>LPNX010097746.1:481392-550291 GCA_001517045.1 Pseudotsuga menziesii | reverse complement strand
CAGCCTCACATTGAGGCAACCATTATTGTATCATCAATTGTATATGATCGGCTCTTGTATTTTAGAGCATAGATCAAATTATTCTTTTGACATTGTCATAAGCATGGGGATGCCCACCTCATCCATATACATGTCACAAATTATTTGTATCTCACCCATTGATGGGAACCATATTAATACAAAAAACAAAAGCCACCATGCCCCAGCCCCTGAAGAACCACCTCGCCGCAGCAAATCCTATGATGTGCATCGGCCATATGATGAGCTCCTACCCTCACACATTAGGGGGCAATCTGTTAGCCCAAAAAATCCCTCACTAATCTCTCCATGACCTACACCACTTCACGACCCTCCATTAGCCCCCACACCCTCAAAAATGCTTAAGGATGAAGAAAAGGGCTTAAAAACCCCAAAAAGGAGCCTAAAATACTCTCCTAGGAGCTAAAGCCCCCAAAAAGGGGGCTAAAACACTAAAAGGATCTAAAATTAGGGTGAAAGGGGCTAAAAGCCTAAAAAAGGGGCTAAATTCGGGACCAAGGGCTTAAAACCCTAAAACCACAAAAAAGCTATAAAAGGAGGGTGGGGGGTCACTCTCAAAACACTTCTCCCTTGCATATTGCTATGCTGCCCATGGATTCCTTGAGACCCTTTGTCTCACAAGCCACCCACACTCCCTCTCCTCCATCTCCATTAATCCATATCTCCCCCATCCAAGAGAGAGAGGTGCTTCTTCAAGCCAGAGCATGGTGGCCCAATTCCATCAAAGAGAAGGTATACCAATGTTGTTTCTTGCATTTGATTTAGTGTTTTGTAGTTTTTTACTAACTCATTTCTATTTGTAGGTTTGTTTATAACATGTTTTTGTGGGTTTTTAGTTTCTAACAGTTGTTTGCAGGTTATTGGAAGTAGAACCCTAACCCATTGTTTGCAGAGGTGTTCTCCATCATTTCTCTTCTTTCTGTTCTTTATTTTATTTCTGGATAGTTTTATTCCCGCTTTTCTTTTCTGTATTTCCACACAGGAACCTATCCTTCCATCCTATAGATGGAAGGTATCCATTCCTGCACCTATAGCAAGGAGAAATCCCTGCTACAAGATCCACTAGAGAGTAGCTAAAAGGATCCTAAACTTTGTTCAAGGATCAAGAACTCATGGGATCTTCTACAAAGCAAAATATGATCTTGATTTGATTGGGTTTACTGATAGTGATTGGGCAGGTGACAACAAAAATCAAAAGTAAACATCATGACATGTGTTCATGATTGTAGAAGGACCAATCAGCTGGTCAATCAAGAAGCAGAGTGCCATAGCACTCTCATCTACAGAAGCAGAGTATAGAGGATTTGTAAATGCAGCAACTCAATGTTTGACATTGCAGGAAATACTTGGAGAATGTGGCTTTGAATCAGATTTTTCAACTATTATCTATTGTGATAATTAGATCACCATTCGAATCTACAATGATCCAGTTCAGAGACAGCAAACCAAACACATTGAGATCCATACGCACTACATCAGACAGCTTGCGCATGATGGTACCATTCATCTACTCTTCTGTGCATATTCAGAACAAGTAGCAGACATATTCACCAAAGTTTTTTGTGAGAATACTTTCAGCAATCTCAAATCAGCTAGGGATTTCTGATCATGCTATGAAGCATGATTGATGACAAGATTTCCAAATTTTGTTTTCTTGTCCATGTTTAAGGGAGTATTTTCCCACTGGGTTTTTGCCTCTTTCCTTGGTTGTATGGACAAGCAGTATGTAAAGGGTGACTAAGAATTGTTGCTAGGCCCTATAGTTTTATGATATTTACTGATAAATTTAGGCTTAAGGGGGTGTTTTATAATAATCAACCCATAGTTACCTACCTTAGACATTAATTAAATCATTTTTGTCTTATTACCTAGTCTCCTAGATTCCACTCTATGCTAGTTGCCTTCTACATGTCTTAGAATTCAACACTTGCTAAAAATGAGTCATGGAGCACTTGGGAAACCTCTTGGAAACCATATTTAGCATGTCTACTTTATTCCAGATCCTCCAAAGCGCATATCTACTTTTTCTGAAAAGCTGCCTATTTTATTGAGAATTAAGGCAAAAGGAAAAGCTAGACTAGGTGTAGTTGACTTGTTTTTTTCCCACACCATCCTCCTTCCTTTTCTCCTAATAAAAGCATGTATGAGTTTTCTTTCCATCCCTCATTATATTTCCTACTTGACTTAGCCAATTCATGAGCATCTTGGTGGATTTGGAAACTACTTTATGCACCTATGGGGGATTTTACTAGATTTAGTAAGCCTACTTTTTGACCTTTTCGAATGGCATCCTTATGCATTAGAATATCTCATGTAATTATATATTGTAGAAGCCTATTACTTCATAAGGTTGGCTACTATACACTTATTCAATACAGATTAGTGTTATGTTCCAATTTCAGTCTCCTTTGATGTTAATTTTGCATGTTTGATTAGCAATTTTGTGAGTGTAATTGTTCTATCTCCTGCGTACAATTTCCACAACCCGGGACTCATGCGGTTCTTCCACATACTATCGGTATATTGAACAACCTTTCACATACCCTTGAGTTATATACAAAGGTACTTCACGTACTCGATTGTATATAGGAATGCCCCTTGTGAATGGTTGTGCATTAGACAACACTACTACCGATTTGAGCTCCCATGTACCTTGTGTATATCAGAAGACCCTTTTAGGAATCCTCAAACCATCTGAGTTATCCTTTTGGCCTATCTCATGAAGTTCCAGACCTTTAATCCACTCCTCTCACATATTTTGCTTGCTTCTTTAGTTTGAGTAGCGCTTGTTATCTGTACATTTAGGATTTTTTAGAAGAGAGAGATAGTTTTGTTACATAGTTATGGCTTCGCCTCCCAGGACTACCAACCAAGAGAATCCTTTACCAAGCATGTCTTTTGTTTTCCCTCCATATGGGGATGTTGGTCCTCCTCTCATGGCTACGTTAAGCCTTCATGGATTGACTATTGGATTACCTGTCTGGTTATTCTCCAGTCTAGTTATCCCATGTACACCAATTTATTTTGATCATAATCCTTCATCGCAAGAGCATCAACCGCATGTTGATCCCTCTCCTTCTTCACCAGATGTGTCTTCTCCAATTTCTCCCTCTTTGCCTATTGAAATATGTCGTACTAGTAGTCAGGTGGATAAGAAGAAGAAGAAAAGGAAGATTAAGAAGAAGAAAAACAAAAAAAAAAACAAGTCTCGACCAATCACTCCTCCTAGTGCGGAGAGTGTTGATATACACACCCCAAGATCACGTAAGCCCAAATTCCCTTGTAGGATTTGCAAGGGTGATCACCTTCTGAAATATTGTCATGGTTTGGTCCTAGTTTTAGAAGAGTGGTCTAAGGTTTCCTGGCAAGATATGTCATCAGCCTCTGGTCATCATGCTAATGATCCCCCCTCAACCAGTGACTCTGTGGTTAAGAGTCAGAAGGGTAAAGTCAGAAATCCTTGCTTACTTTGTAAGGACATGCACTTTAATTACCTTTGTCCTTGCATGGATGAAGCTTCTAATATTTTATAATATATTACTATTTCTCGTCAATGGATTCCAACAGGTTATCGTAAGTTGTCACTTGACATCCCATTGGTTGATAAATTGGTCGATCCAGTTCTAACCTCGGTTGATCCCTGTAACACCCTAGTTTTGACCTCGTTTGCATTAAATGTATGTGATGTATATATTGTAATGAATCATGGTGTGGAGCTAAAGGCAAAATCCCCACCATCGATTTGGTTGTGTTATGTTTTGGCGATTGGAATTGTTGTTGATGGTATATCGTGAGATACGACACATATTAATTTTGGCATCATGTAAATATGCATTTTTTTTATTAAATGAACCCCAACCATCTATATCACTGCAACCATATTGAAAAGGGCATGATTTTCCTAAGGATAAGGGGGGAAATTGTTAAACCTTGAACCAATGGGAAAAAGGGCCATGTGTCAACCACCCATTTAAAACTGCTGATGTTAGTTGAGGGCAGTTATTGTTGGGAAGTGGTGGGTTGCAGTACTGTTTGTCCTTGCCCACACGCCTACTCCACTAGGAAAACCACGATGGGATTCACTCCATTCTTTCTCATCCTCACATGTCGATTGGGATTCGTTATCATTTTCCTCACGCAGGGAGACAACCACCATACTCCATTGTCTTGCTCATTCTCATGCACATGATTCTTCCTGGTTTTTACTCACGCAGTGAGATGGGAGCCGTGTTCTGTCACCCATGATTTCCCTGTGAAGGGCCATTCATGTTTTTCTACTATGTGTATGTTTCCCTTACCGAATTGTGGCCTGTGTATATGTTTTTCCCTTTCCCAGCTGAGAACCTGGCTTTCCTCTTCCATCTTTGGACTGTCTAATTTTCCCCAGTGGCTTAATTATTGAGAATGGGCTCTTATTTTCCCATGTTGGTTGGCTATGTCTACCTTCACGTTTTGGGGCTGATATAGGTTGTCTTGGAGTGTTTTTGGCCACGATAGGGCTAAGAACGGCTCAAGAATTAGTTCCCTATCCAAGCTGTGAATCGCTTGTTTGACTGCATGTATGAAGTGGTTGGTCTTCGGACCTTATTGGAGTAGGGATAAAGGCTTGGTTTGCTTGTTAAACCTGGTGCATTTGGCAACCACATAGATAGAGCTAGAGGGTTGGCTTTCCTCTCCACAACCCCTGAATAGCACTAGAAGGGAAGTCAGGGCCTAAGGGACTGTATAGCAGAGAAGGATCTGATTCCTTGTGTTAGGTGTGTGTGGGTGTCTTAGAAGTTAGGATAGCTATAGGGTAGTGTTGAGGCCTGGAAATTCGTAGGCGACAACAGTAAGGGATTCTCCCCAATCAACATTCCCAACTAGCCCATTGATTGTTTGGTATAGGGAATCCGTTCGATTTACGGTCCGGCTACCGTAGGTCAAAGTAACAAACAAGGGTTTTACCGGTTGCGGCCCGGTCCACCGGAATTTGTATTTTTGACTTAAGTATGAAATGCAAATTGCTAACTAAATGCAGGGTGGTGAAGGATACAAGGAGCATTCACAAAGTGATGAGCAGGTTCTTACCTCTCGTCTTAGGCTCACCATGCATCTGAAACACTCATGTAGAAATGAAAAGAATAGCTATCTAAATGGCTACCTATCCTATCCCTGGGGAGCCAAAATGTGATTAACATATATGAGTAATGTGGATGTGCACGCGTAATAAAAGCAATTACAGATAGCTGGCATTATCTTTTACACACATGACAGCGAAAAATATTACACAACCAAATAGCTAATTGTTTATGGCAAGCATACATTACTCATGGTAGAGATTTCATAAAATAAATCAGAAATCATTAAACAAAGACATAGGTCATGAAGTTAGAACGATCTCACGATTCATGGATATAATGCTGAAAAACAAAGTAGTTCATCTTTCGATTATCCATGTCAAACATTTGAAATCCCACCTCCCTTATTTCCATAGGAAAACTCTAACTTTTTATTGCAAAAGGAATTAGTTCTTCTTACAATAACTTTCTAGTCTTACTGGGAAAAAATCCCTTTCTCTTCTCTACGTTTCCTATTTTTATACAAAAAGCAAAATTTGGTTGGGCTGCCGAAAGTGACCTTTGGGCTTCCCAACCCTTTTGTCTTCCCAATGTTTCATTTTTTCCAAAAAAAAAATTTACAAACGTATTAAATTACAACAAAGCAGGCCGGCCCTCTTGTGTGGAGGGTTCCGCTTGGTTTCCCAAGAATTTCTTCCATACTGTTGTTTCAACAGCGAGATCTTCAAACGAGCTTGGCTCTAAAAATTGAATGTTTAGCTCGAACTTTTCAGCCTGTTTTCTAATGGCCTCTACCCTAGCTGTGTTCAATCGCACTTGTTCTTCTAAGAGCTGCACACTGACGGCTGTATGGCCTATTTCATTTTTCAGGATTTGGTCATCAATGGATTTGATGCGTTGTACTCTGGCTTCTTCATCTTTCTGTCTTTTTTGCAACATTTCTGCAAATGCATCATGATCAGGGAACTCATATAGCCTCTAATCGGCTTCTACTTGACATCAGCTGTAGGTAACCAGGGCCCTCCTGAAGAATTATATGCAAACTCCCTTGGCCTTCTTGGTTGTTTTCTGGAAGTCTTCTGCAGTATTGATAGCGAATTCTATCAGATCGTGGTCCCGTTTAAGGGCTTGTTTATCCTTGGATGGTAGCTCAGCTGGGGCTTCCTCATCTTTCTCCGCTCTGGCTATCCTTGTAGTCAGTACTTCAAGGATATCTTGGGACCTGTCAACAAAATAAGAAGCGGTTTCCAAGATTTCTTCAAGTCGACTATCAATCTGGAGGACCTGACATCTCTTCTTCTAAAGCAGTTTGTAGGTGTAGCACTTTAGCTTTCTGGGCCAGGATGTGTTCTTTAACTGGCTGTAGATCGACCTGCTGTTCCTTTGCTGCTTCTAGATGCTCTTTCAGTTCTTCAACCTATGCGGCATTAGACTCATAGATAATATGTTGCTGTGCTTCTAGGTCTTCTATCTTTGCCCTCATCTGTTCCTTTTCATTCTTTAAGTTTTGAATTTCATGCTGTGCACTTTCCAGCGCCTCATGTGCTGTTTCCTCGGCCTGCACTTCTATCTAGATGGCGTAGATTTCATTCTTTGTGGCCTCCATATCTCTCAACACATGTTCATATTTTCTCTTAAGTTTATTTCCCTCTTCCCTTTCTTTTCTCAGGGTGTCCTTAAGCTGAGAGGAGGTCTTCTTGGATGACTCTATTTCAATCATCATTCTGTCTATGTTATCCTCTGAAGCATGTATTGCTGCAGTCCCTGCCCTTATACTAAACCTTGGATCTACATCTGTCCCTACCATCATGACCTTATCTGTTATCATTTTTCTGGCCATTCCTTCTGCCTCTACCTTTCTTTATGTTCTTCTCATTATCCTTTTAGTATCCCTATCATAATATACGGTGTTGAAATCAGGGACTTCCTCCCCTTTTTCCTGTACGAAGGGTACTAACTGAATCATAGGGGTAGCAGCTATGATGGTAGTGGGCACTTGAGGGATCTGTACCTTGGGGTTTTCCTCTCCCTGGCTCTATCCTGATGATGTTTCGGGAGCTTGCTGTTGCATCAACTTTATCTGTTCAGCCTCCTGTTCTTGCAGTTCTTCATCTATATTCCTCTGGGCTTCCTCGGCTGCTTTCCTAGCAGCTTCTTCTATTTTTCTGGCTGCTTCATTGGCTCGTTCAGCTGCTTCCTGGGCAACTTTCCTCTTTTTTTCTTCTCCTTTTTTCATCCATTCTGCAGCGTCATCTTCCAGCCTTTGGGCCTCCTCTCTTATCCTTTTGGCTGCTTCTTCATCCCTAGCTTGCTCAGCTTTATCCTGTTCAGATCCTTTTCCTCCCTTGGTGGGGTTTTTTGGTTTGAATCTCCTACTAAGTGCAGTCGTGTTTGGTGCACTCCTGAACACAGATTCATCTCAATCAAAATGGTGGGTGTACCCATAAAAAACCTTGTGCTTCTTGCAATGTTCAGCCATTCTTCCATGAGTATCATTTCATCTGAAAGTCATTTCGCCAAAGTGGAACTTTCCTAGCTCCTCTATAAATTCCGCAGCTTGCTTCACATTGGCAAAACTGCAGCTACCTAGCTTAAATGGTAGAGGTGGATAGGCGGTCTTCTTTTTCTGGAACAAGAAGTGACCAACTCTGTCAATAAACACTTGTCGAACTGCCTCTTTGTGGACCACATAATCCATTGCATACTTGGGCAGCAGATAAGGTGTTTTTGATCCACCAAACATTCTAAGATACATCCCGTTTTCTGTCAAGAAGTAATCACCATACTCCTCTATTACCTTCATTGCCTCTTTAGACATGCAGTTACATTCCTTTCGAAAGATAATCGTGTGCAGAGGCATAATAAAATGCTCACAGATTTCTTGGTAATACCTATGGTACTGGTGAGCACCCAGTAGTTTGTAGGCTGTATACACGGGCATTCTTTCCCTATCCCAAACACATTTGAGCCCCGAGAAAGGCTAGTGGCATAGTATGCAGTCTATCAGAAAGGAACTCATGTAGAACTCAGACCTTTTCCAGGCTTCTCCTCCTCCCAGGGCTGCAGCTACACAAGAAGAGAGACTGCTAGATACTAGGCTAGCCCAGTTGAAGATTGTTCCTTCTGTGGCTACATGAAACATAGAGGTATCCACTCCAATTTGAAGAGTCTACCATTGGCTCTTCCAAAGATCCGGTTTAGCATCAAGGCTATAAACCTGTAAGGAGCTCTTAAGCTCGTTGTGTCATAGTCTTCAATTGCTCTGTGTCTATAAAGCTTTCCGGGTAATAGCATTCTTCTCAGGGTTTCCACTAAATCCATCTTGAGGTTATCTAACCAATCATTTGACAGGAAGACTTGGGGCTCTGGCAAGTGGTACGCCAATGCCACATATCCAGGGCTAAAGGCAGCATAGCCCTAACCTTCAACATTCCCCATCAGCATTGTGTTATTTTTTGTGTGTGGGAGAATCCATCTCATCACATTAGAGCAAGGGAACAGCTCTGGCCTGGTGGCAACCTTCATAATGGCAAATCTTTCTATATTGGCGTAAATGGGTTCCTCCTCAAGACCTGTGTCCGGGACTTCCCTACGGGAAATCAGTCTGTATCTCTCTCCCCACTTATATTCGGGCTCAACCCCTGTGACACATTGGGTGTCCTCATAGATATATTCCGTTTGTGGGAAGACCTCTATTGTTGTTTGTTCTTCGACAGCAGGGGCCTTCCTTTTCTGTCTCTTGGACATTGTAGATTCTTCCTGCAATGTAAAAAACATTATGACATTTTAAGCAGTTTGAATTTGCGAACATTTTGCAGCGATATATTCTTTCTCAAGTGTAGTATAATTGTGACCAATTCATAAAATCAAATCATAAGTCTCTCATACTGAACAATCAAACTAGGGTGCAGTATAGTGCAATGTGCCACTATCTTATGCAAAGTATGGTAATTTTCAATGCAACAAAACATATGTTGTTCATCCCTACAATGTCTTAAGACTATAGATGTGTTATTTCATGATCTAACCTATATGCAGAAAGCCAATCAATCATACTTGTGCCAGGATTAAATCTACATTAAAATGCAACATGCCACTTTCCGCTTGGTAGCGATATAAACAACTATCATATTATGTGCAATGTGCAATATTTCGCCAATAATATATTTCATTAACAAACAGAGTGAAGGTCCACGACAGTCAACATTTTAACCATAGAGCTCAGCAAACACGAGACTAATGATGACTCATGCTGCTTACGGTGGAAAAGCTCCATTAACTTAACTATACATCATTCAGGAATCATTTTACTGTCTGCGCTGGATACTTCCATAAAAAATGCCCCTTGCTGCTCTCAATCCACGCACTATAAATGGAGATACCTCCCCTTAAATGGCTAGGGAATTCAGGCGATGGGGCTCGAAAGGGCGGCGAGGGGTTACGCAATCGACACAGGCTGCGACTAGAAATGTGAAGGAGCGATACTGTTGACTGTAAAACCCCTTCAAAACCCTATTCCTCCCAGCCAAGTAAATAACAGGTTCCATCAATAATCCCTCCTGGGACGGCGCATAACGCCGTAGGTGAAACATCTCTGGTTCACCATCCCAGGAATGTACCAAGGCAACCACAGCCCACCAAAACAGAACCTTAAGCAATCCTCAACAAACACAGTCCTCTACCTATCGTGGCCGCGCAGCGAGTTCTGGCGCAGACGGCGTAACGGCCATCTGCGCCTAAAACCATTCAACCCTTGCGCGCAAGAAACGACTAACAGGTGGAAATTAATCAACTTAAAAGGTTAAAAATGCCCCCCCCACACCCTAGGTTAAGATAATAACCAACCTGAACAAGCTTAAATCCTAGCTGGATGAGGGAAAAAACGTCGGGACCCCAAAACACGGCAGAAAATCAAAATCGTTCAACACAATGGGAAAAAACGAGATGCACCTACTTGGCAAACCGGCGAAATGATCAATCTGATGACGGTTGGAATTCTACCCTCGCCACCTGGAAGCTGGTATAGTGACAGCTAGACCTTCTCTCCTTTCGAAGCACGATAGCTCAACTCACCGCGACAGTGCTCGACAATAAAATAAAACAATACAAACCCCCGACTGTCACACCGTATATATAAAAAATGCCACACGTGCGAGCATTTAAATCGAGCGTGAAAAGAAAGCGGCGTCGGGTGACTAGAAATTCGATTCCTCTGCAATGGCGGACAATCCCCGGTACTAAATCACCTGCACGGCTAAATATAACATGTGAACAAAATGACAGTCGGGCGTCGATGGATACCTTGATCGGATGACCAAGAATCCGAACCCCTCGCAACGGCGGATGCTCAGAGCACGATGCTGTCCGCAACGGAGGAGCAAACGATGGCCAAGCGCTCCGCTACAAAGCCGGCAAAAACAAAACACACATCGGAGCACTGATGAAAGACAAAGTTTGAAGCAATCCGCAATGGCGGATGCCTGAAAAGGAGGTCTGTCCGCAGCATCGGATGAGGGAGACTTCAAATCCTTTCGACGAAGAAACCAAACCCACCCGAAACGCCACAGAAAGAAAACCCACGCACAACAGTCGGAGCAAAAAGGGCAAAGACTTAACTCCCAATTGAACAATGCTTCGAGAGACATGCAAGACGATGATGCATTCAACTAAGGATGAGATTCGTTAAAACACTGAAATGAGCAAGCACCAATCAATTGACAGTAACCCAAAGTGTCGGAAGACGCTTTAAAATCCATAGGCCAAAAATCAATAGGCTGAAATCAAGAAAAGAACTGACTAATTCAAAGTAAAGGAGGGGCCCAAAATTTTCAGAATTTTGGGAAATTGTTGCAGATGCAACAATTGGCGACTACCTGGTGAACCCCAGATCTCTGAATTAACTCTCTCTCCTAGCTTAAGATTGTCCGAATAAAATTGAAATCTTCTAGATGTCTGTATCCCTAAGCTAGCCAACTTATGCATTAAATTACTTAGAAGAAGTATATCTTTTCTGGAAAAGGTAACACCATCAGTGTTTCAGGTCTGAATAACTCTTTTGAGGACAAATAAATGAGGTTCATTTTACCTGCCCTTTGGAAGTGATAGCTTAAACACCACAGGATTGTGACAGAGGGTGATAGTATTATCCTTTTGTTCCTCATTCCCATGCCAATCTGCACTTCTGTGCCCTTTTGAACTTTAGTTCCTTTGGATATGAGTCCTCCTGTATGCCTTTCTTACTGAATTTTAACTTAGGATCCTCTATCCCATAGTGTCCTTTTGTGTGAACAATATACTTTGTAGCTCAGTTCACAGACGGAGAGGATCTTGTGGCCATTTGGTATTTTATGCTTTGAGATTCAAGCTTTTCGAGCCTTGCTTTGATATGTCTTGTTTCTTTCAGGAGCTTTGACTCTTCATAGCTTCTAACTTTTCTTAATCCATGGCATGGGATCATCTATATGTGATAAATTATCCCGCTCTGCTTCCTTTCCATGGGTCTTTTGCTGTCAGCTTCCTTGGGTATTTATGATGTGAGATGGATGGAGCCTTTAAATAGTACTTCAGACCTTTTTTTCACTTCTGAGTTATTTACAAGGATTAAGTAATACTTCAAATGAATTCCCTGTCAGTTAGGAATACGGTTACTAGAAGACATTCTATACTTTTAAGCACAGTCTTTCACTCAAGATTTTAGCTATTAAAGAAAACTGACGTTCCCATTGCAACCAAAGTTTGCCTCTTATTCAAAATCAAAAAAGAACTAGTAAAGCTATAAGCAAGCAGCAACATAGCAAGGAATCAAAAGAAAGAAAGCATCAAAGCATGAAAATAAGAAAACAACATAAGCGTCAAAGCAATTTATTTATGTACAAATGAAACAAAGAAAACAAAACTTTTGCCTATTCCTGAAAAATTATAAATCTAAAACTGAGGAATGAGCTAGGTTTTAGACATAAATTATCTAACCATGATCTAGCTGTGCTATTATAGAAATGGCACTCATATCCAAAACCCTGCAATCGTTTCTTTCAGCCTGAGGGAGTTGAAGGAGCTCAAGCTGAGTGTCCATCATAGGACTGGCCTCTTTTGAAATGTGTTGTCTCAGCTTACACTCAGTTAGATGGTTTCCCAATACAGACTCAGCAGATTCATTTCCTTCTCCTAGCTTAGTGACATTGTGCTTCATATATGGCTCTCTCAAAATCTTAATCATGTTTGGGCTACTCTTCTGAGGTAACCACAAGTGAGACCAGTCTGAAGCAAAGTACCCATTTAGTTGCGATGTCCAATCTCGGTTCAGGATCATTCCATATCTATCAGGGATGTCTGCTACTATGATGTCAACGTAATGACATGTCCTTTTATTTGCAGCTAATCGGATCAGAACATCCTCCATTTCCCCTACTACTTTGACACTAGTTTTGTCAAGTTGAGTAACATCCCAAATAGTAGGTTTTAGCTGACCATTCAGTTTTTTGCAAACTGCCAGAGGCATAACATTCATGGATGATCCAGAGTCTACCAAACAATTATGGACCTTATGATTTAAAATTTCAAGAGTCACAAGGAAAGGTGGGGCGTTGGTTTTCTTAGTCTTGATCAACTCAATCTTTTCTTCCACAGGTTGATTTGTCATGGGAAACTCCTCTTCCAGTTTGCCAGCTTTGCTTTCCTCATCATCTTCCACCGGTTTGGAAAATTCAATGAGTGGCTCTGTTTCCTGTTTGCCATGAATATCTTTAGGTATGTCATCTTTAGCCTTCACATCAGCCTGCCCCTTATCTTCCTCTTGCAAATATGGAACTTTTGACATTACTGCATCGTTCTTAATGGCGAGGTTTTCATCTTTTGTGGTTGTAGGGGTATATTGATACTTGAGAACGTCTTCTTCCGTATTAAACAGCGATATGACATTCCATGAAAACATATTATCATCGTCTAGTTTTACCATGGTATGTTTCTCCTTTTCTTCCTCACCACTGTCTCTAGCCAATTCTAGGTCCAACAACTTATTCATCACCATTGTTATTGAATGTAACCATTGAGGTCACTTCTTCTTAGAATGAGGTTGTTGATGAAAGGTATAGAAATTATCTCCTCCTATTTCTGTTATGTTTATTGATGCCAAATTAGGAGGTAGGACTTGCCATTGGTTGTTATCTTCCTTCTTTGGATAGTATGGCTTATTGGTCTTCTGAGTGTCCCTCTCCTTTTCCAGATCTATAATTCGGTTGGACATTTTCTGAAGAACTTTCATCATTTCATGATAATTGTGTGGATGATCTTCTTTAGATTTCGACAGTAGCGAGCTTCTTCTTACAGTGGTCTTGTCTTCAAATGAGTCAGGATAGTCCTCTATACTCTCACTTTCAGCCTCTACTCTCTCATCCTCTTGATAGGTTTCTGTCAGCATGGGCTTGAATTTCATCTTGGCAAACATGGCCAGCTCAGGTCCTAAGGCTGAGGTATAATACTCACTTAAGACTTTATCTAAAGGTCTGTCTACAACAGAAATTTTTTTTAAGTGCAATGAAAATCTCTGAGTGAAACTATGTACCTTTTCATTCCTCTCTTTTCTTAACAAACCAATCCCTTTCATCAATGAGGCATGCGTCCTCTGAGCGGTGTACTTACTCCTGAAAACCCTCTCAAAAGTGTCCCAATTAGGAATGGAGTTTGCAGGTAGTCCAAAATACTAGGATGCTACTGCTCCTTTCAGAGTATGAGGAAAAAGTCTACACACCACATCTTCATATTCTCCAGCCCTTAGCCCTTCTAACGCTAGGTAAAAACTCTGAAGGTGGTCATCTACAGCAATGTTGTCCGCAGGGTCAAACTTGGGCAAAAGCTTGTCAAAGGCTTGAGGCAGGTTATGCAAAGGAGGAGTTAGGTTCAGAGGTGACCTAGCTCTCCATGCCGGTAAAGGGTTAGGTTGATTACCAGCCATGAGCAAAGGTAAGCGAGAGGGATGCTGGGGAAAACAGTCCTTTAAGGATAGCACTGGAAACTTCAAAACCTGAGTTAGGTTAAACTTTAAAACATCTGCTGGTAGGATATTCTCGGGAAATCAAATTCCACGGCCAGCCTTTACTGGCGGCCCTCCTTCTAGCGCCAAAAACTGTTGAGGCCTAGAAATTCGCAGGAAACAACAGTAAGGGATTCTCCCCAATCAACGTTCCCAACTAGCCCGTTGATTGTTTGGTATAGGGAATCCATCCGGTTTATGGTCTGGCTACCGTAGGTCAAAGTAACAAACAAGGGTTTTACCGGTTGCAGCCCGGTCCACCGGAATTTGTATTTTTGACTTAAGTATGAAATGCAAATTGCTAACTAAATGCAGGGTGGTGAAGGATGCAAGGAGCATTCACAAAGTGATGCGCAGGTTCTTACCTCTCGTCTTAGGCTCACCATGCATCTGAAACACTCATGTAGAAATGAAAAGAATACCTATCTAAATGCCTACCTATCTATCTAGCTATCCTATCCCCGGGGAGCCAAAATGTGATTAACATATATGAGTAATGTGGATGTGCACGTGTAATAAAAGCAATTACAAATAGCTGGCATTATCTTTTACACACATGACAGCGAAAAATATTACACAACCAGATAGCTAATTGTTTATGGTAAGCATACATTACTCATGGTAGAGATTTCATAAAATAAATCAGAAATCATTAAACAAAGACATAGGTCATGAAGTTAGAATGATCTCACAATTCATGGATATAATGCTGAAAAAAAAAGTAGTTCATCTTTCGATTATCCATGTCAAACATTTGAAATCCCACCTCCCTTCTTTCCATAGGCAAACTGTAACTTTTTATTGCAAAAGGAATTAGTTCTTCTTACAATAACTTTCCAGTCTTACTGGGAAAAAATCCCTTTCTCTTCTCTACGTTTCCTATTTTTATACAAAAAGCAAAAATTGGTTGGGCTGCCCAAAGTGACCTTTGGGTTTCCCAACCCTTTTGTCTTCCCAATGTTTCATTTTTTCCAAAAAAACTTTTACCAACATATTAAATTACAACAAAGCTGGCCGGCCCTCTTGTGAGGAGGGTTCCGCTTGGTTTCCCAAGAATTTCTTCCACGCTGCTGTTTCAGCAGCGAGATCTTCAAACGAGCTTGGCCCTAAAAATTGAATGTTTAGCTCGAACTTTTTAGCCTCGTTTCTAATGGCCTCTACCCTGGCTGTGTTCAATCGCACCTGTTCTTCTAAGAGCTGCACACTGACGGCTGTATCGCCTATTTCATTTTTCAGGATTTGGTCATCAATGGCTTTGATGCGTTGTACGCTGGCTTCTTCATCTTGCTGTCCTTTTTGCAACATTTCTGCAAATGCATCACGATCAAGGAACTCATATAGCCTCTGCTCGGCTTCTACCTGACATCGGTTGTAGGTAACCAGGGCCCTCTTGAAGAATTCTGTGCAGACTCCCTTGGCCTTCTTGACTGTTTTCTGGAAGTCTTCTGCAGTATTGATAGCGAATTCTATCAGATCGTGGTCCCGTTTAAGGGCTTGTTTATCCTTGGATGGTAGCTCAGCTGGGGCTTCCTCATCGTTCTCCGCTCTGGCTATCCTTGTAGTCAGTATTTCAAGGATATCTTGGGACCTGTCAATAAAATAAGAAGCGGTTTCCAAGATTTCTTCAAGTCGACTGTCAATCTGGAGGACCCGGCATCTTTCTTCTTCTAGAGTGGTTTGCAGGTGTACCACTTTAGCTTTCTGGGCCAAGATGTGTTCTTTAACCGGCTGTAGATCGAACTTTTATTCCTTTGCTGCTTCCAGCTGTTCTTTTAGTTCTTCAACGTATGCGGCATTAGACTCATAGATAATATGTTGTTGTGCTTCTAGGTCTTCTATCTTTTCCCTCATCTGTTCCTTTTCATTCTTTAAGTTTTGAATTTCGTGCTGTGCACTTTCCAGTGCCTCATGTGCTATTTCCTTGGCCTGCGCTTCTATCTGGATCGCGCAGATTTCATTCTTTGTGTCCTCCATCTCTCTCAGCACATGTTCATATTTTCTCTTAAGTTTATTTCCCTCTTCCCTTTCTTTTCTCAGGGTGTCCTTAAGCTGAGAGGAGGTCTTCTTGGATGACTCTATTTCAATCATCATTCTGTCTATGTTATCCTCTGAAGCATGTATTGCTGCAGTCCCTGCCCTTATAGTAAACCTTGGATCTACATCTGTCCCTTCCATCATGACCTTATCTGTTATCATTTTGCTAGCCATTCCTTCTGCCTCTACCTTTCCTTCTGTTCTTCTCATTATCCTTTTAGTAGCCCTATCATAATATACGATGCTGAAATCAGGGACTTCCTCCCCTTTCTCCTGTACGAAGGGTACTAACTGAATCATAGGGGTAGCAGCTATGATGGTAGTGGGCACTTGAGGGATCTGCACCTCGGGGTTTTCCTCTCCCTGGCTCTGTCCTGATGATGTTTTGGGAGCTTGTTGTTGCGTCAACTTTATCTGTTCAGCCTCCTGCTCTTGCAGTTCTTCGTCTATCTTCCTCTGGGCTTCCTCGGCTGCTTGCCTAGCAGCTTCTTCTATTTTTCTGGATGCTTCATTGGCTCGTTCAGCTGCTTCGTAGGCATATTTCCTCTTTTCTTCTTCTCCTTTATGCATCCATTCTACAGCCTCATCTTCCAGCCTCTAGGCCTCCTCTCTTATCCTTTTGGCTGCTTCTTCAACCCTAGATTTCTCAGCTTTATCCTGTTCAGATCCTTTTCCTCCCTTGGTGGGGTTTTTCGGTTTGGATCTCCTACTAAGTGCAGTCGTGTTTGGTACACTCCTGAACACAGATTCATCTCGATCAAAATGGTGGGTGTACTCATAAAAAACCTTGTGCTTCTTGCAATGTTCAGCCATTCTGCCATGAGTACCATTTCGTCTGAAAGTCATTTCGCCAAAGTGGAACTTTCCTAGCTCCTCTATAAATTCCGCAGCTTGCTTCAAATTGGCGAAACTGCAGCTGCCTAGCTTAAATGGTATAGGTGGATAGGCGGTATTCTTTTTTTGGAACAAGAAGTGACTAACTATGTTAATAAACACTTGTTGGAATACCTCTTTGTGGACCACATAATCCGTTGCATACTTGGGCAGCAGATAAGGTGTTTTTGATCCACCAAACATTCTAAGATACATCTTGTTTTCTGTCAAGAAGTAATCACCATACTCCTCTATTACCTTCATTGCCTCTTCAGACATGCAGTTACATTCCTTTCGTAAGATAATCATGTGCAGAGGCATAATAAAATGCTCACAAATTTCTCGGTAATAGCTATGGTACTAGTGAGAACCCAGTAGTTTGTAGGCTGTATACACAGGCATTCTTTCCCTATCCCAAACACATTTGAGCCCCGGGAAAGGCTGGTGGCATAGTATGCAGTCTATCAGAAAGGAACTCATGTAGAACTCAGACCTTTTCTGGGCATCTCCTCCTCCTAGGGCTGCAGCTACACAAGAAAGAGAGACTGCTAGATACTAGGCTAGCCCAGTTGAAGATTGTTCCTTCTGTGGCTACATGAAACATAAGAGGTATCCACTCCAATTTGAAGAGTCTACCATTGGCTCTTCCAAAGATCCGGTTTAGCATCAAGGCTATAAACCTGTAAGGACCTCTTAAGCTCGCTGTGTCATAGTCTTCAGTTGCTTTGTGTCTATAAAGCTTTCCGGGTAAGAGCATTCTTCTCAGGGTTTCCACTAAATCCATCCTGAGGTTATCTAACCAATCGTTTGACAGGAAGACTTGGGGATCTGGCAAGTGGTATGCCAATGCCACATATCCAGGGCTAAAGGCAGCATATCCCTGACCTTCAACATTCCCCATCAGCATTGTGTTATTGTTTGTGTGTGGGAGAATCCATCTCATCACATCAGAGCAAGGGAACAGCCCTGGCCTGGTGGCAACCTTCATAATGGCAGATCTTTCTATATTGGCATAAATGGGTTCCTCCTCAAGACCTGTGTCCGGGACTTCCTCATGGGAAATCAGTCTGTATATCTCTCCCCACTTATATTCGGGCTCAACCCTTGTGACACATTGGGTGTCCTCATAGATATATTCCGTTTGTGGGACAACCTCTATTGTTGTTTGTTCTTCGACAGCAGGGGCCTTCCTTTTCTGTCTCTTGGACATTGTAGATTCTTCCTGCAATGTAAAAAATATTATGACATTTTAAGCAGTTTGAATTTGCGAACATTTTGCAGCAATATATCCTTTCTCAAGTGTAGTATAATTGTGACCAGTACATAAAATCAAATCATAAGTCTCTCATACTGAACAATCAAACTAGGGTGCAGTATAGTGCAATGTGCCACTATCTTATGCAAAGTATGGTAATTTTAAATGCAACAAATACATATGTTGTTCATCCCTACAATGTCTTAAGACTATAGATGTGTTATTTCATGATCTAACCTATATGCAGAAAGCCAATCAATCATATTTGTGCCAGGATTAAATCTACATGAAAATGCAACATGCCACTTTCCGCCTGGTAGCGATATAAACAACTATCATATTATGTGCAATGTGCAATATTTCGCCAATAATCTATTTCATTAACAACCAGAGTGAAGGTTCACGACAGTCGACATTTTAACCATAGAGCTCAGCAAACGCGAGACTAATGAAGACTCATGCCGCTTACAATGGAAAAGCTCCATTAACTTAACTATACATCGTTCGGGAATCATTTTACTGTCTGCGCTGGATACTTCCATAATAAAAACCCCTTGCTGCTCTCAATCCACGCACTATAAATGGCGATACCTCCCCTTAAATGGCTAGGGATTTCAGGTGATGGGGCCCGAAAGGGCGGCGAGGGGTTACGTAATCGACACAGGCTACGACTAGAAATGTGAAGGAGCGATACTGTTGACTGTAAAACCCCTTCAAAACCCTATTCCTCCTAGCCAAGTAAATCACAGGTTCCATCAATAATCCCTCCCGGGACGGCGCATAACTCCGTAGGTGAAACATCTCTGGTTCACCATCCCAGGAATGTACCACGGCAACCACATCCCACCAAAACAGAACCTTAAGCAATCCTCAACAAACGCAGTCCTCTACCTATCGTGGCCACGCAGCGAGTTCTGGCGCAGACGGCGTAACAGTCGTCTGCGCCTAAAACCTTTCAACCCTTGCGTGCAAGCAATGACTAACAGGTGGAAAGTAATCGGCTTAAAAGGTTAAAAACGCCCCCCCACACCCTAGGTTAAGATAATAACCAACTTGAACAAGCTTAAATCCTAGCTGGAAGAGGGAAAAAACGTCGGGACCCCAAAACACGGCGAAAAATAAAAATCGTTCAACGC
Source organism: Pseudotsuga menziesii (assembly GCA_001517045.1). Classification (NCBI taxonomy): domain Eukaryota; kingdom Viridiplantae; phylum Streptophyta; class Pinopsida; order Pinales; family Pinaceae; genus Pseudotsuga; species Pseudotsuga menziesii. The sequence goes on along the minus strand of LPNX010097746.1, from coordinate 530,866 downwards.
AATGGGAAAAACGAGATGCACCTACCTGGAAAACCGGCGAAATGATCAAGCTGATGACGGTTGGAATTCTACCCTTGCCACCTGGAAGCTAGTATAGTGACAGCTAGACCTTCTCTCCTTTCGAAGCACGACAGCTCAACTCACTGTGACAGTGCTCGACAATAAAATAAAACAATACAAACCCCCGACTGTCGCATCGTATATATAAAAAATGCCACACGTGCGAGCATTTAAATCGGGCGCGAAAAGAAAGCGGCGTCGGCTGACTAGAAATTCAGTCCCTCTGCAATGGCGGACAATCCCCGGTACTAAATCACCCGCCCGGCTAAATATAACATGTGAACAAAACGATAGTCGGGCGTCGGCGGATACCTTGATCGGATGACCAAGAATCTGAACCCCTCCGCAATAGCGGATGATCGGAGCACGATGCTGTCTACAACAGAGGAGAAAACGATGGCCAAGCACTCCGCTACAAAGCCGGAAAAAACAAAACACACATTGGAGCATCGATCAAAGACAAAGTCTGAAGCAATCCGCAATGGCGGATGCCTGAAAAGGAGGTCTGTCCGCAGCATCGGACGAGGGAGACTTCAAATCCCTCTGACGAAGAAACCAAACCCACCTGAAATGCCACAGAAAGAAAACCCACGCACAACAGTCAGAGCAAGAAGGGCAAAGAATTAACTCCCCATTGAACAAGGCTTTGAGAGACATGCAAGACAATGATGCGTTCAACTAAGGATGAGATTCATTAAAACACTGAAATGAGCAAGCACCAATCGATTGACAGTAACCCAAAGTGTCGGAAGACGCTTTAAAATCCATAGGCCAAAAATCAATATGCTGAAATCAAGAAAAGAACTGACTAATTCAAAGTAAAGGAGGGGCCCAAAATTTTTAGAATTTTGGGAAATTGTTGCAGATGCAACAATTGGCGACTACCTGGTGAACCCCAGATCTCTGAATTAACTCTCTCTCTTAGCTTAAGACTGTCCGAATAAAATTGAAATCTTCTAGATGTCTGTATCCCTAAGTTAGCCAACTTATGCATTAAATTATTTAGAAGAAGTCTATCTTTTCGGGAAAAGGTAACACCGGCAGTGTTTCAGGTCTGAATAACTCTTTTGAGGCCAAATAAATGAGGTTCATTTTACCTGCCCTTTGGAAGTGATAGCTTAAACACCACAGTATTGTGACAGAGGGTGATAGTATTATCCTTTTGTTCCTCATTCCCATGCCAATCTACACTTCTGTGCCCTTTTGAACTTTAGTTCCTTTGGATATGAGTCCTCCTGTATGCCTTTCTTGCTGAATTTTAACTCAGGATCCTCTATCCCATAGTGTCCTTTTGTGTGAACAATATACTTTGTAGCTCAGTTCACGGACGGAGAGGATCTTGTGGCCATTTGGTATTTTATGCTTTGAGATTCAAGCTTTTCGAGCCTTGCTTTGATATGTCTTGTTTCTTTCAGTAGCTTTGACTCTTCATAGCTTCTAACTTTTCTTAATCCATGGCATGGGATCATTTATATGTGATAAACTATCCCGCTCTGCTTCCTTTCCGTGGGTCTTTTGCTGTCAGCTTCCTTGGGTATTTAAGATGTGAGATGGATGGAGCCTTTAAATAGTACTTTAGACCTTTTTTCACTTCGGAGTTATTTACAAGGATTAAGTAAGACTTCAAATGAATGCACTGTCAGTTAGGAATACGGTTACTAGAAGACATTCTATACTTTTAAGCACAGTCTTTCACTCAATATTTTAGATAATAAAGAAAACTGATGTTCCCATTGCAACCGAAGTTTTCCTCTTATTCAAAATCAAAAAAGAACTAGTAAAGCTATAAGCAAGCAGCAACATAGCAAGGAATCAAAAGAAAGAAAGCACCAAAGCACGAAAATAAGAAAACAACATAAGCGTCAAAGCAATTTATTTATGTACAAATGAAACAAAGAAAACAAAACTTTTGCCCATTCCTGAAAAATTATAAATCTAAAACTGAGGAATGAGCTGGGTTTTAGACATAAATTATCTAACCATGATCCAACTGTGATGTTATAGAAATGGCACTCATATCCAAAACCCTGCAATCAATTCTTTCAACCTGAGGGAGTTGAAGGCGCTCAGGCTGAGTGTCCATCATAGGACTGGCCTCTTTTGAAATGTGTTGTCTCAGCTTACACTCAGTTAGATGGTTTCCCAATATAGACTCAGCAGATTCATTTCCTTCTCCTAGCTTAGTGACATTGTGCTTCATATATGGCTCTCTCAAAATATTAATCATGTTTGGGCTACTCTTCTGAGGTAACCACAAGTGAGACCAGTCTGAAGCAAAGTACCCATTTAGTCGCGATGTCCAATCTCGGTTCAGGATCATTCCATATCCATCAGGGATGTCTGCTACTATGATGTCAACGTAATGACATGTCCTTTTATTTGCAGCTAATCGGATCAGAACATCCTCCATTTCCCCTACTACTTTGACACTGGTTTCGTCAAGTTGAGTAACATCCCAAATAGTAGGTTTTAGCTGACCATTTAGTTTTTTGCAAACTGCAAGAGGCATAACATTCATGGATGATCAAGAGTCTACCAAACAATTATGGACCTTATGATTTAAAATTTCAAGAGTCACGAGGAAAGGTGGGGTGCTGGTTTTCTTAGTCTTGATCAACTCAATCTTTTCTTCCACAGGTTGATTTGTCGTGGGCAACTCCTCTTCCAATTTGCCAGCTTTGCTTTCCTCATCATCTTCCACCGGTTTGGTAAATTCAATGAGTGGCTTTGTTTCCTGTTTGCCATGAATATCTTTAGGTATGTCATCTTTAGCCCTCACATCAGCCTGCCCCTTATCTTTCTCTTACAAATATGGAACTTTTGACATTACTGCATCGTTCTTAATGGCCAGGTTTTCATCTTTTGTGGTTGTAGGGGTATATTGAGAATTGAGAACGTCTTCTTCCGTATTAAACAGTGATATGCCATTCCATGAAAACATATTATCATCATCTGGTTTTACCATGGTATGTTTCTCCTTTTCTTCCTCACCACTGTCTCTATCCAATTCTAGGTCCAACAACTTATTCATCACCAATGTTATTGAATGTAACCATTGGGGACACTTCTTCTCAGAATGAGGTTGTTGATGAAAGGTACAGAAATTATCTCCTCCTATTTCTGTTATGTTTATTGATGCCAAATTAGGAGGTGGGACTTGCCATTGGTTGTTATCTTCCTTCTTTGGATAGTATGGCTTATTGGTATTCTGAGTGTCCCTCTCCTTTTCCAGATCTATAATTCGGTTGGACATTTTCTGAAGCACTTTCATCATTTCATGATAATTGTGTGGTTGATATTCTTTAGATTTAGACAGCAGCAAGCTTCTTCTTACAGTGGTCTTGTCTTCAAATGAGTCAGGATAGTCCTCTATACTCTCACTTTCACCCTCTACTCTCTCAGCCTCTTGATAGGTTTCTGTCAGCGTGGGCTTGACTTTCATCTTGGCAAACATGGCCAGCTCAGGTCCTAAGGCTGAGGTATAATACTCACTTAAGACTTTATCTGAAGGTCTGTCTATAGCAGAAAATATTTTTAAGTACAATGAAAATCTCTGAGTGAAACTATGTACCTTTTCATTCCTCTCTTTTCTTAACAAACCAAGCCCTTTCATCAACGAGGCATGCATCTTCTGAGCGGTGTACTTACTCCTGAAAACCCTCTCAAAAGTGTCCCAATTAGGAATGGAGTTTGCAGCTAGTCCAAAATACCAGGATTCTGCTGCTCCTTTCAGAGTATGAGGAAACAGTCTACACACCACATCTTCATATTCTCCAGCCCTTAGCCCTTCTAACGCTAGATAAAAACTCTGAAGGTGGTCATCTACAGCAATGTTGTCCGCAGGGTCAAACTTGGGCAAAAGCTTGTCAAAGGCTTGAGGCAGGTTATGCAAAGGAGGAGTTAGGTTCAGAGGTGACCTAGCTCTCCATGGCGGCAAAGGGTTAGGTTGATTACCAGCCATGAGCAAAGGTAAGTGAGAGGGATGCTGGGGAAAACAGTCCTTTAAGGATAGCACTAGAAACTTCAAAACCTAAGTTAGGTTAAACTTTAAAACATCTGCTGGTAGGATATTCTCGGGAAATCAAATTCCACGGCCAGCCTTTACTGGCGGCCCTCCTTCTAGTGCCAAAAACTGTTGAGGCCTGGAAATTCACAGGAGACAACAGTAAGGGATTCTCCCCAATCAATGTTCCCAACTAGCCCGTTGATTGTTTGGTATAGGGAATCCATCCGGTTTACGGTCCGACTACCATAGGTCAAAGTAACAAACAAGGGTTTTACCGATTGTGGCTCGGTCCACCAGAATTTGTATTTTTGACTTAAGTATGAAATGCAAATTGCTAACTAAATGCAGGGTGGTGAAGGATGCAAGGAGCATTCACAAAGTGATGCGCAGGTTCTTACCTCTCGTCTTAGGCTCACCATGCATCTGAAACACTCATGTAGAAATGAAAAGAATACCTATCTAAATGCCTACCTATGTATCTACCTATCCTATCCCCGGGGAGCCAAAATGTGATTAACATATATGAGTAATGTGGATGTGCACGCGTAATAAAAGCAATTACAGATAGCTGGCATTATCTTTTACACACATGACAGTGAAAAATATTACACAACCAGATAGATAATTGTTTATGGCAAGCATACATTACTCATGGTAGAGATTTCAAAAAATAAATCAGAAATCATTAAACAAAGACATAGGTCATGAAGTTAGAACGATCTCACGATTCATGGATATAATGCTGAAAAACAAAGTAGTTCATCTTTCGATTATCCATGTCAAACATTGTAAATCCCACCTCCCTTCTTTCCATAGGAAAACTGTAAATTTTTATTGCAAAAGGAATTAGTTCTTCTTACAATAACTTTCCAGTCTTACTGGGAAAAAATCCCTTTCTCTTCTCTACGTTTCCTATTTTTATACAAAAAGCAAAAAATGGTTCGGCTGCCCAAAGTGACCTTTGGGCTTCCCAACCCTTTTGTCTTCCCAATGTTTCATTTTTTCCAAAAAAAACTTTTACAAACATATTAAATTACAACAAAGCTAGCCGGCCCTCTTGTGAGGAGGGTTCCGCTTGGTTTCCCAAGAATTTCTTCCACGCTGCTGTTTCAGCAGCGAGATCTTCAAACGAGCTTGGCCCTAAAAATTGAATGTTTAGCTCGAACTTTTCAGCCTGGTTTCTAATGGCCTCTACCCTGGCTATGTTCAATCACACCTGTTCTTCTAAGGGCTACACACTGATGGCTGTATGGCCTATTTCATTTTTCAGGATTTGGTCATCAATGGCTTTGATGCGTTGTACTCTAGCTTCTTCATCTTGCTGTCTTTTTTGCAACATTTCTGCAAATGCATCATGATCAGGGAACTCATATAGCCTCTGCTCGGCTTCTACCTGACATCGGTTGTAGGTAACCAGGGCCCTCCTAAAGAATTCTGTGCAGACTCCCTTGGCCTTCTTGACTATTTTCAGGAAGTCTTCTGCAGTATTGATAGCGAATTCTATCAGATCATGGTCCCGTTTAAGGGCTTGTTTATCCTTGGATGGTAGCTCAGCTGGGGCTTCCTCATCGTTCTCCGCTATGGCTATCCTTGTAGTCAGTACTTCAAGGATATATTGGGACCTGTCAACAAAATAAGAAGCGGTTTCCAAGATTTCTTCAAGTTGACTATCAATCCGGAGGACCCGACATCTTTCTTCTTCTAGAGCAGTTTGCAGGTGTAGCAGTTTAGCTTTCTGGGCTAGGATGTGTTCTTTAACCGGCTGTAGATCGACCTGTTGCTCCTTTCCTGCTTCCAGCCGCTCTTTCAGTTCTTCAACGTATGCGGCATTAGAATCATAGATAATATGCTGCTGTGCTTCTAGGTCTTCTATCTTTTCTCTCATATGTTCCTTTTCATTCTTTAATTTTTGAATTTCCTGCTGTGCACTTTCCAGCACCTCATGTGCTGTTTCCTTGGCCTGCGCTTCTATCTGGATGGTGCAGATTTCATTCTTTGTGGCCTCCATCTCTCTCAGCACATGTTCATATTTTCTCTGAAGTTTATTTCCCTCTTCCCTTTCTTTTCTCAGGGTGTCCTTAAGCTGAGAAGAGGTCTTCTTGGATGACTCTATTTCAATCATCATTCTGTCTATGTTATCCTCTAAATCATGTATTGCTGCAGTCCCTGCCCTTACAGTAAACCTTGGATCTACATCTTTCCCTACCATCATGACCTTATCTATTATCATTTTGTTGGCCATTCCTTCTGCCTCTATCTTTCTTTCTGTTCTTCTCATTATCCTTTTAGTATCCCTATCATAATATACGATGCTGAAATCAGGGACTTCCTCCCCTTTTTCCTGTACGAAGGGTACTAACTGAATCATAGGGGTAGCAGCTATGATGGTAGTGGGAACTTGAGGGATCTGCACCTCGGGGTTTTTCCTCTCCCTGGCTTTGTCCTGATGATGTTTCGGGAGCTTTCTGTTGCGTCAACTTTATATGTTCAGCCTCCTGCTCTTGCAGTTCTTCATCTATCTTCCTCTGGGCTTCCTCGGCTGCTTGCCTAGCAGTTTCTTCTATTTTTCTGGCTGCTTCATTGGCTCGTTCAGCTGCTTCCTAGGCAACTTTCCTCTTTTCTTCTTCTCCTTTTTGCATCCATTCTGCAGCCTCATCTTCCAGCCTCTGGGCCTCCTCTCTTATCCTTTTGGCTGCTTCTTCAGCCCTAGCTTGCTCAGCTTTATCCTGTTCAGATCCTTTTCCTCCCTTGGTAGGGTTTTTCGGTTTGAATCTCCTACTAAGTGCAGTCATGTTTGGTGCACTCCTGAACACAGATTCATCTCGATCAAAATGGTGGGTGTACTCATAAAAAACCTTGTGCTTCTTGCAATGTTCAGCCATTCGGCCATGAGTATCATTTCGTCTGAAAGTCATTTCGCCAAAGTGGAACTTTCCTAGCTCCTCTATAAATTCCGCAGCTTGCTTCACATTGGAGAAACTGCAGCTTCCTAGCTTAAATGGTAGAGGTGGATAGGTGGTCTTCTTTTTCTGGAACAAGAAGTGACCAACTCCGTCAATAAACACTTGTCGGACTGCCTCTTTGTGGACCACATAATCCGTTGCATACTTGGGCAGCAGATAAGGTGTTTTTGATCCACCAAACATTCTAAGATACATCCCGTTTTCTGTCAAGAAGTAATCACCATACTCCTCTATTACCTTCATTTCCTCTTCAAACATGCAGTTACATTCCTTTTGAAAGATAATCGTGTGCAGAGGCATAATAAAATGCTCACAGATTTCTCGGTAATACCTATGGTACTGGTGAGCACCCAGTAGTTTGTAGGCTGTATACACGAGCATTCTTTCCCTATCCCAAACACATTTGAGCCCCGGGAAAGGCTGGTGGCATAGTATGCAGTCTATCAGAAAGGAACTCATGTAGAACTCAGAACTTTTCCAGGCATCTCCTCCTCCCAGGGCTGCAGCTACACAAGAAGAGAGACTGCTAGATACTAGGCTAGCCCAGTTGAAGATTGTTCCTTCTGTGGCTACATGAAACATAAGAGGTATCCACTCCAATTTTAAGAGTCTACCATTGGATCTTCCAAATATCCGGTTTAGCATCAAGGCTATAAACCTGTAAGGAGCTCTTAATCTCGTTTTGTCATAGTCTTCAGTTGCTCTGTGTCTATAAAGCTTTCCGGGTAAGAGCATTCTTCTCAGGGTTTCCACTAAATCCATCCTGAGGTTATCTAACCAATCATTTGACAGGAAGACTTGGGGCTCTGGAAAGTGGTACGCTAATACCACATATCCAGGGCTAAAGGCAGCATAGCCCTTACCTTCAACATTCCCCATCAGCATTGTGTTATTGTTTGTGGGTGGGAGAATCCATCTCATCACATCAGAGCAAGGGAACAGCTCTGGCCTGGTGGCAACCTTCATAATGGCAAATCTTTCTATATTGGCGTAAATGGGTTCCTCCTCAAGACCTGTGTCTGGGACTTCCCTACGGGAAATCAGTCTGTATATCTCTCCCCACTTATATTCGGGCTCAACCCCTGTGAAACATTGGGTGTCCTCATAGATATATTCTGTTTGTGGGACGACCTCTATTGTTGTTTGCTCTTCGACAACAGGGGCCTTCCTTTTCTGTCTCTTGGACATTGTAGATTCTTCCTGCAATGTAAAAAACATTATGACATTTTAAGCAGTGTGAATTTGCAAACATTTTGCAGCGATATATCCTTTCTCAAGTGTAGTATAATTGTGACCAGTCCATAAAATCAAATCATAAGTCTCTCATACTGAACAATCAAACTAGGGTGCAGTATAGTGCAATGTGCCACTATCTTATGCAAAGTATGGTAATTTTCAATGCAACAAATACATATGTTGTTCATCCCTACAATGTCTTAAGACTATAGATGTGTTATTTCATGATCTGACCTATATGCAGAAAGCCAATCAATCATATTTGTGCCAGGATTAAATCTACATTAAAATGCAACATGCCACTTTCCGCCTGGTAGCGATATAAACAACTATCATATTATGTGCAATGTGCAATATTTCGCCAATAATCTATTTCATTAACAAACAGAGTGAAGGTTCACGACAGTTGACATTTTAACCATAGATCTCAGCAAACGCGAGACTAATGACGACTCATGCCGCTTACGACGGAAAAGCTCCATTAAATTAACTATACATCATTCGGGAATCATTTTACTGTCTGCGCTGGATACTTCCATAAAAAACCCCCCTTGCTGCTCTCAATCCATGCACTATAAATGGCGATACCTCCCCTTAAATGGCTAGGGATTTCAGGCAACGGGGCCCAAAAGGGCGGCGAGGGGTTATGCAATCGACACAGGCTACGACTAGAAATGTGAAGGAGCGATACTGTTGACTGTAAAACCCCTTCAAAACCCTATTCCTCCCGGCCAAGTAAATCACAGGTTCCATCAATAATCCCTCCCGGGACGACGCATAACTCCGTAGGTGAAACATCTCTGGTTCACCATCCCAGGAATGTACCACGGCAACCACAGCCCACCAAAATAGATCCTTAAGCAATTCTCAACAAATGTAGTCCTCTACCTATCGTGGCCACGCAGCGAGGTCTGGCGCAAAAGGCGTAACAACCGTCTGCGCCTAAAACCTTTCAACCCTTGTGCGCAAGCAACGACTAACAGGTGGAAATTAATCGGCTTAAAAGGTTAAAAACGCCCCCCCACACCCTAGGTTAAGATAATAACCAACTTGAACAAGCTTAAATCCTAGCTGGACAAGGGAAAAAACGTCGGGACCCCAAAACACGGTGGAAAATCAAAATCGTTCAACGCAATGGGAAAAAATGAGATGCACCTACCTGGAAAATCGGCGAAATGATCAAGCTGATGACGGTTGGAATTCTACCCTCGCCACCTAGAAGCTGGTATAGTGACAGCTAGACCTTCTCTCCTTTCGAAGCACGACAGCTCAACTCACCGTGACAGTGCTCGACAATAAAATAAAACAATACAAACCCACGACTGTCGCACCGTATATATAAAAAATGCCACACGTGCGAGCATTTAAATCGGGCGCAAAAAGAAAGTGACGTCGGGTGACTAGAAATTCAGTCCCTCCGCAAGGGCGGACAATCCCCGGTACTAAATCACCCGCCCAGATAAATATAACATGTGAACAAAACGACAGTCGGGCGTCGGCGGATACCTTGATCGGATGACTAAGAATCCGAACCCCTCCGCAACGGCGGATGCTCGGAGCACGATGCTGTCTGCAACGAAGGAGAAAACTATGGCCAAGCGCTCCGCTACAAAGCCGGCAAAAACAAAACACACATCGGAGCATCGATCAAAGACAAAGTCTGAAGCAATCCGCAATGGAGGATGCCTGAAAAGGAGTTCTGTCCGCAGCATCGGACAAGGGAGACTTCAAATCCCTTCGATGAAGAAACCAAACCCACTTGAAACGCCATAGAAAGAAAACCCATGCGCAACGGTTGAAGCAAAAAGGGCAAAGACTTAACTCACAATTGAACAAGGCTTTGAGAGACATGCAAGACGATGATGCGTTCAACTAAGGATGAGATTCATTAAAACACTGAAATGAGCAAGCACCAATCGATTGACAGTAACCCAAAGTGTCGGAAGACGCTTTAAAATCCATAGGACAAAAATCAATAGGCAGAAATCAAGAAAAGAATTGACTAATTCAAAGTAAAGGAGGGGCCCAAAATTTTCAGAATTTTGGGAAATTGTTGCAGATGCAACAATTGGCGACTACCTGGTGAACCCCAGATCTCTGAATTAACTCTCTCTCCTAGCTTAAGACTGTCCGAATAAAATTGAAATCTTCTAGATGTCTGTATCCCTAAGTTAGCCAACTTATGCATTAAATTACTTAGAAGAAGTCTATCTTTTCGGGAAAAGGTAACACCAGCAGTGTTTCAGGTCTGAATAACTCTTTTGAGGCCAAATAAATGAGGTTCATTTTACCTGCCCTTTGGAAGTGATAGCTTAAACACCACAGGATTGTAACAGAGGGTGATAGTATTATCCTTTTGTTCCTCATTCCCATGCCAATCTGCACTTATGTGCCCTTTTGAACTTCAGTTCCTTTGGATATGAGTCCTCCTGTATGCCTTTCTTGCTGAATTTTAACTCAGGATCCTCTATCCCATAGTGTCCTTTTGTGTGAACAATATACTTTGTAGCTCAGTTCACGGACGGAGAGGATCTTGTGGCCATTTGGTATTTTATGCTTTGAGATTCAAGCTTTTCGAGCCTTGCTTTGATATGTCTTGTTTCTTTCTGGAGCTTTGACTCTTCATAGGTTCTAACTTTTCTTAATCCATGGCATGGGATCATTTATATGTGATAAACTATCCCGCTCTGCTTCCTTTCTGTGGGTCTTTTGCTATCAGCATCCTTGGGTATTTAAGATGTGAGATGGATGGAGCCTTTAAATAGTACTTCAAACCTTTTTTCACTTCTGAGTTATTTACAAGGATTAAGTAATACTTCAAATGAATGCCCTGTTAGTTAGGAATACGGTTACTAGAAGATGTTCTATACTTTTAAGCACAGTCTTTCACTCAATATTTTAGCTAATAAAGAAAACTGACGTTCCCATTGCAACCAAATTTTGCCTCTTATTCAAAATCAAAAAAGAACTAGGAAAGCTATAAGCAAGCAGCAACATAGCAAGGAATCAAAAGAAAGAAAGCATCAAAGCACGAAAATAAGAAAACAACATAAGCGTCAAAGCAATTTATTTATGTACAAATGAAACATAGAAAACAAAACTTTTGCCCATTCTTGAAAAATTATAAATCTAAAACTGAGGAATGAACTGGGTTTTAGACATAAATTATCTAACCATGATCCAACTGTGATGTTATAGAAATGGCACTCATATCCAAAACCCTGCAATCGTTTCTTTCAACCTGAGGGAGTTGAGGGAGCTCAGGCTGAGTGTCCATCATAGGACTGGCCTCTTTTGAAATGTGTTGTCTCAGCTTACACTCAGTTAGATGGTTTCCCAATATAGACTCAGCAGATTCATTTCCTTCTCCTAGCTTAGTGAAATTGTGCTTCATATATGGCTCTCTCAAAATATTAATCATGTTTGGGCTACTCTTCTGAGGTAACCACAAGTGAGACCAGTCTGAAGCAAAGTACCCATTTAGTCGTGATGTCCAATCTCAGTTTAGGATCATTCCATATCCATCAGGTATGTATGCTACTGTGATGTCAACATAATGACATGTCCTTTTATTTGCAGCTAATCGGATCAGAACATCCTCCATTTCCCCTACTACTTTGACACTGGTTTCATCAAGTTGAGTAACATCCCAAATAGTAGGTTTTAGCTGACCATTTAGTTTTTTGCAAACTGCAAGAGGCATAACATTCATGGATGATCAAGAGTCTACCAAAAAATTATGGACCTTATGATTTAAAATGTCAAGAGTCACGAGGAAAGGTGGGGTGATGGTTTTCTTAGTCTTGATCAACTCAATCTTTTCTTCCACAGGTTGATTTGTCGTGGGCAACTCCTCTTCCAATTTTCCAGCTTTGCTTTCCTCATCATCTTCCACCGGTTTGGAAAATTCAATGAGTGGCTTTGTTTCCTGTTTGCCATGAATATCTTTAGGTATGTCATCTTAAGCCTTCACATCAGCCTGCTTCTTATCTTCCTCTTGCAAATATGGAACTTTTGACATTACTGCATCGTTCTTAATAGCCAGGTTTTCATCTTTTCTGGTTGTAGGGGTATATTGAGAATTGAGAACGTCTTCTTCCGTATTAAACAGCGATATGCCATTCCGTGAAAACAAATTATCATCGTCTGGTTTTACCATGGTATGTTTCTCCTTTTCTTCCTCACCACTGTCTCTAGCCAATTCTAGGTCCAACAACTTATTCATCACCAATGTTATTGAATGTAACCATTGAGGACACTTCTTCTCAGAATGAGGTTGTTGATGAAAGGTACAGAAATTATCTCCTCCTATTTCTGTTATGTTTATTGATGCCAAATTAGGAGGTGGGACTTGCCATTGGTTGTTATCTTCCTTCTTTGGATAGTATGGCTTATTGGTCTTCTGAGTGTCCCTCTCCTTTTCCAGATCTATAATTCGGTTGGACATTTTCTGAAGCACTTTCATCATTTCATGACAATTGTGTGGTTGATCTTCTTTAGATTTAGACAGCAGCGAGCTTCTTCTTACAGTGGTCTTGTCTTCAAATGAGTCAGGATAGTCCTCTATACTCTCACTTTCACCCTCTACTCTCTCAGCCTCTTGATAGGTTTCTGTCAACGTGGGCTTGACTTTCATCTTGGAAAACATGGCCAGCTCAGGTCCTAAGGCTGAGGTATAATACTCACTTAAGACTTTATCTGAAGGTCTGTCTACAACAGAAAATATTTTTAAGTACAATGAAAATCTCTGAGTGAAACTATGTACCTTTTCATTCCTCTATTTTCTTAACAAACCAAGCCCTTTCATCAACGAGGCATGTGTCTTCTGAGCGGTGTACTTACTCCTGAAAACCCTCTCAAAAGTGTCCCAATTAGGAATGGAGTTTGCAGGTAGTCCAAAATACCAGGATGCTGCTGCTCCTTTCAGAGTATGAGGAAAAAGTCTACACACCACATCTTCATATTCTCCAGCCCTTAGCCCTTCTAACTCTAGGTAAAAACTCTGAAGGTGGTCATCTACAGCAATGTTGTCCGCAGGGTCAAACTTGGGCAAAATATTTTCAAAGGCTTGAGGCAGGTTATGCAAAGGAGGAGTAAGGTTCAGAGGTGACCTAGCTCTCCATGCCGGCAAAGGGTTAGGTTGATTACCAGCCATGAGCAAAGGTAAGTGAGAGGGATGCTGGGGAAAATAGTCCTTTAAGGATAGCACTGGAAACTTCAAAACCTGAGTTAGGTTAAACTTTAAAACATCTGCTGGTAGGATATTCTTGGGAAATCAAATTCCACGACCAGCCTTTACTGGCGGCCCTCTTCTAGTACCAAAAACTGTTGAGGCCTGGAAATTCACAGGAGACAACAGTAAGGGATTCTCCCCAATCAATGTTCCCAACTATCCCATTGATTGTTTGGTATAGGGAATCCATCCGGTTTACGGTCCGACTACTGTAGGTCAAAGTAACAAACACGGGTTTTACCGATTGCGGCCCGGTCCACCGGAATTTGTATTTTTGACTTAAGTATGAAATGCAAATTGCTAACTAAATGCAGGGTGGTGAAGGATGCAAGGAGAATTCACAAAGTGATGCGCAGGTTCTTACCTCTCGTCTTAGGCTCACCATGCATCTGAAACACTCATGTAGAAATGAAAAGAATACCTATCTAAATGCCTACCTATCTATCTACCTATCCTATCCCCGGGGAGCCAAAATGTGATTAACATATATGAGTAATGTGGATGTGCACACGTAATAAAAGCAATTACAGATAGCTGGCATTATCTTTTACACACATGACACCAAAAAATATTACACAACCAGATAGCTAATTGTTTATGGCAAGCATACATTACTCATGGTAGAGATTTCATAAAATAAATCAGAAATCATTAAACAAAGACATAGGTCATGAAGTTAGAACGATCTCATGATTCATGGATATAATGCTGAAAAAAAAAGTAGTTCATCTTTCGATTATCCATGTCAAACATTTGAAATCCCACCTCCCTTCTTTCCATAGGCAAACTGTAAATTTTTATTGTAAAAGGAATTAGTTCTTCTTACAATAACTTTCCAGTCTTACTGGGAAAAAATCCCTTTCTCTTCTCTACGTTTCCTCTCCCTGGCTCTGTCCTGATGATGTTTCGGGAGCTTGCTGTTGCGTCAAATTTATCTGTTTAGCCTCCTGATCTTGCAGTTCTTCGTCTATCTTCCTCTGGGCTTCCTCGGCTGCTTGCCTAGCAGTTTCTTCTGTTTTTCTGGCTGCTTCATTGGCTCGTTCAGCTGCTTCCTAGGCAGCTTTCCTCTTTTCTTCTTCTCCTTTTTGCATCCATTCTCCAGCCTCATCTTCCAGCCTCTGGGCCTCCTCTCTTATCCTTTTGGCTTCTTCTTCAGCCCTAGCTTGCTCAGCTTTATTCTGTTCAGATCCTTTTCCTCCCTTGGTGGGGTTTTTCGGTTTGAATCTCCTACTAAGTGCAGTCGTGTTTGGTGCACTCCTGAACATAGATTCATCTCGATAAAAATGGTGGGTGTACTAATAAAAAACCTTGTGCTTCTTGCAATGTTCAGCCATTCTGCCATGAGTATCATTTCGTCTGAGAGTCATTTCGCCAAAGTGGAACTTTCCTAGCTCCTCTATAAATTCCGCAGCTTGCTTCACATAGGCGAAACTGTAGCTGCCTAGCTTAAATGGTAGAGGTGGATAGGTGGTCTTATTTTTCTAGAACAAGAAGTGACCAACTCCGTCAATAAACACTTGTCAGACTACCTCTTTGTGGACCACATAATCCATTGCATACTTGGGCAGCAGATAAGGTGTTTTTGATCCACCAAGCATTCTAAAATACATCCCGTTTTCTATCAAGAAGTAATCACCATACTCCTCCATTACCTTCATTGCCTCTTCAGATATGCAGTTACATTCCTTTCGGAAGATAATCGTGTGCAGAGGCATAATAAAATGCTCACAGATTTCTCGGTAATACCTAAGGTACTGGTGAGCACCCAGTAGTTTGTAGGTTGTATACACGGGCATTCTTTCCCTATCCCAAACACATTTGAGCCCCGAGAAAGGCTGGCTGCATAGTATGCAGTCTATCAGAAAGGAACTCATGTAGAACTCAGACCTTTTTCGGGCTTCTCCTCCTCCCAGGGCTGCAGCTACACAAGAAGAGAGACTGCTAGATGCTAGGCTGGCCTAGTTGAAGATTGTTCCTTCTGTGGCTACATGAAACATAAGAGGTATCCACTCCAATTTGAAGAGTCTACCATTGGATCTTCCAAAGATCTGGTTTAGCATCAAGGCTATAAACCTGTAAGGAGCTCTTAAGCTCGCTGTGTCATAGTCTTTAGTTGCTCTATGTCTATAAAGCTTTCTGGGTAAGAGCATTCTTCTCAGGGTTTCCACTAAATCCATCCTGAGGTTATCTAACCAATCGTTTGACAGGAAGACTTGGGGCTCTGGAAAGTGGTACGCCAATGCCACATATCCAGGGATAAAGGCAGCATATCCCTGACCTTCAACATTCCCCATCAGCATTGTGTTATTTTTTGTGTGTGGGAGAATCCATCTCATCACATCAGAGCACGGGAACAGCTCTGGCCTAGTGGCAACCTTCATAATGGCAGATCTTTCTATATTGGTGTAAATGGGTTCCTCCTCAAGACCTGTGTCTGGGAATTTCCCTATGGGAAATCAGTCTATATATCTCTCCCCACTTATATTCGGGCTCAACCCCTGTGACACATTGGGTGTCCTCATAGATATATTCCGTTTGTGGGACGACCTCTATTGCTGTTTGTTCTTCGACAGCAGGGGCCTTCCTTTTCTGTCTCTTGGACATTGTAGATTCTTCCTGCAATGTAAAAAACATTATGACATTTTAAGCAGTTTGAATTTGTGAACATTTTGCAGCGATATATTCTTTCTCAAGTGTAGTATAATTGTGACCAGTCCATAAAATCAAATCATAAGTCTCTCATACTGA
Organism: Pseudotsuga menziesii; assembly: GCA_001517045.1. NCBI lineage: Eukaryota > Viridiplantae > Streptophyta > Pinopsida > Pinales > Pinaceae > Pseudotsuga > Pseudotsuga menziesii. The sequence continues at coordinate 514,620 of LPNX010097746.1, read as the reverse complement.
ACAATCAAACTAGGGTGCAGTATAGTGCAATGTGCCACTATCTTATGCAAAGTATGGTAATTTTCAATGCAACAAATACATATGTTGTTCATCCCTACAATGTCTTAAGACGATGGATGTGTTATTTCATGATCTGACCTATATGCAGAAATCCAATCAATCATACTTGTGCCAGGATTAAATCTACATTAAAATGCAACATGCCACTTTCCGCCTGGTAGCGATATAAACAACTATCATATTATGTGCAATGTGCAATATTTCGCCAATAATCTATTTCATTAACAAACAGAGTGAAGGTTCACGACAGTCGACATTTTAACCATAGAGCTCAGCAAACGTGAGACTAATGACGACTCATGCCGCTTATGGCGGAAAAGCTCCATTAACTTAACTATACATCATTCGGGAATCATTTTACTGTCTGCGCTGGATACTTCCATAAAAAACCCCCCTTGCTGCTCTCAATCCACGCACTATAAATGGCGATACCTCCCCTTAAATGGCTAGGTATTTCAGGCGACGGGGCCCGAAATGGCAGCGATGGGTTACGCAATCGACACAGGCTGTGACTAGAAATGTGAGGGAACGATACTGTTGACTGTAAAACCCCTTCAAAACCCTATTCCTCCCGGCCAAGTAAATCACAGGTTCCATCAATAATCCCTCCCGGGACGGTGCATAACTTCATAGGTGAAACATCTCTGGTTCATCGTCCCAAAAATGTAGCACGGCAACCATAGCCCGCCAAAACAGAACCTTAAGCAATCCTCAACAAACGCAGTCCTCTACCTATCGTGGTCGCGCAGCGAGGCCTGGCACAGACGGCGTAACGGCCATCTGCGCCTAAAACCTTTCAACCCTTGCGTGCAAGCAACGACTAACAGGCGGAAATTAATCGACTTAAAAGGTTAAAAATGCCCCCCCCACACCCTAGGTTAAAATAATAACCAACTTGAACAAGCTTAAATCCTAGCTGGACGAGGGAAAAAACGTCAGGACCCCAAAACACAGCGAAAACTCAAAATCGTTCAATACAATGGGAAAAAATGAGATGCACCTACCTGGCAAACCGGCGAAGTTATCAAGCTGATGACGGTTGGAATTCTACCCTCGCCACCTGAAAGCTAGTATAGTGACAGCTAGACCTTCTCTCCTTTCGAAGCACGACAGCTCAACTCACCGCGACAGTGCTCGACAATAAAATAAAACAATACAAACCCCCGACTGTCACATCGTATATATAAAAAATGCCACACATGCGAGCATTTAAATCGGGCACGAAAAGAAAGTGGCGTAGAGTGACTAGAAATTCAGTCCCTCCGCAATGGCGGACAATCCCCGGTACTAAATCACCCGCCCGGCTAAATATAACGTGTGAACAAAACGACAGTCGAGGATCGGTGGATACCTTGATCGGATGACCAAGAATCTGAACCCCTCCGCAACGGTGGATGCTCAGAGCACGATGTTGTCCGCAACGGAGGAGAAAACGATGGCCAAGCGCTCCGCTACAAAGCCGGAAAAAACAAAACACACATCGGAGCACCGATGAAAGACAAAGTATGAAGCAATCTGCAATGGCGGATGCCTGAAAAGGAGGTCTGTCCGTAGCATCGTACGAGGGAGACTTCAAATCCCTCCAACGAAGAAACCAAAACACCCGAAATGCCACAGAAAGAAAACCCATGCGCAACGGTCAGAGCAAAAAGGGAAAAGACTTAACTCTCGATTGAACAAGGCTTCAAGAGACATGCAAGACGATGATGCATTCAACTAAGGATGAGATTCGTTAAAACACTGAAATGAGCAAGCACCAATCGATTGATAGTAACCCAAAGTGCCGGAAGACGCTTTAAAATCCATAGGCCAAAAATGAATAGGCTGAAATCAAGAAAAGAACTGACTAATTCAAAGTAAAGGAGGGGCCCAGAATTTTCAGAATTTTGGGAAATTGTTGCAGATGCAACAGGTAGGTATCCCTAGCTCTGTAATGAGCTTACCAGCTTAGCATTTATCCTTTCCGAGCTCCTGCATGGCCTAATAAACCTAACTGTGTTGGCTTGGCTATGTTTTGTGTATCCTTGGCTATGTGTAAGCCTGCTTGTTCCTTATTACTTAGGGAATCATGCCCAGCTCGGGGGTGGCAGCGTTGCTGAGAGATTAAGGAGCACACTGGCCCATGGTTGGGTGGAACATTGCACTGACATAGCTAGTTGTGGGATGAGTTCTTTATAAGATAAGCAACCTTGTCTATTTTACTTCTACAATTATATTTACTGTTAATAAATTATGATGAACATGTTGAATGAATGAAGGTATGTTTGCTTCCACTATGTATGATAAATAATTATGTATCTGTGCATGTTCTAGTTCAATGCATTTTATTTAATTTTTTAGGTATGTTCATGTTCATGGGGCTTTTAGCCTGGATGTTTAATATTATGGTAGCATCCTCTTCGTCGACCGGAGGGTTGGGGACATTACATTGTGGTATCAGAGCTCTGGTTGCAGCATGGGCATGAATGGGACATGACAGATCAGATAGTAGAGGTAGGTTTTCGTTTGACCAGCAGAAATCAAGAATTGTGGCAGGAAAACTCAGAAAATTTTTGTAAGTGCCAGAACTATCAGCCCATCGAAAGACTCAGTGACAATATCTTCTAATGCAGTGGGAACTTAGTGGGAAGGACACCCGACAGATGGTAACTGGAAAAAAATTCAAAAATTTTTAGTTGAATGAGTTGCCACCATTGCGGATGGTTATACCACTATGCTTCCAATGCATAGAGCCTGCAACCACCGATGCCAGGAAATTCTGGAAAATTTTCCTAAGTGTTAAAAATCATGGGCGATCGACGCCACTATGATGAAGAGGTCAGCAAAACGTCGGCGAAGATTAGTAGATGATGTGTCCGCCGTTGCGGATGGCTACAGGACTATCCCTCCAATGGATAGATCCTTTGACCGCCAATGCCATGGAGAAAAGACGTTCCGACAGCAGAAAAACTTTGAAAATATTAGTGGTATTCATCACTAGCGGAAGGAATTAGTTGAATGGATTGCTGCTGTTGCGGGTGACTAGGGAACTAACCATCCGACGCAGCAGTTTCTAGCCATTCCGACAACCGATGCGGCAAAAGAAGGTGAAGGTTTCACTAGCTGATGTCGAGGTTTTTCAGCTGCCGATCAAAATCCTTGTCAGGTTGCCGTAGAGATCTTAGTGAGATTTATTTTCACTGTTGCAGCTGCTCAAGCAACTGTGCGTCCGATGAACAGTTGTTTTGCTCACCGATACCGAGCAAGATTCTAGTCGTTTTGCCCATAGAAACTGAAATTAGAACATGTTCCACCATTGTGGTTTCTCAAATAACTACGCAACCGATGCACAGTTGATTCGCTTGCCGATACAGATCGGGAGTTTAGTTGTTTCACTGCCAAAACGCCAGAAGGAGAACAAGCAACAGATCACCGATGAGTTAGTTGTTTTGACCCCCACAATGTCAGAAATTTAGTTGGGATGAGGTCTTATTGGAAAAAAAAAAGAGGGCGCTTCCCTCGACCCGCCCTACAGTGGCATAGGGAAGCGACAAGGGGGAAATCCCCCTTGACCCCCGTCGTCCCCCTGAGATAGTCATCCTTTGATGAAGAAAATTTTGTGTTTGGGAAAAAATGTCATTTTATGATTTTTCAAGGAGAAGGTAAGTAATTCTGATTTGTGTAAATTTTATGCAGCTAACGGTTGTGTTAATAACACGTTTGCAGAGTCATAGAAACCTTCCAGGGCAGTGTTATAGAGATAAATTCCTATGGCTTAAGGTACCACAACAGACAGCTTGACTCTAGAAATCAATCCTTTCCAATATGCAATAGAAATTAAATGTCTAACACTAAAGGATTAGACCTCGTACCTTATTCCGAATGGTTGAAGTAGATCCCCATTGAGCTTTCCAATCTCCAGCTCAAATTGATATATTACTTCCTCAACAACAAGTAAACAATACAAGCATTCTATATATCATGATGTTAGATCTATTCTAGCATATATAATCAATAATGTACAAGCATTTGACATAATCCCATGGATAAAATATTCATTCAAACATACATCATTGGACAGGAAAAGATATTTCTATTAATATAAATCAGAGATTACAAGATACAACCTCTGACGGCACGTCTGCGAATCAGAGAAACTGAATCCCCCACTTGGGCCTCCACCACCTAAATCCTCCATCTCTCGATAGAAAGCTCACAAGAAAAAGGCAATCTTGGGAAGAACACACTAGTGCTCCAAGGGACAAAGGGATGCAGACTCAAGCATAAGTTCAGGCAACAACGGACTATAGTTTCTTTGATCTCAATTCTCTCTTATTCCTTCAATGTACCAAGGGGTTCCTTATATAGCTTTTCAAAGGGGTAATGAACGGTCGAATTTGAGCGATCTCATGGCATAGGGAAGTCCAGGAGTCAAATGAGTTGGATCCATGTCAAGCAAAACTCCAAAAGGATTTGAATTATGCACATATCCTGATGTAAACGGTTTTAGTGGTAAAAACTGTGTATATACGCGTTTATAGGTTTAAAAGTCGTGTGTATCATTTTTCATATGTTTTTAGGGATGATCAAGGAAACATCAAAGGACAAAAAATGGTCCATGGGGTCTAAGGAGTCTGCAGCAGGACAGGGGAAGGCCATACAAAGTGTGATTCACCTAGAGTGGTGAAATCAGCTATAACAGATGCCCCTTAATGTGTGAGGTTAGAGGGGTCATACGATGGCCTAAATACATTATAAGTCCATCCCAGAAGTGGAGTGATGAAGGATCCCAAATGGAAGACCAACCACCCAATCAGCATAGTACAATAATACAACTCTGCATATAACTGTAAATACATATAGCAGTCCCGGATACATAAGAGTACAATGGCCATGAATAGGCATGATACATGATATCACATATGTGTTCATAGCCACATACAATATACATAGATCAGAATCTCCATGATGAAGATGTACATAGGACCATGATCTCCATAATGGCTGAAGATATAACAGATCAATATCTCCATAGTGGCTGGAAATATCTGACATATACTGGAATCAAGTCATGAGAGCTGAAATATCATGAACACTAGCATGATCAAGGAGGTAGCATATAAGAGATACCACCAATCTGGAAAGTCTTCTACACAAACCGCTATGAGTACATGTCTTACTATGCGAATAAAGGTGTCGAGGTCGAACATAGTAGTCCATCATATAATTACTGGTCATTAATGTATACCGTTAACAGACACGAGATCACCCACTGATAATGAAAATGGGAATCAAGGTACTAGAGTGCAAACTAACAAGTGTGAATAAATGTTTTGAAGTTGAACACTTGAGAGGATCCATCGATCAGGGGACATTGATGTATTCCCAAGAACTATCGATGGCGAGAGAACCTGCCACTGATGACTGCAAGTCTCAAGGCACTCAAAATGACTCTAGATTCCAATCCCAGAATAAATGATCTGAAGTCGATGGGATGAAATCCACTGGAAGGAGGGCATTGAGGCATCCCCCATCATCCAACACGAGGTACTCAGCAAAGCTATGTAATGTGGAAGGACTCGATCATAAGGTGCACGAACCAGTAACTGTACCGGGAATGGCCGACATGTAAAGTCAAGATAACTGAGGAATGGCCGACTCATGCTTCAACTTCCTTTAGACAAGAGCATAACGACATATGGACCAACAAAAAGATGACACGTGGCACCCCTCAGAGGATGACACATGGCATTCGTATAGTACAGACGAGGTGACATGGCATGTACATGCGAACCAATGGAGATTGAACACATGGCAGTATGGTCAGTGACTTGGCGGTTGACTGGATGCCGACTGGGAATGAGGTGGAGCAATCACAAGCTACCACATGGTAGCACAAGATTGGCCAATAAAGATAATACAAAATCCTGGCCTCCACGGGGTTCAACCCCGTGACCTCTGCAAAGAAGGCTGAGCGCCTTCACCACTCGGGCTACAGGTGGTTCTTGGTATGAGTGGTAAGGTTATTTTATTTAAACTTGAAAAAGTTTATAATGGCGCAAAAAGGGGGCCGGGGCAAGCCCCGACCCATGGTTTTCAATGCGACAAGGAGTTTGTTACAACCCACAAAAATCACGTTGGACGAACCACGGATAGGGTGACATGGTCACACATTTTATAACAAATTTTCAAACGGATTAGAGCCACCACATGGGACACACCCACTCTTTACCACATGTGATTTTTAAAAAACTTTGGTTATGGCTTTAAAGTGGGTTCGAATTGGTTATGGCTTGTAAAAGTGGGTTTGTATGATTGTTATTATAATATGGTTTTAACCATATTAAAAGCCAACAAAAGGGTATGCCATTTTAAGGGTATTTTTAAATATGTTTGTTTATTATTTAATAAAAAGCCAAACCACATTAAAACCAACTTGGAGAAGTTGTAACCAAGGCCAAGATAGGAAAATTTGTTGTAACTAAGAATTCATGAGAAACATGTGAAGGGGGTATTCTCAAGCTATATAAACCCTCTTATTCTCCATTTGCCAGGCATGCTTTGGAGTGGAGACTTTGTAGCTAAAGGAGAGAAGGGAGATTGCGTAGCTCTGCAGGAGGAAGGTACGAGTGTTTATACTCATTTTACACCGTCTTCAGGCTTCGGAGTTGCTAGAAGCAATCTTGTTGTGTTTTGGGCAGCGACTCTCTTCCTAACCATTGTCACCAAGGTATCATTGTATCATTGCCATGTATTTTTCCTTATGCTGAGATTATAGATCGGCCCTCCTATTGAGAAGCAGGCCCGGAGACATAGTCCATCCTGGAAGAACTCCGTTATCAACTTGTTGTCTTTATGTGCGTATTGTCTATGCTATTTGGTTCTCTTATTATGGATTTGTGAGCTTCATTCCTGCTCTTTATGCAATTCATGTTAACGTCGTAGAGTAACAAAGATATTGTTTTCGGATCATGTGGTATCAAAGCAGGTTTATTTGACGTTGGATTGTGAGTGTGGATGTTCACGAGGGATAAACTACAAGCTGGTGAGGGTACATTAGAGCCTTACAATTCTGAGATCGGACGTGCACACCGAAGGAGGAAGATGGATGCTAATGATGCCCGCATCAATATGGAGGAAAACTTTCACAAGGTCTTCTACATGATGGCCAACAAGGTAGACAAGTTGTTTGCAGACTATGAAGAACGCATGGCAAAAGAAAGAAAAGGAAGTGAAGTAAAGAAGGAAGACAAAGAAGTGAAGGACGAAGGAAACACTTCAGTTAACCAAGGAGGAGGTGTCGAAGAGCCTCTTGATCCTCCCTCTTCACCTTCAGCTTCAAGCACAAGTTCAAGTGCTTCTTCCTCATCTCATTCTCAGCATTCCAAGGTTCCTCACAAAGAGCCTCAAAAGAAGCCCTTATTGAAGCTCGATGTGAAGTTTGATTTGCCCATGTTCAATGGGGAAGCGAATGCAGAGAAGTTAAACAATTGGATAAGGTAAATTGAGCTCTATTGCCGAGTCCAGCAGATCAAAGAAGAAGATGTGAAGATTCAATTGGCTTCACTTTGGCTGACAGGCACTGCACTTGTATGGTGGGAAAGCAAGCTTCATCAAGGTAACAAACAAATGGGTAATCTTCTCTCATCGTGGTTTGCTTTCATTTTTGCTTTACGTAAGCAATTTTATCCATTGGGTTATGTTCAAAAGGCTATGATGGATTGGCAAAGTTTTAGACAAGGCAAGGGTCAGAGTGTTCAGAATTTTACTGAAGAATTTAGAAAGAAAGCTCTAGAGTTGAATATTTCTTTAGATTCTCCTGACACTCTTTTGAAGTACGTTGGTGCTCTTCATCATTATCTACACTATACTTTGTTGTTTTTGAATCCTACTAGTTTGTATGAAGCAAGTGTTCATGCTACTCATCTTGAGATCAGGGGGAAGCATTTGCAAGAAGACCATCTGAATAAGCCTTTCAAGCCCAACAACAACCACAAGTCCAAAAAGAAAGACAAGAGCAAGAAGACAGCTACTGCCAAGAAGGAAAAAGGAAAGCTCCATTGCAAACATTGCGACACTAGTGGGCATGATGAAGAAATTTGTTGGAAGTTGCATCCTAAATAGAGGCCAAAGCATTATGGAGGCAAAAAGAATAAAAAGATCGTTGCAATAGTGCAACGAGATTTGGGTTCTGACTTAGGTGACGAAACCAGGATTACAGCCGTGGGAATGCAAGGTAACAAAACTCCTCATATTGGTTCAAGTTATACTCATGTTTCTAAAGAAAATGATAAAAGAAGAAGTGAGTTGTTTCACATCAGAGTTGTGTCTAAGCATACAAAGATTGAAACATTATTTGATCCGGGTTCTCAAGTAAATTTGATCTCAGAATCAGTTGTTAAGAAGTTGGGCATACAGACTAAACCTCACCCCAAGCCTTATCCTCTTGGATGGGTATGTGATAATGCTAAGCTACAGGTGACTAAGCAATGCAGGTTAAGGTTTTTTATTGCTTCAAGATTGATCGATGAGGTGGACTTAGATGTTGTTCCTCTTGACATCTGCGGTATCGTATTGGGAAGCCAATACTTGTATGATCAAAAAGCAGTATTCTTTCGTCATGAGAACAAGTACCATCTCACCAAAAATGGGGTGGAGTACATCATGAGAGCTCACAGTATGAAGTCTAACACTGCTCTTGTTAGCGCAGGACAGATGAAGAGACTCATCAACACTAATAAGAGATACATGCTCATGGTTGTGAGAGCAAAAGATGCTGAGGCATCCGATGCTTTCAAAGGTTGTGATCCTTCTCATAAAAAGGCTATGATTGATATTGTGGCTAACTATGATGAAATATTTCAGGAACCTACAGGTTTGCCTCCCAAAAGGGAGATTCAACATGAGATCCATCTCCAGTAGGATGCCCCTCTTCCTAATGTGGGCATGTACAGGTTGTCCGCAGTTGAAATGGTAGAGATTAAGAAGCAGGTTCAAGACTTGTTGGACCAAGGAGTGATCAGACCCAGTTCCTCTCCATGTGGTTCACCAATTGTGTTGGTGATGAAGAAAGATGGCACATGGAGGATGTGCGTTGACTATTAGGCTCTCAACAAGATCACGATCAAGAATCGATACCTGCTTCCTCGCATAGATGACTTGCTCGACCAGTTGAAAGATGTTTTGTTCTTTACCAAGTTGGATATGTGCAGTGGCTACCACCAGATCAGAATTACAGAAAGTGATGTGTGGAAGACGACCTTCAAGACCAAGCAAGGTCTATTTGAGTGGTTGGTGATGCCCTTTGGTCTTTTCAATGCACCTACAACCTTCATGCGGGTAATGAATGATGTTTTCTGACCATTCTTAGATGATTATGTCATTGTATACTTAGATGATATCTTGGTCTTTAGAAAAACTTGGGAAGCACATGTGGGGCATGTAAAGCAAGTATTAGATACTTTGAAAAAGGAGAAATTGTATGTAAAATTCTCAAAGTGTGAATTTGGAAAAACTTCAGTAGTTTACTTGGGTCATATTGTAGGAGGTGGAAATTTAAAAATTGATCCCTCAAAAGTTGATGTAATTGTCAATTGGCCTAAGCCTACTAACGCTACTGAAGTGAGAAGATTTTTATGAGCTGTTCAATATTGGAGGAGGTTCATTCAGAACTTTTCATACATAGCATCTCCTTTGCATGCCTTAACAAGTGTAAAGAAATCCTTCCAGTGGGGAGGTAAGCAGCAGAAAGCCTTCGACACATTGAAGGGAAAGATCAGCACCGCCCCAGTCCTAGCCTTGCCCAATTTGCAGCAGCCATTTGAGATAGAGACAGATGCTAGTGTATATGCCATGGGGGCGGTATTGATGCAGCACCGCAAGCCTATTTGCTACCATTCAGAGACTTTTACTCAAGCAGTGATCAACTACCCCACCTATGACAAAGAGTTGTATGCTTTGGTTCAGAGTGTCAAGAATTGGAAGCACTACTTGATGGGTAAGGAGATGATCATCCATACCGATCATCAGCCCTTGCAGTATCTCCAGTCCTAGACTAAGCTCCAACAAGCTCGTCATTTCAGGTGGATGGGATTTCTTCAACAATTCCATCTAGTGATCAAGTACAAGAAGGGTACTAGTAACAAAGTGGCAGATATGCTTTCTAGACCTCCTATTATTGCATCTATTGTTTTGAAAAATGCTTCTTTATCCCATGAAAGTTATATTGAGTAGTATGCTACTGATGGTGATTTAAAGGAGATTTATGAGAATCTAACCAATGGCACACAGGTGGAAGACTACTATTTGCACGGAAAGTTGCTCTATAATTTGGGCAAGCTATGTGTTCCTATCAGTGAAAGAGTCCATGTAATACAAGAAGCTCATACTTCTCTTGTATCAGGGCATTTTGGGGTTACTGCAAAGCAAGTTGCTTCTCTCCTCTTTCAGCATGTAAGGGTTCACTTTGGACTTCCTACGTCCATTATCTCAGATCGGGACTCCCAATTCCTTGGAGAGTTTTGGACAAAGTTATGGTGTATGATGGACACCAAGCTGAAGAGGAGCACCGCTTTCCATCCACAGACCGACGGAAAGACAGAGGTAGTCAACAAGACAGTTGTTGATTTTCTTTGAGGCTATTTCAACAAGCATCCTAAGTTATGGGATAAGTAGATCCAGTATGTGCAGCATGCCTTCAACAGGGCTATGCATTCTTCCACTCAGAGCTCGCCATTTGAGACATGCTTTGGGTACTTTCCAAAGACTCCATTCGACTTGAATTATGGGAGAGAGGGTGATTCAAGTGCTTCCAAGGATGAATACAAAGCCCGCAGGTTCATTCAGAGAGTTCAACAGGTACATCAAGCAATGCAAGAGCAGTTGGAGAAGAGTCAAGCCCAGTAAAAGGCTTGCCATGAAAAGCATAGAGTTGATCATCAGTTTCAGGTAGGGGATCAAGTGTGGCTTCACATTAGCAAGGAGAGGATGAAAAGAGAAGGCAAGAAGCTCAAGCCCATTAGATATGGTCCCTTCACCATCTTGGAGAAGATTGGGATGAATGACTTTTGTTTAGAGCTACCGCCATACATGCAGATCTAATCAGTGGTGAATGTGGAGAACTTGAAACTCTATGAGCCTCCCATGATCATGGATGAAAGGGAGAATGTCTCATTGCCATCAGTTGATGAATTTGCTCCTGAGTACATGGATGAGCTACAATAAGATGTCATCCTGGACAGGAAGACAAGGACTTCTCACAAAGGTGATGTTGATTATCTTCGAGTGGGCATCAGAGGCACTCATCCAAGTAAATCCAAGTGGATCGAGAAGGAGAAAGTGAGGGAGAAATTCCCTCACCTATCTGTTGATTAGTAAAGGCTTTTGGAGGCCAAAATCTTCTCAGTGGGGAGGAATGATCTAGGAGGATCCAAGAAGGAAATTTTTTTGAAGTCCTCCAATCTCAGCAAAACTAGCGTCAGATCAAAGGGCTCATCAATATGATTCCAATGGTGTTCGTTTCACCTCAAACAGACTTCGTATGAGAAAGTTATCGCATTCTGTTGTATTGATGAAACAGGCAAATTTGGAAAAATGGGGGTGCCACGTGGCACCACTGGAAGGGTGACACATGGCATCCATATAGTATGGACATCCATACAGTACAGACAAGATGACATGGCAGGTGTACGGACCAACCAAAATATGACACGCGGCACCACTTAGAGGATGACACGTGGCATCCGTATAGTACAGACAAGATGACATGGCAGGTGTACGGACCAACCAAAAGATGACACATGGCACCACTCAAAGGATGACATGTGGCATCCATATAGTACGGATGAGGTGAAATGGAATGTATGTGTGTACCAATGGATATTGAACATGTGGCAGTATGGTCAGTGACTTGGTGGTTGACTGGATGCCGACTGGGCATGAGGTGGACCAATCATAGGCTACCACATAGAACGGGATTGTCAAATAAAGCTAATACAAAATTCTAGCCTCCACGGGGTTCGACCCTGTGACGTCTGCAAAGAAGGATGAGTGCCTTCACCACTCGGGTTATGGGTGGTTCTTGGTATGAGTGGTAAGGTTCTTTTATTTAAACTTGAAAAAGTTTATAATGGCGCAAAAAGGGGGCCAGGGCAAGCCTCGACCCATGGTTTTCAATGCGACAAGGAGTTTGTTACAACCCATGAAAATCACGTTGGAAGAACCACGGATAGGGTGACATGGTCACACGTTTTATAACAAATTTTCAAACGGATTGGAGCCACCACGTGGGACGCGCCCACTCTTTACCACATGTGCTTTTTAAAAAACTTTGGTTTTGGCTTTAAAGTGGGTTCGAATTGGTTATGGCTTGTAAAAGTGGGTTTGTATGATTGTTATTATAATATGGTTTTAACCATATAAAAAGCCAACAAAAAGGTATGCCATTTTAAGGGTATTTTTAAATATGTTTGTTTATTATTTAATAAAAATCCCAAGCACATGAAAACCAACTTGGAGAAGTTGTAACCAAGGCCAAGATAGGCAAATTTGTTTTAACTAAGAATTCATGAGAAACATGTGAAGGGGGTCTTCTCAAGCTATATAAACCCTCTTATTCTCCATTTTCCAGGCATGCTTTGGAGTGGAGACTTTGTAGCTAAAGGAGAGAAGGGAGATTGCGTCTTCAGGCTTCGGAGTTGCTGGAAGCAGTCTTGTTGTGTTTTGGGTAGAGGTTCTCTTCCTGACCATTGTCACCAAGGTATCATTGTATCATTGCCATGTATTTTTCCTTACACTGAGATTATAGATCGGCCCTCCTATTGAGAAGTAGGCCCAGAGACGTAGTCCATCCTGGACGAACTCCATTATCAACTTGTTTTCTTTATGTGCATATTGTCTATGTTGTTTGGTTCTCTTCTTATGGATTTGTGAGCTTCATTCCTACTCTTTATGCAATTCATGTTAACATTGTAGAGTAGCAAAGATCTTGTTTTCGAATCAACATACACGACTGTTTAAAGAATAGATGCATATATATGCGACTTTTGGCCAAAAATCAGCGTATGTACGCGACTTTTGGCCAAAAACCCACGTATACAGAGAAGGTAGTGGTAAAAAGCAGGCCAAGGCCAAACCAATAAAGGGGAGTGTCAATGGACAAACATACTATAAAATGTGACACAGAAACAGGGAGAAACCAAGAGCAAGTCAATAATATCAAGCCCATTGTGCCCCCAACCCCAAAGAAAAACAAGGAACGACCCCAGCGGAGTCACCAATTCTATTACGGAGAGAAATTCCTATGGCTTGGGGTACCACAACAGACAGCTTGACTCTAGAAATCAATCCTTTCCAATATGCAATAGAAATTAAATGTCTAACACTAAAGGATCAGACCTCATACCTTATTCCAGATGGTTGAAGTAGATCCCCGTTGAGATTTCCAATCTCCAGCTTGAATTGATATATTACTTCTTCAACAACAAGTAAACAATACAAGCATTCTATATATCATGGTGTTAGATATATTCTATCATATATAATCAATAATGTACAAGCATTTGACATAATCCCATGGATAAAATATTCATTCAAACACACATCATTGGACAGGAAAAGATATTTCTATTAATATAAATCAGAGATTGCAAGATGCAACCTCTGAAGGCACATCTGCGAACCGGAGAAACCAAATCCCCCACTTGGGCCTCCACCACCTCAATCCTTGATCTCTCGATAGCAAGATCACAAGAAAAAGGCAAGCTTGGGAAGAACACACTAGTGCTCCAAGGGACAAAGGGATGCATACTCAAGCATAAGTTCCAGCAACAATGGACTATAGTTTCTTTGCTCTCAATTCTCTCTTATGCCTTCAATGTACCAAGGGGTTCCTTATATAGCTTTTCAAAGGGGTAATGAAAGGTCGAATCCAAGTGATATCACGGCATAGGGAACGCCAGGAGTCAAATGAGTCGGATCCATGTCAAGGAAAACTCCGAAAGTATTTGGATTATGCACACATACTGATGTATGCGGTTTTAGTGGTCAAAACCGCGTATATACGCGCTTATAGGTTTAAAAGTCGTCTGTATCATTTTTCATATGTTTTTAGGGATGATCAAGGAAACATCAAAGGAAAAAAAATGGTCCATGGTGTCTAAGGAGTCTGCAGCGGGATAGGGGAAGGCCATACAAAGTATGATTCACCTGGAGTGGTGAAATCAGCTATAACAGATGCCCCCTAATGTGTGAGCTCAGAGGGGTCATACGATGGCTGAAATACATTATAAGTCCATCCTAGAAGTGGAGTGATGAAGGATCCCAAATGGAATACCAGCCACCCAATTAACATAGTACAATAATACAACTCTGCATATAACTACAAATACATATAGCAGTCCCGGATACATAAGAGTACAATGGCCATGAATAGGCATGATGCATGATATCACATATGTGCTCATAGCCACATAAAATATACATAGATCATAATCTCCATGATGAAGATGTACATAGGACCATGATCTCCATAATGGCTGAAGATATAACAGATCAAAATCTCCATAGTGGTTGGAAATATCTGACATATACTCGAATCAAGTCACGAGAGCTGAAATATCATAAACACTAGCATGATCAAGGAGGTGGCATATAAGAGATGCCACCAATTTGGAAAGTATTCTACACAAACCGATACGAGTACATGTCCTACTATGTGAATAGAAGTGTCGAGGTCGAACATAGTAGTCCATCATCTGATTACCGGTCATTAATGTATATTATTAACAGATGCGAGATCACCCACCGATAATGAAAATGGGAATCAAGTTACTAGAGTGCAAACTAACAAGTGTGAATAAATGTGTTGAGGTCGAACACTTGAGAGGATCCATCGATCAGGGGACATTGATGTATTCCCAAGAACTATCGATGGCAAGAGAACCTGCCACTGATGACTGCAAGTCTCAAGGCACTCAAAATGACTCTATATTCCAATCCCAAAATAAATGATCTAAAGTCAATGGGATGAAATCCGCTGGAAGGAGGGCATTGAGGCATCACCCATCATCCAACACAAAGTACTTAGAAAAGATGTATAATGTGGAAGGAATCGATCATAAGGTTCACGAACTAGTAACTATACCAGGAATGTATGACATGCAAATTCAAGATAACTGAGGAATGGTCGACTCAGGCTTCAACTTCCTTCGAAAAAGAGCATCACGGTGTATGGTGACTCAATGAAGGCATCATAGACTCGATACACAAACTAGGACATCTCTGTGACATAGGAGGCATCAACAGAGGCTCCATAGGGACTAGAAGCTTAACCAGTCGGTGGAGATAAACTTAGATAAATGAGTATAGCTCCTAAAGTCAAACTATAACCCAACCAATGGATGTGATATACAGTGCTCTGTTCGAAGGCGACACGACTCGACAGCTGCCATAGATAACATCTTTCCTTGTCCGGATTTTTGGTTTTTTAATTTTTTTTTGGACTTTTTTAGTTATTTAAAAATCTTGAAAAAAGAATAAAATAGCTTTATAGTTACAAACTAGGAGGATACGAGTGTCATAAGGGAAAACAAACTAGTTCCAGGTAGTGGAACATACCTATGCTCAATGCAAGGATACATGTGTAGGATATCGACACTCGGGGGAAAATTCCCTCTCGGTAAAAAGGAAATCAAGCTACGAAGGATATAAAAAATGGCTCTACATGGCTAGACATGAGACAAGCTTGGGCTATATGGCTGAAACGCAATGTCAGGGGAGCCAGCATAAAGCTCAATAAGGCAGGAAAAGCTCATGATAATGCATTCACAACTTGACATGAGGGAGTCCTAAGGGAAATGGGCCAACAAAAGATCAAGAGGAGTATGAGGCTCTTGCGAAATGTCATGGCAGTACTATACAAAGGACTCTCGGACCTAAGAGAGGACTCACAACATGGGTACCAAATGCAAAGGGGAGCTAACTAGGACACCCATGTATAGGAAAGCTCTACCATTCACATAATATCACTTCTAATAGCAGCATGAAGGTTCCGTGATACCATGGAATGGGTTCGTACCTAAGGTTAATATGGAATGGTCATAAGGCAATGCATAAGTGCAAGTGAATGTGATATCCTAACCTATATGCCAGTTCAGACATAATACCTGTGATAGGGCGCATGAACGGGTCGATACCTTGAATATAGTGTACAAAAATTGGACCCTACATGACAACCATATTAGTCCAAAACAACCCAAAATAGTCAATAAATAATCCAAACTATAGGATATAGGGAGGAATGATCGTGACAACTGCACCCAAATGAAACAATGCAGTGAACGATGGGACATAAAAAGGGAAGTAAGGTGTAAACCCAACATTCACGCATCCACTACCACCCCCATGAGGGTGACCACCGGTGTAAAGACCGAGCGAACGGAGTCAACATCCTCCACAAATGGAGTAGAGGGAAGAATGTGACCACTTCAAATATATGAGCAGGGTAAGGGGTTGTGATGCCCCCAAGTCTAACACCAGGGTCCGTACTAGGACCAAGGATGGGTGATAGGATACCAGGAATGCCGAAAATAAAAGGACCTGAACTCAACAGAGCATAAATATACTCAAGTAACCACGATCCCAAATGCCAACTAGCGCACAAGGAGCACACTCCTAAGAAAATCTATAGCCAAAATACAAGCAAACCTGGGGGAGGATATGTGAGCTCCCGAATGCAGCAGGTATGTCTCACCTAGGAAAGGATCGAAACTCCCATACACTAAAAATGGAGGTACATAACCAATTATAGTGGCCCTCAGCTTCAACGCGTAACGTGACTATGCTGTCCGACCCCAACCTGGCCGGGTGTTGAGGCCTAGAAATTCGCAGGCAACAACAGCAAGGGATTCTCCCTAGTCAACGTTCCCAACTAGCCCGTGACTATTTGGTATAGGGAATCCATCTAGTTTGCGGTCCGGCTATCGTAGGTTAAGTAACAAAAAATAACGGTTTTACCGATTGCGGCCCGGTCCACCGTGTGTATTTTTTGTATATTTTGACTTAAAGTATGATATGCACATGCCTGGTTAACCATGCAGGGTGATAAAGGACACAAGGAGTAGTCACAACGTGAAGCGTAGGTTCTTACCTCTCGTCTTAGAACTCACAAGCATATAAATCACATATGCATCAATAAAGTAAAACTATTTATCTATCTATCTATCTATCCCTGGGGAGCCAAATTGTAACTTATTTATGAGTAATGTGTATTGTGTATGCATTATAAAGAGAAATTACAGATAGCTGATATTCCTTCCTACAACACATGAATGATTAAAGATATTTAGAAAATCAGATAGCCAATTGTTTATGAACAACATGCATTAATCATGGTGGTAATTTCACAGAATAAACCAGAAATCATTCAAACAAGAACATAGGCTCTAAGAGTTAGAATGATCTCTCAGTTAATGGACAAAAACTGGAAAAACGAAATAGTTCATATTTCACCAATCCATAGCATAGCATTTGAATGTCCCACCAAACTTTCTTTGACATGCAAACAATAATTCCTTATTGCAAAAAAAAGTAGTTCTTATTACAATATCTCTTTACATGTCTCACTGGGAAAAATCCCTTTGTTCTTCTAAGTCTCCTATATTTATACAAAAGGATGAGAATGTTGGGTGCCCACAAATAACCTCTGGGCTTCCCAACTCTTCGCCTCCCAAAATTCCACTTTCATCAAACGTTTACAAAATTGTTACATATTACACAAGTGAATGATCATTCACGAGGAGGGCCCCACTTGAGTATTCAGAAATTTCTTCCATGCTAAAGCCTCAGAGGTGATGCCTTCAAACGCACAAGGTTCCAAAAAATGAATGTTTATTTTGAACTTCGCAGCTTGATTCTTGATGGCTTCAATTCTAGCCACACTCAAATGGAGCTGATCCTCCAGTAACTGCACACTGATGGCAGAATGATCTACTTCAATCCTTAAGATCTGGTCATCGAGGGCTTTAATGTGTTGTATTTTTGCTTCCTCCTCTTGATACCTCTTCTACGGAATTTCCACAAATAAATTGTGGTCCGGAAAAACATCTAGCCTTTGCTCAGCCTCTACTTGGCACCGGTTATAGGTAATCAGGAGCCTTCTAAAGAATTATGTGCATGCTCCTTTAGTCTTTCTAACAGCCTGTTGCAGCTGCAACTATTCTCCCCAAATTTCTTAAATTTTGGACCCCTCCTCATGATTTTGCTTTGGTCATTAAATCCTTTGAGTTGTTGGTCTGTGTTTTAATTTTTAATGACTACAAAAGCTTAGCTCTTGACCAAGGATCGGATTTCGAATGCGTTGGAGTTCATGGTGAGTCGCAGCTTTTAAGCTTTCTTTTGCTTGTTGATCAAACCAGTTGTCTTTGCTATGGTCGTCATTGCGAAAGTATGACAGAGTCTCTGTCCGATGTTGATTTGAAGAGCTGTCTAAAACACTTAAGTCGTTTTGTTAAATTGGCAGCTGATAGCCTTTTCCTGTCCGCCGTTGCGGCTCCCAAACTATTTTGCCATCCGAAGTGTGAAAAGCTCTGAATGCCGATGCATTTTAACCTGAGTTAGCTGTGTGCCTGAAGCCATTTCTCGTCCGCTGTTGCGGATGGGAAAGCCATTTTTCTTCCGAAATGTAAATCCGTCCGACTTCTGATGTGCATCGCATGGCTCTAGCCTTCTATTTTCCGCCATTGCGGCTCTCAAAGTCTTTTGGATTCCGAAGTACAAATCCGTCCAACTTCCAATTAAAGCCTCTCTTGCCCACGTTTCGCTTGTCTGTAAATTGTGCCTTTTTCGCCATTGCGGCTGGGAAAGCCTTTTGGCCTCCAATGTTATTTCCTTCCGACTACTGACTTTAAGTTTTCCCGCCAATGAGTTTCCTGTTGATCGTCATAGGCTAGGATTTTCAAGCCCACAGGTGGTGTGCCTTTCCATTTCCTTGTGGAATAGTCATTTCAATTGGTAATATCTGTTGTTTTTGAATCATGCTTGTCAATTTGATTGCAGGAGGTTTTGAGGAGATCGGTCAATCTACCATGGTGCGAAGAAAGACTGACCGTTTTGGCAGGAGTATAACTGAAACCAGGGGAATCGCCAGGAGCGCCAAGGGAGCAAAAGACAAAATCCGGAGCTATAAATGCGCGGACCCAAAAAACTGATCAGTTACCCAGTGGTTCATGATTGCATATAGACAAGATAGAGGAATGTGAAACGTTTGGGACACTGAAATATCATGCGTCTGGGGAAAACTGAAGGGTTTTGGAATTGTAGTTAAATATTTGAAAAGAGGACTTAGAAAGGGATTTTTCCCTGAGAAAATTTGTAAACTCTTTTGCTTGTAAGAGGAACTACTTCATTTTACAGTCAGAAAGTGCAACTTTTGCCTGCTAGAGAGAGCTAAATGTGGAATGTATCAATGTGACTAAATGAATAATGTTGAAGAGGAACTATTTCATTTTCAGCTGTGTTTCATTTACTGTGAGAGTATTTAACTTCCTAAACCTATGTTCTTGTTGAATGTTCTGCATTATCTTTTGGGATGTTTTCCACTGTGAGTAATAAATGTTGTTCATAAAATAATCGGCTATCTGGTTGTTTAAATATCTGTAATTGTTCGTGTGTCTTGAAAGAAGTGTCAGCTAACTGTAACTCTTCATAATGCATGTACACAATGTATTACTCACTTACAAGTGATAATCCTGCTCCCTAGGGATAGTTTAGGTAGTTAGTTTCTTTTTCTTGTTGTCTGTGATTGGGATGCTAGTGAGTCTAAGAAGAGAGGTAAGAACCTGCGCATCACATTGTGACTGCTCCTCACATCTTATCACCCTACATGTTTAATTAGGCACTCGCATATCATACATTAAGTCAAAAAATACAAAAACTCGGTGGACCAGGATGCAACCGGTAAAACCTTTGTTTTGTTACTTTGACCTACGGTAGCCAGACCATGAACCAGATGGATTCCCTATACCAAACAGTTAACGGGATAGTTGGGAACGTTGACTGGGGAGAATCCCTTACTGTTGTTTCCTGTGAATTTCGGGGCCTCAATAGTTTTTGGTGCTAGAAGGAGGGTCGCCATTGTATGGCTGGCCGAGGAAACCCGTTTTCTCGAGACTATTCTACCTGTAACAGTTCTGAAAGCAGTGGGTTTTGTAATCCAATTCCAAAAGAAAAAGAGCATCTATATTCTGTTGGTAACAAAATTGTTAATGATCTGAGAAGACACACCAGAGCATACGTAAAGAAGATTGGAGGATTGCCAATCATCCCTAAACTGCCCAGAAGAGAGTATAAAAAGAAGGATCGTCCTGTAGCAGAAGACTCAGTGTTGGTTGGAGACTGGGAAGAGCTTGTAGAAACAGCCTTACAGGAAGTTGTGCTACCTTTGAATCAAGAAGGCCCAGAAACCCCTCGCAGTTCTCCTGCTCACACTCCAGTTGGTTCACCTCCTCACTCTCCACCCAAACTCATGGCTGGCGTAAAAAAAAACCAACCACCTAACCCGCCAAATCCGTCACCTGCATGGAGAGCCATATCACCCTTAAACCTGACCCCTCCGTTACATGATTTGCCTCAATCCTTTGAAAAGTTGCTGCCTAAATTCGACCCCAATGAGAAGATACTAGTAGATGATCATCTGCATAGTTTTTACTTAGCAATAGAAGGATTGAGGGCTAGGGAGCATGAAGATGTAGTCTGCAGACTGTTCCTGCATACCCTTAAAGGAGCTGTAGCATCATGGTACTTTGGGTTGCCTGCTAATTCTATCCCTAATTGGGATACCTTTGAAAGAATTTTCAGAAGTAAGTATGCAACTTAGAAAACTCCTGTGGCTATCATGAAAGGGCTATGCGTGTTGAAGAAATAAAAAAAAGAAAAGGTGCACAGTTTCACACAAAGGTTTGCAGCCTATCTCAAGAATTTCTCTGAAACGGATAGACCTTCAAACAAATTTTTTATTGAATATTATACTTCAGCTCTAGGCCCTGATCTGGCCATGTTTTCCAAAGGCAGGGCCAAGCCTACATTGACGGAAACCTATGAAGAGGCTGAAGTAGTGGAAGCTGAAAGAGAGAGTATTGAAGAATATCCAGAGCAGTTAGGAGAAAAGGGTGCGAGAAGAAAATCCTTATTGTTTACTAATCCTAAGGAAGAAAAGTCACCAGATTTGGAAAATATGGCCAAAATGATGCAGAAACTTTCCAACAAAATCATAGACATGGAGAAAGAAAAAGAAGCACAAAAATTTTATAAGCCATATTATAAGAAAAGGGAGGATAACCATCAGTCTCAACCTCCTCCTCACAATGCTGCATCTATGAATTTAACAGAGGTATGCTTGGACAATTTTTGCACTTTCCACCAACAGCCACACTCTGAAAAGAATTGTCCTCAATGGATTAATTCGATGACATTGGTCATGAATCAATTGTTAGATTCTAGATTAACAGAAGAGGGAGAAGAAGAAAGAAAAGACACTTATACTTCTACTTCTACTAAAGAACAGGAAGAAGAAACCATGGCTTTATGGAATTCTGTCTCGTTATTTGACGCTGAAGAAGAAAAGACTCAGGGGTACAAGGACGTTGTGGAAACCAACGTAGCCACAAGGATCCAAGGGACGGTTAAAGAAGACAGTATTATACTCCCAAAGATTAAGAGGCTGCAGAGAAATGTTAAGAAGAAATTTCAAAATAAATCATTGGCTGATAAAATTCCAGAATTCACTATTACCAGCCAAAATCCTAGACAGAATGATACAACAACCAAGCCAAATGAAGATAAGGAGAATGCTAATAGGCCTCATCCCACGGAACAACGGATGGATTATGACATTGTGGAGGATTTAAAGAAGATAAAGGTGAATGTTCCACTATTCGAAATGTGCAAAGTGCCATAGAAAAAAGAAAAGTTGTTGAGATCCCTTGAAGCATCAGATGAGAAGACGCCCACTAACAATCAACCAGAAGAAGAAGAAGAGATTGGAGATACCAGCAGTGGACGTAAGTCAAAGCACAAGCATCCACCTTTCCTCCTTACTTTTGAAATCTTTAACTACAATGTACATAATTGCTTGGTAGATTCAGGGGCAACTGTTAATGTCATGCTGATATCTGTCTGTAAAAGAATCAATGGGAAGCCTAAGCCATCCCCGTGGAGAGTAGTTCAGTTGGACAGGACAGATGTGAAGGTAATTGGTGAGATGGAAGATGTCCTAGTCCATTTGGCTTCAAATGATAAAGTATGCCAGGTCATTAATATCGTTGTGGCTGATATACCAGATGCGTACGGCCTTATCCTGAGCAGAGATTGGTTGGCCAAACTTAATGGGTATTTCACTTCTGATTGGTCACATCTATGGTTGCCATACAAAGGAATCCTGAATCATATTAAGATTTTAAGAGAGCCTCATATGAAATATAACGTCACTCAGCTGGATGAGAAGAATGAACCTGTGGATTCTGTCTTGGGAAACTATTTTATTGAGTTGGAACCGGGGAATTATCAAGTGGAAGAAGCCAGCAACACATCTGACACCCAGCCTGATCTCCTTCGATTCTCATAGGCTGATGAGATTAATTGTACAATAGTAGACTTAGCAGCAGGAGCAGATTTGTTTTCAGTAGTTAATGATTTTTGGACTTTATTTTTCGATGGCTCTAAGACATTAGAAGGGTCAAGGGCTGGCTGTGTCCTGATCGACCCACAGAAGAATAAAAATTTTCTTTCCTGTAGATTAGAGTTTGAATGTACTAATAATACAGCTGAGTACGAAGCACTGGTGCAAGGACTGAAGAAAGCAATTGACATAAAGGTAAGTAATTTAAAAGTTTTTGGAGATTCTGAAATTATTGTGAAACAAATCCGGAATCGGATACATTGTGTTTCTCCTCACTTAAAGGCTTACCAGAATGAGGTATGGGATTTGCTTAAAGGTTTTAATGCATTCAACATTATTTCAATTCCAAGAATTAAAAACGTAGCTGCTGATTTGTTGTCCACATCAGCCGCTAGACTCATACCCACTAATAATCGATGCTCTGTTGAACTGCTTTTCAGGCCCTCTATACCTGATATGATTATGAACCTACGAGTGTTCGATGATTACCAGCAGATCATAGATTGTTTAACGAATGATGAAGTGTTTAAAGGAGTGATCATAGACGATGAAGAGCATCAGGCTGAGATGAAATATGATAATTTCATTCTTAAAGGAGTCAGAGCATTGGAAAAAATGTTCGATTTAAATGAAAAATTCAGAAAACCACCTAATGTGAAGACCCACAGCTCATCTCTGCAATTTGAGTTGATTAATTTAGGGACTGAAACGAATCCTAAATTTGTGAATCTCGGAAAAGGTTGTTCACCAACGGAAAGAGACAAGTTCATCAGTTTGTTCAAACAATATAAATATGTTTTCGCATGGACATACGAAGACTTGAAGACATACGATACTAGTATCATCAAACACATCATCCTTATTAAAGTAGATGTCAAGCCATATCAGCAACCATTAAGAAAAATGCATCCAAAATTGGAGCTGTTGATTCAGAGTGAAGTAAAGAAATTATTGGATGCTAGAATCATCTTCAAAGTCAAACACTCTGAGTGGGTATCAAATCTGGTACCGGTAAGAAAAAAGTCGGGAGAAATCAGGCTCTACATGGATTTTAGGAACTTGAATCATGCTTCCGATAAGAATAACTACCCTTTGCCGCCCATGAGCAATTGCTGCAAATGGTCTCTGGTTCTGAATTGTTTTCATTATTAGACGGTTTCTCTGGCTACAATCAAGTATTGGTAGCTGAAGAAGATAGATTGAAGAAAACGTTCAGAACCAAATGGGGAACCTTTGCCTATAGAAGAATGCCCTTTGGGCTGATAAATGCTGGAGCAATGTTTCAAAGGGATATGGACATAGCTTTTCGCGGATTGATTGGCTGAATTGATGTAGTATACCTTGATGACATTGCAATATTCTCGAAGAAAAGAGAAGAGCACGCGTTTCACTTAAAGCAAATTTTCGAACATGTCATAAGTATGGCATTTCACTCAATCCTAAAAAGTGTGTATTCGCTGTCACGGAAGGAAAGTTGTTGGGCCACATAGTTTCAAAGAAAGGGATCTCCATTGATCCAGAAATAATTAAGGCTATTGAACAAATCCCCTTGCCCCATAATAAAAAGGGGATGCAATCCTTCATGGGAACCATAAATTTTGTACGAAGGTTTGTGCCTGATTTGGCCCAGACTGTTAAGCTGCTGCAACAGATGGTCAAGAAGAATGCACAATTCAAGTGGACTGAACTTGAGAAGAATGCTTTCAGCAAAATTAAAACTGCTGTTGCACATGCACCCTCCTTGAAAATCCCAGACTTTGACAAAGACTTTATTCTGTATACATTTGCATCCAATGATTCACTAGCAGCCGTGCTCACCCAAAAAGAAGAAGGGGGGGATGAATTCCCAATCTCCTTTATGAGTACTGGCCTACAAGGAGCGGAATTGAACTACCCAGCTGTTGATAAACAAGATTATGCAGTATTCAAAGTAGTAAAGCAATTTAGGCCTTATATATTAAAGAATCGAACCAAGGTAATAGTTCCCTACCCAGCTGTAAGATCTCTTCTTATACAGAAGGAATTAGGAGAAAGAAGAGGTAACTGGGTAACATCTCTTCAAGAATACAACCTTGAATTCAAGCCAGCCTCTATAGTTAAAGGTCAAGGGTTGTGTAAATTGATGACTAAAAGTGGGAACAATGATGAACAAGCCTGGGAGTATGAGGTTGAATTACATGTAATGGATGTATGTCCTTTATTTACAGCTCCCGAGTCTTGGTACAGAGACCTTGTGCATTACCTGCAGGCAGGTCTATTACCAGAACATTAGAATTCCAAGCAAAGAAGAGCGCTACGTCTTAAATCAGCATCTTAGCAAATTGTCGAAGGAATATTGTTCAAAAATAATTATGAAGGGGTTCTTCTCAGATTCCTAGAAAAGGAAGATGCGAAGAAAGTAATGACAGAGTTGCATGATGGGCCTACTGGGGGACATTATTCAGGAGACACTACAACCCACAAAATCCTCGAGGCAAGTTATTATTGGCCTACACTCTTCAAATATGCACATGCACATGTCAGGAGATGTGAAATCTGCCAAAGGTGTGGTGGGAGACAACCTAAAGCAGCAGCACCCCTAAATCCTGTGATGATCACGGAACCATTCGAGCAATGGGGGTTGGATATTATTGGAGAAATAAAACCGAATTCTTCTCTCCAACACAAATACATTCTGACTGTGACTGATTATTTCACTTGCTGGGTCGAAGCTATCCCACTGCGCAAGATTAATGAAGACGAGGTCATCAGCTTCCTACAAGACCACATCATGACCAGGTTTGGATTTCCAATTTCGTTAGTCTTTGATAATGCTAAGTACTTTTCATCTATTAAATTGACTGCTTTTGCTCATGATAAAGGGATTAAATTGCATTATTCTGCTAATTACTATCCACAAGGAAACGGCCTGGCTGAATCCTCTAATAAAAATTTAATTAGAATCCTAAAGAAGACTGTAATAGAAAACCAAAGGAGTTGGCACTCAGCACTACCAAACGCCCTGTGGGCCGATAGAGTCACCCCCAAGTCTGCAATAGGAATGTCACCTTATACCCTTGTGTACAGGAAAGGAGCCATTCTTCCACCCAATATCATGCTACCATCTTCTATACTAGCTCAAGAGTCTAGAGGGTCTGATAATGAAGTCTTATAGATAAGAATATATAATCTCCTGAAAGCAGAAGAGGCTAGATCTAAAGCCAAAGGACGCTTTAAGCAACAACAAGAGTCAGTTAAGAGATGGTTTGACAAGCATAAAGCTGGGACAAAAGACTTTGAAGTAGGAGACTTAGTCCTCAAATGGTATCACCCCCATGATGAGAAGGGAAAGCATACCAAATTCCAGCAGTTGTGGGTAGGCCCCTTTCAGATTGCAGCCAAGCTTGGTCCTTCTACTTACAAGTTGCAAGATCTGCAGGGGTGGGAGGAGAACCTACCAGTAAATGGTTTGGTTCTCAAGCCTTTTTTTTCTTGAGTTGTTTGATTTTTTCTGTCTTGTGTATAAATAATCTATCTGGTAGTCTTTTGAGTCATGTTTTTCAGTTTTCTTTAGTTTGATTTTTCTTGTTTTCAATAAAGGGGACGAACCTGCGGTTGTATGGGGAACATCAGAATTTTTGGGAGTGATAAACAATTTAGTGATCAGACTGTGGGTTGTTGTTTATATTAAATATTTTCTTCCAGCTTAGTTGTTTTCTCGAATAATTCTGTGTGCATTGAAGTCCTGCTTAATCCTTGTGTAATAAACCGGATTCAGAGAGTCTGGAACACTATGTTGGGGCTCCATCCACGTCACATTTAAATTGTTCTAAGGAGTGATAGCAGAAGACCCATGGAAAGGAGCAAGGTGAACAGTATGTTAAACATAAATGATCCCATGCCAAGAAACGAATGCCTAAAGGCAAATAAAGTGTAAAAACTCCTATGAAAGCATCATAAATCAAAGCAGGTGCTGAGTCATAAGTACTAAATTGCCAAAAGATCCTCTCCGTCCATGAGCTGAAACTTGAAGTACACCACTCACACAAAAGGACACTATGGGATAGAGGATCCTGAATTAAAATTCAGTAAGAAAGGCATACAAGAGGACTCATATGAAAAGGGACAAAAGTCCAAAAGCACAAAAAGTACTGAAATGGCATGGGGACGAGGAACAAACGAATATTTATGTTTACCATGTGCTACAATCCTGTGGTGTCCAAGCTGTTAGCTACCTAAGGACAAAGGTAAAAATGAAGCTCATTTTCTGGCCTCAACTGAGTTATCTAGACTTGAAAATCATGGTTTCCACTCTCCCAAATTGGACTATTATCAATGATTGAAGGTACACACTTCTGGCATTCAAGAAATCCAGATAGGTGGAAGAATTCAATAGAATGCATTTGTTGTTAAACAATCTGTCACTCAAAGATTAATCTCCCAGAGATCTAGGTTCACCAGGTAATTGCCAATTGTTGCAGCTGCAACTATTCTCCCCATATTTCTTAAATTTTGGACCCCTCCTCATGATTTTGCTTTCGTCATCGAATCCTTTGAGTTGTTGGTTTGTGTTTTAATTTTTAATGACTACAAAATCGTAACTCTTGAACAAGGATTGGATTTCGATTGCGTTGGAGTTCATGGTGAGTCGCAGCTTTTAAGCTTGCTTTTGCTTGTTGATCAAACCAGTTGTCTTTGGTGTGGTCACCGTTGTGGAAGTATGACAGAGTCTCTGTCCGATGTTGATTTGAAGAGCTGTCTGAAACACTTAAGTCATTTTGTTAAATCGGCGGCTAATAGCCTTTTCCCATCCATCGTTGCGGCTCCCAAACTGTTTTTCCATCCAAAGTGTGAAAAGCTCCGACTGCCGATGCGTTTTAACCTAATTTAGCCGTGTGCCCGAAGCCATTTCTCGTCTGCCGTTGCAGATGGGAAAGCCATTTGTCTTCCGAAACGTAAATCCTTCCGACTTCCGACATGCATCACATGGCTCTAGCCTTCTCTTTTCCGCCGTTGCAGCTCTTAAAGTCTTTTGGCTTCCGAAGTACAAATCCGTCCGACTTCCGATTCAAACCTCTCTTGCCCGCATTTCGCTTGTCCGTAAATTGTGCCTTTTTCACCATTGCAGCTGGGAAAGCCTTTTGGCCTCCAATGTTATTTCCTTCCGACTGCCAACTTTAAGTTTTCCCACCAATGAGTTTCCTGTTGACCGTCGTAGGCTAGGTTTGTCAAGCCCACAGGTGGTGCGCCTTGCCATTTCCTTGTGGAATAGTCATTTCAATTGGTAATATCTGTTGTTTTTGAATCATGTTTGTCGATTTTATTGCAAGAGGTTTTGAGGAGATCGATCAATCTACCGTGGTGCAGAGAAAGACGGACTATTTTGGCAGGAGTATACTGAAACCAGGGGAATTTCCAGGAGGTCCAGGGGAGTAAAAGATGAAATCTGGAGCTATAAATGCACGGACCCAAAAAACTAATCAGTTACCCAGTGGTTCATGATTGCATACAGA
This sequence comes from Pseudotsuga menziesii, assembly GCA_001517045.1. Taxonomy (NCBI): domain Eukaryota; kingdom Viridiplantae; phylum Streptophyta; class Pinopsida; order Pinales; family Pinaceae; genus Pseudotsuga; species Pseudotsuga menziesii. Next base: position 486,417 of record LPNX010097746.1, on the reverse strand, counting down.
CAAGATAGAGGAATGTGAAACGTTTGGGACACTGAAAGATCATGCGTCTGGGGAAAACTGAAGGTTTTTGGAATTGTAGTTAAATATTTGAAAGTAGGACTTAGAAAGGGATTTTTCCCCGAGAAAATTTGTAAACTCTTTTGCTTGTAAGAGGAACTACTTCGTTTTACAGTCAGAAAGTGCAACTTTTTCCTGTTGGAGAGAGCGAAATGTGGAATGTATCAATGCGACTAAATGAATAATGTTGAAGAGGAACTATTTCGTTTTCATCTGTGTTTCATTTACTGTGAGAGTATTTAACTTCCTGAACCTATGTTCTTGTTGAATGTTCTGTAGTATCTTTTGGGATGTTTTCCACTGTGAGTAATAAATGTTGTTCATAAAATAATCGGCTATCTGGTTGTTTAAATATTTGTAATTGTTCGTGTGTCTTGAAAGAAGTGTCAGCTAACTGTAACTCTTCATAATGCATGTACGCAATGTATTACTCACTTACAAGTGATAATCCTGCTCCCTAGGGATAGTTTATGTAGTTAGTTTCTTTTTCTTGTTGTCTGTGATTGGGATGCTAGTGAGTCTAAGACGAGAGGTAAGAACCTGCGCATCACATTGTGACTGCTCCTAGCATCTTATCACCCTGCATGGTTAATTAGGCACTCGCATATCAGACATTAAGTCAAAAAATACAAAAACTCGGTGGACCGGGCCGCAACCGGTAAAACCTTTGTTTTGTTACTTTGACCTACAGTAGCTGGACCATGAACCAGATGGATTCCCTATACCAAATAGTTAACGGGCTAGTTGGGAACGTTTACTGGGGAGAATCCCTTACTGTTGTTTCCTACAAATTTTTGGGCCTCAACACAGCCTTTTTGAACTCCTCAGATGTGTTTATAGAAAACTGTAATAAGTCGTAATCTTGCTTAAGGGCCTGCTGATCCTTCGAGGGCAGCTCTACAAGAGTGTCTTTATTATTTTCTATCCTTGCCATTCTTGTTGTCAGGACTTCCAGGACGTCCTGAGATCTATCAACAAAATAAGAGGAGGTCTCCAGAAACTCCTCCAATGGACCCTCTACTTGCAAGACCTTGCATCTTTCCCCTTCTTTGGTTGTTTGCAGCTGAAGCATTTTAGCCTTTTGTGCTAGCACATGTTCCCTGAAAGGCTGGATATCAACCTACCGCTCTTTTTCTTCCTCTAAAGCTGTTTTTAGAGAATTGATCTACTCTTGAAGTTTTGTCTCTTATTCTTGAGACTGCCTTTCACTTGCCTCCAGGGTGGTCTTTTGCAACTCTAAGTATTCTATCTTCCCCAGTAGTTGTTCCTTCTCCACCCTTAGCTCTTAATACTCTTGTTGCACTCTCTCCAGACACTCTTGTGTAGTTTCCATAGACCTCCTTTATGCTTGGAGAACCTACAGCTCATCCTTTGAAGACCTCATCTCTTTTTGCATGTCCTCATATTTTCTCTTCAGCTTACTACTTTCTTCTCTCTCCTTTCTTAATGTGTCTTTTAGTTGAGCAGAAGACTTCTTGGATTGCTCCAGCTCCGTCATGATTTTGTCTACGTTATCCTCTGAAGCGTGGATCAACGTAGCTCTTGCTCTAATGGTGAATCTGGGATCTCAGTTGGTCCCATATACAACGGTTGTATCCGTTATCATCTTCCTAGACAGACCTCCTATTTCGACCTTCTTTTCAGTTATCTTCACTATCCTCTTTCTTTCCTTGTTTCTGTAGCTCCTCATCAAGCTTTGTTTTCCTTTCTTCTTCTTTATTTCTCACATCTTCTTCTACCCTTTTGGATGCCTCCTGGGCAACTCTTCTTTTTTCTTCCTCTTCTCCCTAAAGCCACCCGACAGCCTCTTAGTCCAACCTTTGGGCTTCTTCATTTCTTTTCCTGGCTTCTTCATCAGCTTTTGCTTGTTCATCCTGCCCTTTCCCACCTTTGGTGGTGATATTCTTTTTGAACCTTTTCCTCAAGGCTGTTATGTTCAAAGCACTGCGGAAGACGGACTCTTCTCTATCCCAATGGTAAGTGTATTTGAAATGGACGTTGTTCTCTTTGCAGTGTTCAGCCACTTTGATGTGGGAGTCATTTCTGTGGAAGGGCATTTCACCAAAATGAAACTTTTCCAATTCTTCCACAAACTCGTCTGCTTTCTTTACTCTGGTAAAATTATAACTCCCTAACTTGAAAGGAAAAAGGGGATAGGAAGCCTTCTTATGTTCAAATAAAAAGCTTCCTATGCCATCTAGGAAGACTTGCCTAACTACCTCTTTATGAACGATGTAGTCTATGGCATATTTGGGTAATAGGAAGGGTGCCCTAGAGCCTCCAAACATTCTGAAGTAGAGCCCATCCTCATTCAGGAAATAATCTGCATATTCTTCGATTACCTGCAATGCCTCTTCTGACATGCAGTCACATTCTTTCAGGAAAATGAGAGTATACAATGGCATGATGAAATATTCACAGACCTCGCGGTAATGACTATGGTATTTGTGCACCCACAGTGGCTTGTATAACAGAATAAACAAGCATCCTCTCCATGTCCCAGATGCACCTCAGGCCGAGGAAAGGTTGATTGCATAGTATACAATCAACGAGCATGGAACTCATGTAAAATTCTGACCTCTTTTGGGACACTCCTCCCAAAGCTGAGGCCATGCAAGCTGAAAGACTATTTGACACTATGTTGGACCAGTTGAAAATGGTCCCCTGGGTCACAACATAAAAAATAATTGGCATCCACTCTAGTTTGAAGCTCTTACCATGAGCTCTTCCAAAAATCCTATTTAGCATTAAGGCAAGAACCTGTATGGGGCCCTTAAGCTTGCTGTTTCATATTCTCCCATCGGCCTGGTTCTAAAATTTCTTCCAGGCAATAGCATTCTTTTGAGAGTGTCAACAAGGTCCATTCTGATTTTTTTTAACCAATCGTCAGACAAAAATATTTGTGCTTCTGGCAGGTGGTAGGCCAGGGCTACGTATCCTGGGCTATAGGCAGCATAGCCTTGCTTGTCAACATTCTCCAAGATCATAATGGTTACATCTTCCCGGGGCAGAATCCAACCAATCACTTCAGAGCATGGGAAGAGCTCTGGTCTTGTGACAATCTTCATCAGTGAAGATTTCTCTATATTGGCATATATGCCTTCTTCCTCCAATCCCATATCAGGCACCTCTCAGCGCATGATCAACCTGTATATCTCTCCCCATTGGTACTCAAGCTCTAAACTAGTTATACACTTGGTGTCCTCATAAATATACTCAGTTTTAGTGACAAATTCCATGTCGAGATCCTCTTCGACCACAGGGGCCTTCTTCTTTTGTCGCTTCGACATTTTGAGTTCGGAATCTTCCTGTCATATATGAAATTATAATCATTAGGCCATTTTCGGCTAAGTGGCAAACATTGAGACAACAACATGCAGTGTTTCACTTCCTCTATGTTTAACATGATGAAAATTAGTTAACTGAAGCAAATATGTGCAAAGCTAACACTGCTGTCTAATACTAAAAAAAATCCTATCAACAAATCTTGAGTGGGGAAACAAAATCTACATTAAAGTGAAGAGACCTCAGGATCTCTGTGGACGCCATGATTATCGCGTTGCGTGGAATAACAGGGGAACTCATTCAAGTTTTCGATGATGTACCTCAACAAAATACTACTTATGCAATCTATGATCAATATAACACTTTGCGGTGCTATACAATCCCCAACTAGCTCGGGTTCGAAACCGACTACGAATCAGGCCACTTGAAACAGTGCAGCTTTGGTTTGAAAGAAACGGGCAACACGAAAAATGGGCAACCTATCTAACATCACAGGGAGGCCATGAAAAACTCTTCCCAAACATCCTATCATCAAACGGGGTAGACTGGTGCAGATAGCGTAACGGCCATCTGCACCAATCTCCCAACCACCAAGCGCAGGGTCGAACGCATAACGACCGTGGGGGGAAACTACCCTATGGGACAAAAGACGCCCCCATTGACAGTTACACTATAAGCCCCCCACTATATATGCATGTAAATAATGGGGCCAAGGGAAAATGGCCGTAGAAAAAACCTAACCATGGACCAACATCAAAACGCTCAATAGAACGGAACGGGTAAGGCAAACAAGATCCTACCTGGTAGTGCTGCGAGATAGGAAGGAAGAGGACTGTCAAGATTCCACGGTTGAGCCACCTGGAAATGCGGGTACACTGACAATGGGGGTCCTTTCGAGCTTGAGTGAACGATAGCACACGACAACGACAGTGCACGATAGTTGGAAATAGAAATAGAATAATCCACATGCCCGACCCCATATATATATGGTCAACCATGAGCGGCGGGAGAAACATCAGATGGTGGAAACATAAGGATCAGAGGTCACAAGAAAAATTCCTTCCTCAACGTCAGGTGGCAAAACCACTAAGCTAACCGTAGAAACATCCGCATCGGAGCTCGCAAGACTAATCGTCGGAGCCATAGTGGAATTAGGAGCCGCAACAGCGGAATCATAAAGGGTGTGACCTTCTGCAATAGGAAAAAATATGAATTGGAGGAAAAAACCACTAGATGACTGGAAAGATAGTGCTTTTTGCAGCCGCAATGGTGGAAGCCCAAAACTCAAGGATCGGTGAAACAACAAGGCAAGGTTTGAAAAGTCACAACAATAATCGAGAGACTTCACAGTCTGCTGTCCGCAATTGTGGAGAATGAAGTAACAAGACGTTCCGACGTGAAACCAAAAGTCAGCCTATTTAGACAAACGCATCGGAGAAAAATATCGAAGCTAAAGCTTGTTATTTCTCTGCAATGATGGGAACACAAGCAAATAAACTTCCGACTTAGACACTTGAAAATGCATTCAAAGCGATGATAAGATTAAACAACTAGTGGATTCTGTTTGTGCCAGAAATTGTTCCTAAGGCTAGGGGAACAAGCCAACACAATCTCAAGAGAAAATCTCAATTCAAACTAGGGTTTAGGGTTTTTTGTTTTAAGTGTTTTGGTCATAAATATCAA
>LPNX010097746.1:448696-472129 GCA_001517045.1 Pseudotsuga menziesii | reverse complement strand
CTTCTAAACTGCCTCCATCGAATTCCTAAAGTAAGTAAGGTAAAAAGTGATTTTTTTTTACAAAATTACATACTTGCTAAAAATAGCAATGCTTAACAAAAATGTTTAACAAAACTAATCACTAACTAAAAACTGATTCATAACTTCTTTGATGCTTTTACAAGCAAATCAATGCCATCAAGCCTTCGAGGCCTTTTTCTAGCTCCTTCATGCTTTTCCTCTAGCCTGTCTATCTTCTGGTGCAAATGTTCATTTTCCTGTTGCAGCTGCTCCATAGTTTTCTCTAGCTCTATGGTGTACCTGTCAGTAGCTACTTTCCCTTTCAACACCTCTCTAGATACTTCAGATAACTGTAAAAAGTGCTGATGTACATCCTGCAATTCCTCCACCAGCTCCCTCTTGACCTTGAACAGATTGTCATTGGTCTCCTGAAGCTGCTTCACCTGCTGTTTGTATATTTGAATTTTTCCTTGTAGGCTTTCTTCCTCACTAGGGTTTTCCAGTACATTTGGCTCCTGCATCAAAAGATCTGAATAATCAACCTGAACAACAGCTTCTTCTATAAAACCTGCTTGCTTCAGTATGGCCTCATCTTCTTCATCCCATCCATGTTTTTCAAAGTCCCATGCATTTGCTTTTTCTTCTTCCTGTTGTTCGATGATTTTATCTCTTATTTCAACTATTATTTCTGATAACTTAGGAGCAGGTTGGCATACTTCATTAGCTAATTTTGATTTTTCTGTACCTGCAGGTTTAGAAGAAGAAAAAGGTTTAACAGATGTCTTCCTTTTTCTTTTACTGTCCTGCTGAAAACTTTCTGCTCTTTCACTGGAAGAAGAATTGATTAACACTGCTTCTTGCTTGGAATCTAGTTTAGGGTTGAGGAGTTTCTTCATGTTCCACCTCAATTTGTTTGTAGTCCTGGTTCTAAGTTTTCTGTTTGTAGTGACACTTTTCTTGTTTTTCCTCTTAGGTTTTACTGATTTGCTCCTTGAAGTAGGTAAATCTTCTAATGCTTCTGTACTTGGTTCAGTCATGATAACCTGCTGCTCATCCTCCAACAGATACCCTTCATCTTCAGATATGATGGTAAGGGGGCTTCTAGGTTTATTTTGTAATTCTTCTTTAAAAGTGGCAGCTTTCTCCATGTCAACAGTCAAACCAGGCTGTACCTCCTTATCTGCAAACAATGTATATTTAGCTTTAGGATACTTTGAATCCACTTTGAACTGACTGTCACCCTGTGTATGTTCTGAGACTTGCTCAGTCACCTTCTTGACCTTAATCTCTCCCTTGCTGGTAGATGTGATTGAATGACCCAACTTTTTGATCATCACCTTACCTTTGTCAGTTTGTCTTTTGGGTTGTTGGTCTTCTTTTTGAGGATGAATGTCAGACCAAAATAAGAAGAAATCCCAATTCCTTCCCTCATGCTGTAGCACTGTAGTAATAATTAGTTTAATAAGGCCATGATGAAACAGTGACTGTGAGGTGTGATCATCTTGCTCCTTTATTTTGCTTGCCATCTTCTGCAGGCTTTTCAGGAAAAAGAAAGCCAAATTCATTTTAGACACCCCTACTAAGTGCTGCAGGAATCTGAAATGGTACTTAAAGACAAAGGAGTACCTTCCTTCACAAGTCACATAACTTTGAAGGATTCTTAAAGGATCAATCCACTCCTTTCTAAAGTTTTGAATGGGGATCCCTTTGCTCCAGTTAGGAATGACATTAGGCAGTAAATATCTTTGAGGGTCAAATTCAAAAGGAGATTTCTTAAACCAATGTTCTCCTTCATTCTTGATTTCAGTAGCTTCTGATATCAACTCCACAGTTAACTTAAATCTCAATGCATCCATCATGATCATATCCTCCTTAAGTCCTTTGGCAAACCTGCAAGAAACCTGAGAATTAAAACCATCAATTTTCTTGAAAAAGCTCAACCACCCTGCCTGCTGAAACATCTCTGCACAGTCTGGAAGTTTTTGGATCCAAGTTAGGTCTGAGGGTTCTGCTCTGTTTATCTTTCCACTTTTTCCCATAATTTCCCTTCAACTGATAGAAAACAATCTAGTTTAATGTTTCAGAAATGCTTAGAAATTAGCTTGTTGTTGTTTGACCACCTTCTCACTCTGCTAGGTATCCCTGTACAGGCTTGCAGTGTCAGTTTTAACCTGTGTTAATCATATAATTCAGTTCATGGATAAATACAGCATGAGATCAAGTTAATCATTCATGAAAGCTGTTATAAGGACCATATAGCTCTGCTCAAAATTCAACTGCACCCTCATGCACAATGTCGAACTGTTAGGGTACATGAACTAATCAAATTCCTGGTTTTAGGGTTTAGTACAAACAGTTTACTCTGTCTTCAAACAGAAACTCCTTTCTTATGACAGGCTGTTTTGTACACTTCACAATGGCACTGCAATGTCCAGAGTACTTAAAGGCAAATGGAAAACTATCAATAGATATGGATATGGTACATTAAGTCTTCACTCAAATGCCTGTATCTAGAAGTATCCAGACAACTTCACTTTAAACCTTAACACTCCCAGTACTTCATACAAGGTCAGCCATACATTCATCGAATTAAGTTGAACTGTCAGCAATAAAAGAAAGAACAAATACACCAATGTTTGCAAAAAATTCTTCAAGCCACAAACTGCCACCAACTCAGGTACATTCTGCCTATAAGTCCTGCAATCATTTGGACATGGTTCCTCCAGCAAAAATTTCATACAATATGACCCTTTCACAGTTTTTAAAACCATTCAAATATATTGACCAAAACAGCCTCTGTGCATAACCAGCAAATCTGTGAATTTCCTGAACGCTGTCTTCTGCAATTTCTAGTGTATTAGGTCTTGAGAAAAGACCCTTCAGTCAGCTCCTTAGAACAATAAGTATCATCACCAACGTATCAAATACATGAGAGGATTAAGTATAAACATTCTTCCCTCAATCAATGACTAAACTTTACAGGCTAAATGCTTTGAATTCAAGGCTTCCTGGCTGCTCTGTTCCTTCAAACTCTTTGCAATGGATCTTGTTGACTATTTCAGAGGTGAAAATTCTGTCCTGCAACATAATCTATCCTCTCCTCCAAGCACATTCTTTTAATTCACCACGCAGCCATAAAAAACAAACTTTAGAGCTATAAAGGTTTTGTAATGAGGTACCTACCGACTTCTTGAATACAGGAGCTTAAGGCTTGATTTTGATGCAGCAATAGTCTCTTCTCAAGTGCACAGGTGTCCCCAAGTCATTTCTTTAACCACAAATGCCAAAATTACGAAACCCTAACTTTTCTGCTAGTGCTGCGAGAGCAATCTTCTTTCACAGGGACATAATCCATTTTTGTAGCGATTTAGTTCTTCTGCATGAACTGGATTTCCTATACAAACGCATGTGGGACGAGAAGTGGACAGTTTAAACCGGGATTTGATGATTTTCCCAACTAACTCCACGATTTTTGCGATTATGAATCCGTTTTGGCTGAATGACTGAAATCGAGTGAAATGCGTGTCTAACTGCCATCACACGTGTTAAACAACCTTGAAAAAGACCATCAATCACTTTAAGCTGATACCCATGATGAATAAACTGCAAAAAAATTGAAAATTAGAGAGGCGCGATTTTCTTGTAGTGCTTCCTTCATTAACCTTTTCGCCAGCGCTACAAGAATCTTTCCTGTGCCAATTTATCGCAATTTTATAGCTTTTTGATAAATTGTCGAAGGTTCAGAGCTTTTATTAGGCTGAAAGAACAAGTTAGCTTGATCTCTTAACATCTTATTAATTCAACCTTTGAATATAAACCTTCTTTATCCCTTTCAAAAATCTAAAAAGACTATTAAAAAGACAAATAAAGTCTAAAGAAAAAGTGCTCAAAAACTATTAAAAACTAATAAATCACCAATAGACTCTCCAAGAAAAACCAAAACTGAGAAGTAATCCAACCTATGATTGAAGGTGAAACTAAAACAAACCAAAATAAAAGAAAACAAACCAAAATGGAAAGAAAAAATTACTGACATAACAGATTCAATCATTAGAAAAAATCTTTCTGAAGAATCATTAAATCATATCAAAGTAGAAAATCAAACCAATATAAGCAAAAGGAGGGTCCCGGAATTTTTTGAATTTTGGGAAAATTGTTGCAGCTGCAACACCGGGACACCCACAAAATAACCCCCACAAAGTACCCCCTCGATATCCTAGGTAAGGACACTAAGGTCACCTCAATATAATCAATGCTCAGGCAGATAGCCGCAGGCGGGATTGACCATATGGGCAGGGTAGCAAAGCCCAAAACTCTCGAAAGAGCCCCCAGATATGAATACAATCCTGGAAATATCTCTGGTGCTACTTAGTTATGACTAGGGGTCATCCCAATCAATAAACACTCACACTGCCTCGTGCTTAACTCCCTTTTGAGAGGAGGATCCTGAGAAACACTAGTTATACCAAGGATTTCACACACTCACCTGGACAGACACATATTTGTTGTTGTTTAGTGATCTTGGAGAATTAACTTACAATGAACTATTCCAAGATCCTAAAACCTACGCTTGTTGGTGCACCCTAGAAAAGAAAAGAGTGTAATTCATTTTAATTTAGCGTTGTTTTTAATTGGCTGTAATTACTCAAAGTGAAATGGCCATGCAACTAATGACATTATGACTCAATGGTGAAATAAATATGCACACCATAACAAACAATGCTAAGTGCAATCTTTGTCAAATGAAAAATAGGGTATGCCACTACATCAGATGCATAAAAATATATTCCTTTCTAAATGCCAATGCAATCCTTCCTATATGAAATCCTAAACACAACTCTCATCCAAGCAATCCAATGCAAGTACCTCCTCAAATCCATATCTAAGATGCAACTAAGAGTGCAACTACTTTGTATTTTTCAATGAAAAATGCAATAAAAGTCATCTAAAACTCTCAATCTCTGTAGCAAGTATAAAAGACAAGCCCAGAAAAACACCAAGACAAAAAGCATAATGCACTAATGACAAAACAAAAAGGATAAATGACTAAAACTACTTTCAAAGAAAAATCAATGAAAAGCAGTCTCTAGTCACAAAAGAGCATCCAACAGACTACATCAGACCCAAGGAAGACCCAACCACACTCACAACCCACCCAGCAACTTCCCGCAACATCAAAATCACCAAAAGGGAGGATGTACACGACTGTTTAAAGAACAACTGCGTATGTACGCGACTTTTGGCCAAAAATCCATGTATGTATGCGACTTTTGGCCAAAAACCCGCATATACAGAGAAGGCAGTGGTAAAAAGCAGGCCAAGGCCAAACCAATAAATGGGAGTGTCAATGGAAAAACATACTATAAAATGTGACACAGAAACAGGGAGAAACCAAGAGCAAGTCAATAATATCAAACCCATTATGCCCCCAACCCCAAAGAAAAACAAGGAACATCCCCAGTAGAGTCGCCAATTCTGTTACGGAGATAAATTCCTATGGCTTGGGGTACCACAACAGACAACTTGACTCCAGAAATCGATCCTTTCCAATATGTAATAGAAATTAAATGTCTAACACTAAAGGATCAGACCTCATACCTTATTTCGGACAGTTGAAGTAGATCCCCGTTGAGCTTTCCAATCTCTAGCTTGAATTGATATATTACTTCCTCAACAACAAGTAAACAATACAAGCATTTTATATATCATGGTGTTAGATCTATTCTAGAATATATAATGAATAATGTACAATCATTTGACATAATCCCATGGATAAAATATTCATTCAAACACACATCATTGGACAGGAAAAGATATTTCTATTAATATAAATCAGAGATTACAAGATACAACCTCTGACGGCACGTCTGCGAACCGGAGAAACTGAATCCCTCACTTGGGCCTCCACCACCTCAATCCTCCATCTCTTGATAGCAAGCTCACAAAAAAAAGGAAAGCTTGGGAAGAACACACTAGTGCTCCAAGGGACAAATGGATGCAGACTCAAGCATAAGTTCCAGCAACAATGGACTAGAGTTTCTTTGCTCTCAATTCTCTCTTATTCCTTCAATGTACTAAGGGGTTCCTTATATAGCTTTTCAAAGGGGTAATGAAAGGTTGAATCCGAGAAATCTCACGGCATAGGGAAGGCCAGGAGTCAAATGAGTCAGATCCATGTCAAGGAAAACACCAAAAGGATTTGGATTATGCACACATCCCGATGTACGCGGTTTTAGTGGTCAAAACCGCGTATATACGCGTTTATAGGTTTAAAAGTCGCATGTATCATTTTTCATATGTTTTTAGGGATGATCAAGGAAACATCAAAGGACAAAAAATGGTCCATGGGGTCTAAGGAGTCTACAGCAGGACAGGGGAAGGCCATACAAAGTGTGATTCACCTAGAGTGGTGAAATCAGCTATAACAGGCAGTATTCCAGATCATGCAGTTTGGTAAGTGAGTGGTGGATTAGTTATGAGAACCCATGATGGATATGATGCTCGATATTCTTATGAGCGTGCGTGAGATGCCATGGGAGAAAATGTCCGTAATGGGAATGATGACATTGAGTCTAATGGAAGGAGATCCGAAGAGACACCATCAGATGTTGCAGCCACCATGAGAAGCTTGATTAAAGCCCAGGAAGAGTAGCATTAGCTGAATGCTGCTATGTTGTAGAGTTTGATAGACTTGCAAAGAAAGATAGACTCTGGGCGGGGTACAACAAGACCAGAAGGAAGTAAGAGCAGTACTAGGAGAAGGAGAAGGACTTCTAGTAGATCATCTGACTCCAAAGAATCCAGTGGGGATTCAAGCTCTTCTTCTCATAAAAGAAAAAGAAAAATACACCATAGGGATCATTCTCAAGATGAATTTAAGAAGGCTAAACCTCCTACATTTGATGGCAAGGTAAAGACTGGACAAGAGGCTAAATCTTGGCTTCTTGGGATAAATAAGTACTTCCAAGTTCAAGATTATTCAGGAAACATGAAGGCAAGGGTTGCCATATTCAATCTGAATGAAAGAGAATCCATTTGGTGGGAACACTTCAAGCAAGTAAAGAGGATCAGCGAAAGGAGACTGAAGTGGAAACAGTTCAAGAAGTATTTCAAGCAGAAATACCTCTCTGACAGGTATTATGATGACAAGATTAAGGAGTTCCATGAGCTGAGATTGGGACAGCAAACCATGGAAGAGTATGTGAATAAGTTCTTGGAATTGTTGAGGTATTTCCGGTACATCAGAGATGAAAAAGTGAAGGTCCAGCATTTTCTGAGTGGATTTCCTCAATCTTACAGAGATAGAATTAAGTTTTATGAACCTATAACTCTTGAAGAAGCAATAAGGAAGGCTAAGTATTGCTATGAACAAAGCATAAGTAAACTTGATTACCATAAGGCATGGAAGGACAAGAAGAATGAGAAGTTTGACCAAAGAAATAAAGGTTTCAAACCTTCTAACTTTAGGAATCAGCAGAAGCGGCCATCCCAGGCTATGAGTAAGCTAGTTGGAGTGATAGGAGAGAAACCTAAGGATCCACAACAGAATAGAGGACCACTTCAATGTTGGAAATGTGGAGGACCCCACATGCGCAGAAATTGTCCACTTGAGAATGAGAGTGCAAGGTTGGCTTATAACATTCAAGAAGCAGAAATAGTGGGCCAAGTAGCAAGGGCAGTCCCTAGGATTTATGCAGCACTGGAGGACCGTTAAGAAGATCACCAGTCAATGGTGGTTGAAGTAGCAGGTAAGATTGTTGAACAATCTGTTTCTATTTTGATTGACCTTGGTTCTACTCACAGTTACATTACTCCTAGAGTAGTGGAGATTTGTGCTTTTAAGAAGGTAAAGCATAGAAAATATTGGTTTGTTCAGCTAGGGACTGGAACTAACAGAAAAGTTAGTGAAGTGGTAGAGAAATTTCTATTGGTCATGAATGGATTGGTCACTTGTGTGGATCTGAATGTTCTACCACTTGGTTCCTATGATATTCTCATTGGGATGGATTGGTTAGAATCTCACAGAGTTAAGCTTGATTGTTATAACAAGACTTTTGAATGCATAGATGAAGAAGGGAACCCAGTAGTTGTGAAAGGTATTCCAAAGGTAATTTCAGTATGACAGGTTTCAGCAATGCAGTTGAAGAAGTTCTGTAGGAAAGGTTGTCAGTTGTATGCAACTCATATTTTGGAGACAACAGGGGATGAAACTCCTAGGTTGGAAGATTATCAGGTATTATAGGAATTCAGGGATGTGTTTCCTGATGAGATTTCAGGACTTCCTCTAATGAGGGACATTGATTTCATAATTGAACTTGTGCTAGAAGAAGCACCAGTGTCCAAGACACCCTACAGGATGAGTACACCAGAGGTGCTAGAACTGAAGATGCAACTGTAGGAGTTGTTGGAAAAGAAGTATATCTGGCTGAGTGTGTCTCCATGGGGAGCACCAGTTCTATTTGTAAAGAATAAAGATGGTACACTCAGGTTGTTTATTGATTACAGGCAGTTGAAAAAGGTTACTGTGAAGAATAAATACCCTCTGCCTAGGATTGATGACCTCTTTGATCAAATGAGAGGAGCAAAGGTAGTTTCCAAGATTGACTTGAGGTTTGGTTATCATCAGGGGAGAATCAAGGATGAAGACATTCACAAGATAGCCTTCAGAACAAGGTATGGACATTATGAGTTTGTAGTGGTACCATTTGGCCTCACAAATGGACCAGCTACATTTATGTGCCTTATGAATAGTGTCTTCAGCAGATATTTGGACAAGTTTGTTCTTGTTTTCCTCGATGACATTCTTGTTTATTCTAAGAATGAGAAAGAGCATGAAGAGCATTTGAGATTGACATTGCAATTGCTCCGGGAGCATCAGTTGTATGCAAAACTGAGCAAGTGTGACTTCTATAGAGATAGAATTCAGTATTTGGGTCACATTATCTCTTAGGAAGGTATATCTATGGACCCTGAAAAGATTGAAGGCATTATGAATTGGCTTACTCCAAGAAGTGTGACAGATGTAAGATATTTTATGGGACTTGCAGGATACTACAAGAGATTCATTGAGGGATTCTCCAAATTTGCACATGCCATCACTTCCTTGCAAAAGAAGGGGATAAATTTCGAATGGACATCGAGGTGTTAGGAAAGCTTCCAGCAGTTGAAGAGTCTTCTCACTAGTGCACCAGTATTGAAAGTTGCAGATCCAGAAAAAGATTTTGTGGTGTGTACTGATGCATGCAGACAAGGGCTTGGAGGAGTCCTTATGCAAGACAACCATGTGATATGTTATGAGTCGAGAAAGCTGAGTGAGCATGAGAAGAACTATGCCACTCATGATCTGGAGCTTGCATCCATAGTACATGCCCTCAAGATGTGGATACATTACTTAAATGGTTAAAAGATTCGAGCTTAGGACAGACCATTGTGGTCTGAAGTGTTTGTTTGATCAGCCTACTTTGAATGCTAGGCAAGCGAGATGGCTGGAATTTTTATGTGAGTTCAATTTTGAAATCAAGCACATTAAGCGAAAAGAAGATAAGGTAGCTGATGCACTCAGCAGGAAGGTGCGGGAAATGCATGTGGCACCCTTAGTATTTTCCAATCATATTTGAGGCAGTAGATTTTTAGTTATGCTGCTGGAGATGAATTGTATGAGCAGGTAAAAGACAAATTGCAACAGAAAAGTCTTGCGAAGAGGTATGAGGGATATAAATTTGAAGAAGATGGACTTCTTTCTTATAGAGGCAGAATTTATATTCGAAATGTAGCAGATTTGAGGAGATTTGTTGTGGATGAAATCCATCAAGCTCCATATTCCAGTCACCCAGGATACCAAAAGACAATTGCTACAACTAGAAAGCAGTACTTCTAGCCAGGAATGAAAAAGGCATGGCTGAATACATTTCCAAGTGCATGAAATGTCAACAGGTAAAGGTTGAGCATCAACATCCAGCAGGCTTGTTGCAGCCTTTGCCAGTTCTAGAATGGAAATGGGAAGTTATTTCCATGGATTTTATTACAGGAATGCCGATGACTTGGAGACAACATGATTCCATCATGGTTGTGGTAGAAAAGTTGACAAAGGCAGCACATTTTATATTGGTGAAGTCTATGCATAAGACTGATGACATTGCAAAGATATTCATGAAGGAGCTTTTCAAATTGCATGGATTTCCTAAGGCAATAGTCTCTGATAGAGATGTCAAGTTCACTTCCAATTTTTGGAAGGAGTTGTTTGCAGATTTGGGTACAAAGCTAAACTTCAACACTACATACCATCCTCAAACATATGGGCAGAATGAGAGAGTTAATCAGGTGCTCGAGGACATGCTTCGCATATACGTGATGGACAAACCAACCAAGTGGGAAGATTACTTGCACTTGGTAGATTTTTCTTATAACAATGGACAACATGCATCCTTGGGGATGAGTCTGTATGAATATTTGTATGGAAGAAGGTGTAGGACACTAGTGACTTGGGATAACCCAGTGAACAGGGTTGTGCTTGGGCTAGAATTTCTCAAGGAAATGGAGCAAGAGGTTGTAAAGATTAGGTAGAATATAAAAGTAGCACAGGACAGACAGAAAAGCTATGCAGATAAGCATAGGGTGAACATCGAGTTCAGATTTGGGGATCATGTTTACCTCAGAGTGAGGGAAAAGAAGAGTTCCTTGAAGCTTGGAAGTTGTGCCATGCTGTCACCAAGATATTGTGGGCCGTTTGAAGTGCTTCAAATAATATGGCTAGTTGCATATAGAATTGCATTTCCTGCTAGCACTAGAGCTCATAATGTTTTTCATGTTTCTTTGCTTAAGAGATATGTGCATGATCCTAACCATGTGATAAATTGGGATGTGATTCAGGTGGAACCCAAGGGAGAGTTCCAAACCAATCCAATGCGCATCCTTGACAGGAAGGTCACAATGCTCCTGAATCAGGCCATAGGGTAGGTAAAGGTGCAATGGGAGTACTACAGTCTTGAAGAGGCTATGTGGGAGCTGGAGGATGCCATGCTATTGGCACATCCATTTTTGTTCAATTCCGCGGAACACTGAGGCAGTACCAGTACGACATTTTTTTTCAAATTTTGTAAAGCACTGAGGACAGTGCTATTGAAGGGGGAGGGGATGTAACACCCCGGTTTGATCCGATTTGCATTAAATGTATGTGATGTATATATTGTAATGAATCGTGGTGTGGAGATAAATGCAAAAGCCCCACCATCGATTTGGTTGTGTTATGTTTTGGCGATTGGAATTGTTTCCGATGGTATATTGTGAGATATGGCACATAATAATTTTGGCATCATGTAAATATGCATTTTTTTAATTAAATGAACCCCGACCAGCTATATCACTACAAGCATATTGAAAAGGGCATGATTTTCCTAAGGATAAGGGGGGAAATCGTTAAACCTTGAACCAATGGGAAAAAGGTCCATGTGTCAGCCACCTATTTAAAACTACTGATGTTAGTTGAGGGCAGTTATTGCCGGGAAGTGGTGGGTAGCAAGACTGTCAGTCCTTGCCCACATGCCCACTCCACTAGCACACTTTCCACCTTCACATAGGAATAAAAACCACAATGGGATTCACTCCATTCTTTCTCATCCTCACGCGCCGATTGGGATTCGCTATCATTTTCCTCATGCAGGGAGACAACCGCCATACTCCATTGTCTTGCTCATTCTCATGTACAGGATTCTTCCTAGTTTTTACTCACGCATCGAGCTGGGAGCTGTGTTCTATTACCCATGATTTCCCTGTGAAGGGAATTTCATGTTTTTCTATTGTGTCTATGTTTCCCTTACCAAATTGTGGCCCGTGTATATTTTTTTTCTCTGCCTAGCTGAGAACCTAGCTTTCCTCTTCCATCTTCGGACTGTGTAATTTTCCCTGTTGGCTTCATTGTTGAGAACAGGATCTTGTTTTCCCACGTTGGTTGGTTGTGTCTGCCTTTACATTTTGGGGCTGCTGTAGGTTGTCTTGGAGTTGTTTTGGCCACGATAGGGCCAAGAACGACTCAAGAATTGTTTCCCTATCCAAGCTATGAATCGCTTGTTTAACTATGTGTATGCAGTGGTTGTTCTTCAGACTATGTTGGAGTAGGGATGAGGGCTTGGTTTGCTTGATAAACCTGGTGCATTTGGGAACCACACAAACAGAGCTAGAGGGTTGGATTTCTTCTCCATAACCCCTGAATAGCACTGGAAGGGAAGTCAGGGCCTGAGGGACTGTATAGCATAGAAGGGACTAATTCCTTGTGTTGGGTGTGTGTGGGTGTCTTAGAAGTCAGGCTAGCTCTTGTGTAGGTGTCCCTAGCTCTGTAATGAGCTCACTAGCTTAGCATTTAGCCATTCCTAGCTCCTGGATGGCCTAATAAACCCAACTGTGTTGGCTTGGATGTGTTTTGTGTATCCTTGGCTATGTGTAATCCTGCTTGTTCCTTATTCCTTGGGGAATCATGCCCATCTTGGGGGTGGTAGTGTTGCTGAGAGATTACGGATCACGCTCGCCTACGGTTGGGTGGAACGTTGCAACGACGTAGCTGGTTGCAAGACAAGTTCTTTATAAGATAAGTAACCTTGTCTATTTTACTTCTGCAATTATATTTACTGTTAATAAATTATGATGAACATGTTGAATGAATGAATGTATGTTTGCTTCCACTGTGTATGATAAATAATTATGTATCTATGCATGTTCTAGTTCAATGCATTTTATTCAATTTTTTAGGTATGTTCATGTTCATGGGGCTTTTAGCCCAGATTTTTAATGTTATGGTAGCATCCTCTTCGCCGGTCGGAGGGTCGGGGACGTTACAATCCCACTCTTCCTTTGAAGAGTGAAGTTGAAGTGGTCAATTCGGTTTCATCCGTAGTTTATCCCACTCTTCCTTTAAAGGGTGAAATTAAAGTGGTTGATTCAGTTTCATCCGAGGTCGATCCCACTCTTCCTTCTAAGAGTGAATTCCAAGTGGTTAATATAGATTCATCCGTGATTGATCCAATTCTTCATTAGAAGAGTGAAGTTAAAGTGTTTGAGTCGATGTCATCTTCACCTGATCCCACTCTTTCATCAAAGAGTGTTAAGACTGAAGTAGTCACTTTGACCAAATCTTTGTCTTGTCCTTCTCTTACAGTAGAGAATGAACTGAAACCTATTGAAGTTTTCATGCTTCGTTCTGATTGTTCTCGACAAGAAGAAATTTTTTATATTTTGACAAAACCCTCTCTGAGTAGTGAGGTTATTTCCTTTGAATGGAGTAACCTAGCAGAGTCTTGTCTTCATTCGAGTGTTCCTTTTCAGATAGTTGTGAATGTTACTGCTAGGGAGATACTTCGCACTATTGTTGATGAAGGGGATTCTGTTAGTATTCTATCCTAAACTGCTTGGAAATATTTAGGTTCTCCTCAGCTTGTGCCAACCATCAATCAAATACTAGCTTTTAATCAAATGCCTATTGCACCTTTATATACCCTTCCTTATTTACCTATTACACTAGGAGGGAAAATTGTCTGTATTGATGTTATGGTGGTCCAAGGTCCTTTATATTTCAATATGCTCCTTGGACGTGATTACGTGTACGCCATGAAATCTGTAGTGTCCACACTCTTTAGAGTTATGCATTTCCGCCATGATGGGAATATTGTGACCATTGATCAGCGTTCCTTTGTTGCACCTGACTATCACATTAATCCTAGTAATTAGAATTCCCTGAATGTGCCGCATGTTATTGTGGATCCTTCCCCTTATTCTAGTTAGCTTCTTCCCATCATAGGTAAAATGGGGGGCATGGCTCTAGTCTATGGAAATCATAATGGAGTTAATCCGCTAGCTTTTATGAAATGGGGGAAACCTACCAACCTCTGGATATCATGTTGGTGGGAGAAAATTCGTGAGCATAGTTCTTATTCTGTGTCAAGCTCGTTAAAAAATGAAACAAGTTGGTGAGCATAGTTCCCATTCTATGCCAAGCTTATTAAAAAATGAAACAGATGCCTGTGAGCATAGTTCCCATTATGTTTCAAGCTCGTTAAAAAATGAAACAGATGCCTATGAGCAAAGTTCCCATTCTATGTCAAGCTTGTTAAAAAATGAAATGGATCTCCTCAAGCATATTTTACCGTTTTTGTTTCAAGCTTGCATAAAAATGAAACCATTCCTAAGCATAGTTCATTTTCTATTTCAAGCTCATTAAAAAATGAAGTAGGTTTGCTTAAGAATAGTTTACCTTTTGGTTTCAAGCTTGCATAAAAATGAAACCATGTTTCAAGCATAGTTATTTTCTGTTTCAAGCTTGTGTAAAAATGAAACAGGTCATTTTGAGCATACTTTATTTTAGTTTCGAGCTTGTTAAACCATGAAATGACCCTTTGAGCATAGTTATTTTCCTGTATCAAGCTCGTTAAAAAATGAATCAAATACCTTGAGCATTCTTTCAACTAATATTCGAGCTCGTTAAAAACAGTAAGATGGTGTTGAGCTTACTTTTCATTTTTCATGCTCTGGTTAAAACATGAAAATTGGTTTCAGCTTAGTTTATTACTTTTTCGTGCTCTGGATTCAAACACGAAAAGGGTTAATAGAGTCTTCTTTAATCTCTTTTCGAACTCTTAAAATGTGAAAATATATTTGAGTACTTGTCTTCTTCATACTCGTAAAAATATTTGAAGAGTCATCTCTCCGACGGTAGGTTATCTCTTTTTCGGTTCGGATGGACTAGTTATGAAAAAAGAAAACTCCAGCCAATCATGACTGGAATAGTTCTCTAAGGTGTTATTTTATACTTTTTTGGGCCTTAGGGACTAAATCATACGAAAAAGGACCCTTTGGATTTTTCTTTAGTTTGTTTAGACTCTCTAAACATGAACTACACTGAGTCTTCTTTCATTGGACTCATTAATCTAAACATTCAAAGACCCTTTTTTGGGAATGAACCCCTCCTTTCTCAGGTTTGTAAAACATATGAGTTTGGACTTGTCTGAAGGATGAGCTAAAATGAGTGTTTGTTACCCTCTTTGAACTCATAAAAAAAAAGAGGAACTCACCAATCATGATGGGGAAATTAAGGGAAAGGGAAAACATTTTGCAATAATGGAAGAAGTTAGTCACCTTTGAACATGGCACTTGTATGCATTTCATTCAATTAATTGGTTATTCAGCTTGTTTCTGAGTCGATCCACTTTTGATGAGTCATTCCACTCCTTTGAGTCACTCAAATATTGCATTGTAAGTTGTCGCATTGTGTTCCACCTCGTCAAGTCAATTCTTCCAAGTCTTTGGTCATGCCGCCTTATGTTCAAAAGGGAAACTATTTTGAGAGTTTACACCTGCACTCAAAACAACATTTTTGAGTCATTCCTATGGTTGCATCATACTTTAAATTCCAAAATTGTGTTCCGAGTTTCGTGTCATCGATGTGGGATTCATCATGGACCTCCTTTGACGAGACTATTCCTGTCGACATCAGATCATCATCCAGGAATTAGTATTAGAAACAAGTTTAGTACCTTGAGATATGTATGCCTTAATGACAGATTCTCTCACTTTCGACATAGGTTCACATCATTGACCTTTGATCAAGAGATTCGACTGAGTGTTTGACATCAAAACATCTATTCACACTTAGTAGATTGTACTAGAGTACCTTTGGAATCATTGAAATTAATGGTGATCTCCCTCACACTTGTTAATGGTTCACATCATTAACCGATAATCAAGTGGTTTCTATTAGAATAATCAACCCATAGTTAGCTACCTTAGACATTAATTAATCCATTTTTGTCTTATTTTCCTAGTTTCCATATTCCACCTTATGCAAGTTGTCCTCCACATGTGCAAAGTGGTCAAACTTACTAAAAATGAGTCATGGAGCACTTGGGAAACCTATTGGAATCAATTTTTCTTTATTCCTGGCTTTCCTAGCGCATGTCTACTTTTTCTGCTTTATTGCCTGCTTTTGCTGAGTTTTAAGGCAATTGGGAAAGTTTGACTAGGTGAAGTTAACTTGTTTTTTGTCCTAATCATCCTCCACTCTTTTCTCCTAATAAAAGAATGTATGAGTTTTCCTTCCATCACCTATTAGCTTGCCTAATTTATTTTTCCAATTCATGAGCTCCTAGATAGATTTGGAAGCTGCTTTATGCACCTATGGGGGATTTGCTTAGATTTAGTAAGCCTTCTTTTGACTAATTCGAATGGAATCCCAATGCATTCAAATATCTCATGTAATTATTTATTGTGGCAGCCTATGACTTTATTGGGTTGGCTATTGTACATTTATTCAATACAGCTTAGTGTTTTGCTCCATATTCAGTCTCCTTTGTGTGTAATTTGCATGTGTAATTGGAAATTTTTGTGAGTGTAATTGTTCTAACACATGGGTTCAATTTCCACATGGTGTTAGAGCCTTTGTATATTGATTTCTCTCCTTCCAATTTTTTATTGCAGGTTCGACATCATTGACTAAGAGCATTCTGCTGACTGAAGGGCAAATTTCTGAGCTATGGATCAATCTCAGAATATCATCTTGACTCCATTTAAAATATTTGAATGGAAAGCAGAGATGGAGATGCTGTTGAGAGTGAAAGGCCTCTACAGAGTGACTATGCCAACATAAGTAGATCCCAATGCATTTGGAGAGAAAATTAAATCGCACAACAGGAGGGATGAGGCCTATGGTCTCCTGTGTCTGAGCATATCCAGAGACCTCCTTTTCCATCTTGATGGATTAACATCACCAAATGAAGTATGGGAGAAGCTTGTTGATATTTTTGGTAAGATAGATGAGATGAGGGGACATCAAATCAAAAATAGATTGATCTCCTTGAATCCCAACAGCTTTGAATCCCTCCAACTCTACTTTTCCAAGTTCAAAGCCCTTGTTTTGCAGCTAAAATAGTGTGGAATTGAAAATAAGGAGTAGCAACTGGTTTTATCCATACTCTCGAAGCTTGGCCTTAACTATTCAATGTTTGTCTCGACCTTCCATGCACAAAGTTGATAGCTCAAGCCTAGAAAATGCCTAGCCTTGCAAATTTCATGGAATCTCTCACACAAGAGCAAGATAAATTGGTGGTGATGGGAACCATCAAACCTTCCAAATACCAAGATCTGGTTGCTCAAGAATCGAGGGTGGATTCAAAATGCAAGAAGAAATCTAAGAAGCCACTTGAACCAAATAGAGACAAGAACAAGTCTCCAGAGGAGCCCCAAGGTTCCAAGAAGAACCCCTGGAAAAAGAAGAACAAAGGAGAAATGAGCAAGTGCGCATATTGCAGTAAGGGAAATCATCCTGAAAGCTCCTGCATGAAGAAGCAAATTGACATGCTGACCCAACTTCTGGAGAAGAATGGAATCTCCCTTCCTGATAGCTCAAAGAAGAGGGAAGGATGATCAAATTCAAAAGATAGAGAGAGAGTTCATGCATTGGTTGCTAGCACATCAAGCTCACCTAGTTTCATCATTGATTCTGGAGCTTCAAGACATATGGTTTCGACCAAGGAGGCATTCACCTCACTCGACATGTCAAAACGTCCACCAATAGTACTGGGAGATGACTCTCTCACTAAACGTTCGGGCAAAGAGAGGATTGATCTTGACCATGGTAAGTTCAGCAATGTATTGTATGTTCTAGGTCTTGCCTCTAACCTCTTATTAGTGTATTAGATGACCCACACAGGGTCTCCGAAGAAGGTCATATTCTCCCTTGATGAAGTTGATATCACAAATATCTCAAGTGGTAAAGTCATTGCAAAAGGAGTTGAAAATCACACTTCGAAGGTATACATGTTCTCACACTTCCTACCCTACTCAAACCCCTCTGCTCTTCTGATTCATGCTAATGAGGCAAGCAAGCTTTGGCATGAAATATTTGGCCATATTAACTATAAGTATCTTTTTGATCTTAGTGAAAATAAATGGTCATTAGGTTACCCAATATTAAGTTTTCCAAAGGAGTATGTCAAGGTTGCATCTTAGGAAAACACCCAGAGCATAAATTTGAGAAAGCTAGTCATGAGAGAACCTCTGCACCTCTTGAGTTGATCCATAGTGATTTTGCTGGACCATTTCCTCTTATGTCAATGAGTCAGGCCAAATATGCATTGACATTCATATATGAATTTTCCATGTTCTGCTAGGTTTACCTCCTGAAACACAAGTCTGAAATTTCTGGCCTCTTCAAAGTCTTTAAGGCTTTGGTTGAAAACCAGTCTGGGAGGACACTTAAGGTCCTTATATCTGACAATGGTGGTGAGTATGTCAAGTCTGATTTCATTCAATATTGTGTAGATGCAGGTATTCAGATGCAGCATTCTACCCCTTACACACCACAACAAAATGGTGTTGTTGAGAGGAAGAACAGATCACTGAAAGAGATGGCAACCTGCATTATGGAGGGTAAGAATTTTCCACCAAATTTTTGGGCCGAAGCTATAAACTATGCAACCTATATCCAAAATAGGGTGCCTCATAAACATCTTGATGGTATGACTCCTTTCGAAGCATGGAGTGGGCACAAGCCAAATGTGACCCATTTCAGGATTTTTGGCTCAAGGGCTTGGGCTAGAATTCCAAAAAAAAGAGGAAGGCTTTGCAACCCCAAAGCCAAGAGTTCCTATTTGTTGGGTACTATGAAGATTCAAAATGGTACAAGCTGATCAATTTGAGCACAAACAAATCCTTCATTGAAAGGAGTGTTAAGTTCCAAGAAGAGCCTTTAGCAGTAGTGGAAATTGGAGAATCCTCTTCACCACCAGAACCATTGAATGCAAGTGAAGAGATAGTTGATTTTGCTGATTCTGATATTTCTGATAATTATGGTTTAATTGCAGATCCTAACAGTCCTACAAGAACAAAATGGGAATAAAATACCATTCATGCAGCTGGAGAACTAGCTGGAAATCCTAGTGATCCTAGAAGGACTAGATCTTAGTTTGAGAGTGCTCTGTGTATGAAAGACCCTTTGTTTGCAAAGAAATGCTATCTGATGGTTGAATCAGACCCATATAAATATGAATATGTAGCACATTATCCAATATGGCAAACATCCATTAAAGAAGAGTTCAGCTCACTCCAGAAGAACAACACTTGGGAGCTGGTTGATCTTCCTCCAGGGAGGAAGCTAGTTCAATGTAAGTGGGTTTACAAAACCAAGTTTCTGCTGATGGTTCACCTTTTAAATATAAGGGAATATTGGTAGCCAATTTCTACTCATAGGTACATGGAATAGAATACAATGAGACCTTTGCACCAATGGCAAAGATGGACTCCATCAGGCTAGCCTTAGCCATTGCAGCTTCAAAGCAGTGGGAGGTACATCACATGGATGTGAAGTGTGCTTTCCTGAATAGAGATATTACTGAATAGATTTACATGCAAAAACCTCAATGATTTTCTACTAATCCATCTCTTATGTGATGTCTAAATAAATCATTGTATGGGATTAAGCAAGCCCCCAGGGCTTGGTATGCCAACATTGATGGCTTTTTGTTTTCATCAAGTTTTTTTCTATGCAAGTCTGATACTAATGTTTATTTGAAGCTGATTCATGGTTATTTGATGATTATTGTCTTGTATGTAGATTAATTTCTCATTACAGGAAGCTCAAAGGATGAAATTGCCTCCCTGAAGGATGCAATGAACCATGCATTTTCTATGACTGATTTGGGGTTATTGAGCCATTTATTCGGTCTCGAGATTGATCAAACCAAACATGGAATAAAAGTGCATCATTCCAAGTATGCTTTGGATTTTCTGAACAAGTTCAACATGAAATATTTCAATCCAAGCAAGACTCCCTTCCTTTCAGGATTTAAGCTTGAAGAAGCAGGTTCTTCTCCTATGGTAAATAATACAGTGTATAGGCAACTGATTGGGTGTTTGCTGTACCTTACACATACTCGACCTGATATTTATTATACAGTAAGTGTGGCTTCAAGATACATGGATCAGCCTCATGAGATCCATTGGAGAGCAACCAAAAGGATCCTTAACTTTGTTCAGGGAACAAGGACTCATGGGATCTTCTACAAAGCTAAATCTGATCTTGATTTGATTGGGTTTACTGACAGTGATTAGGCAGGTGACAACACAGATCAAAAGTGAACATCAGGATATGTGTTCATGCTTGTTGAAGGACCAATCATCTGGTCAAGCAAGAAACAGAGTGCCATTGCACTCTCATCTGCAGAAGCAGAGTACAGAGGAGTTGTAAATGCAGCAACTCAATGTTTATGGTTGCAGGGGTTACTTGGTGAGTGTGGCTTCGAATCAAAATACTCAACTAATATCTATTGTGATAATTAGAGTACCATTCAAATCTGCAATGATCCATTTCAGAGACAGAGAACCAAACACATTGAGATCCATATGTACTACATCAAATAGCTTGTGCATGATGGCACCATTCACCTACTCTTTTGTTCATCTTCAGAGAAAGTAGCAGACATCTTCACCAAAGTTATTTGTGAGAATACATTCAGCAATCTCAAGTCACTGCTGGGGATTGTTGATCATGCTATGAAGCATGATTGATGAGAATATTTTCAAATTTTGTTTTACTGTCCATGTTTAAGGGAGGATTTTTCCCACTGGGTTTTTGCTTCTTTCCTTGGTTAAATGGATATGCAGTATGTAAAGGGTGACTAAGCCTTGTTTCTAGGCCCTATAATTTTCTGATATTTTACTCATAAGTCAGGCTTAAGGGGGGGTGTTAGAATAATCAACCCATAGTTAGCTACCTTAGACATTAATTAATCCATTTTTGTCTTATTTTCCTAGTTTCCATATTCCACCTTATGCAAGTTGTCCTCCACATGTCCAAAGTGGTCAAACTTTCTAAAACTGAATCATGGAGTTCTTGGGAAACCTCTTGGAATCAATTCTACTTTATTCTTGGCCTTCCTAGCACATGACTTCTTTTTCTACTTTATTGCCTGCTTTTGCTGAGTTTTAAGGCAATTGGGAAAGTTTGACTAGGTGAAGTTAACTTGTTTTTTGTCCTCATCATCCTCCACTTTTTTCTCCTAATAAAAGCATGTATGAGTTGTCCTTCCATCACCTATTATCTTTCCTAATTGATTTTTCCAATTCATGAGCTCCTAGTCAGATTTGGAAGCTGCTTTATGCACCTATGGGGGATTTGCCTAGATTTAGTAAGCCTTATTTTGACCAATTCGAATGGCATCCCAATGCATTCGAATATCTCATGTAATTATTTATTGTGGTAGACTATGACTTCACAGGGTTGGCTATTGTACACTTATTCAATATAGATTAGTGTTCTTCTCCATATTCAGTCTCCTTTGTGTGTAATTTGCATGTGTCATTGGCAATTTTTGTGAGTGTAATTGTTCTAACACCTGGGTTCAATTTCCACAATTTCTACCATGTTCAACTTCAAATCATTGTAATCACATGGATAGAATTGTACTTTGTGGAAGACGAGACAAAGACCCTGGGTATTTGTTAAGCGCTCATTGCTTTCCCCAGGTTGCGGTGGAGTATTTGTATGAGTCCTAGCATGGATCCACATTTGTATGTTCATGGTTGTGATCAGATTTGTGTCTGTATGACATAGATATACATTGTATGTCTGGTATCTATGTCCAAATTTGAGTATTCTTCGCGTGGATCTACGATGTATTTTAGTAGCCATGACTTTTTTGTATCTCACATGGTTCTGTGTAGTATTGGTCGACAGCCATGTTGTGAGTCATTTGGGACATGTATCAAGATATGCTGTAGAAATTTGGTGATGTTTGAGAAGTTTTGACCTTCAGACCTTTGCCTCGACACTATACCTTATTCTTTCAAAATATATTTCCTATCGTTTCCCTCTAGCCATTATACTTTGGGGGGCATCTCTATTATACCAAAATCTCATCACCCTCATCTTATGAGATAGGTATCCCCTTGTCTGCTACAATCCATCAAATATTTCCCTAGAGAAATGAAGCAATAAATTAACCCCTTACAATTTTCCCTCTTTTGAGCTAGTAATGCTCTTTCTCCATTGACAAAAAGTGTTACCCCAGAAGCAAAGAGCCGGCACTACTCTTGATACATGAGAAAAGAGAGGTGGCACCACTCCTTCCTTCACTGCAAGAAGCGGTGCCCCCTTATCACAACCTGTTTTCTTCATTCGAGGAGCGATGCTCAAGTTTTGAAGGAAAAAAAGAGAAGCTTCGAGAGGATTCTCGAAGCTAACCCATGTGGAGCCTCATCCTTATGGTTTAGGACTAGATAGAGCTCGATATCCTCCCTTTTAGGATCATATCTCTACCTCACCCATGAGATCCTCAACCATACCTATCCTCCCATTCCTTTAAATACTGACTCACCCCCCATGGGAAAAAAGAGTAAGAATTGTGTTTCATACCTAAACTCTGTCAAAATCATTCTTGAGTCTTTGGAGGCAAGGTGAAGTTAAAGGCAAGGAGCCATTGGAAGGAACTCTCAACACCAAGGCATGAATATCTAAATAATTTAGACTAGGGAACCAGCTCTTGTCCATGGGAGTTGTGTATTTCCAGCTAACGAAATTGGCAACTCCCCAGTGGAGTCACCAATTTTGCTAATGAAATTGGCGACTCCCCAGTGGATTCACCAATTTTGTTAGTTGGACATACACACCTCCTGCAGACAAGAGTTGGTTACCTAGTCTTAATGGTTTAGATATTCATGCCTTAGTGTTGAGAGTTCCTTCCAATGGCTCCTTTCCTCTAACTTCACCTTGCCTCCAAAGACTCAAGAATGATATTGACAGAGTTTGGGTATGAAACACAATTCTTCCTCTTTTTGCCCATGGGGGGTGAGCCAGTATTTAAATGCATGGGAGGATAGGTATGGTTGAGGATCTCATGGGTGAGGTGGATATAAGATCCTAAAAGGGAGGATATCGAGCTCCATCTAGTCCTAAACCATAGGGATGAGGCTCCACAGAGGTCAGCTTCGAGAATCCTCTCGAAGCTTATCTTTTTTTCCTTCAAAACGCGAGCATCGCTCCTCCAATGAAGCAAACAGGCGGTGATAAGGGGGCACCACTTCTTGTAGTGAAGGAAGGAGCGGTGGAACCTCTGTTTGCTCATGTATAAGGAGTGGTGATGGCTCTTTGCTTCTGGGGTAACACTTTTTGTCAATGGGGAAAGAGCGTTCCCAGCTCAAAAGAGGGAAAATTGCAAGGGGTTAATTTATTCCTTCATTTCTCTAGGGAAAAATTTGAGGGATTGGAGCATACAAGAGGATACCTATCTCATAACATGAGGGTGACAAGATTTTGGTATAGCACTTTCCCAGAGTTTTACCCAACCAAAAGTTTCAATGTTGGTCTCTAAATTTCTATTTTGAAGAGGAGGGAAATCCTTTGTTGGGCTCACTCAAAAATTCCTCTTCTATGAATGTAGCTAGGGTTTTCACCCTAGC
>LPNX010097746.1:397949-435367 GCA_001517045.1 Pseudotsuga menziesii | reverse complement strand
TGGAGGCTTTTTAGTGGGATTTTCAGGGAAATAAGGTAGGCAAATGGACAAATGAGCCATGTAGTGAGGTAGATGAGGTAGTTAACCATTTTTGGGTGTTAACAGTGAAAATCCCTAATTTTCTGCTGTAGTGACGGGTCAAAAATAGGAAATACCTAGAATCAAACTCTACTTTGACAGCAAGATGCGCCCTTCAATGGAAGGTTATCCTATCCTCCTTTTGTTGATGATCTGTGGAGAGAGACCCAAAAGGTAAGAATCCCTAGCTTCTGCAGCTGCATAGTGTCTTCTTCTTAGGTTAGCTCTAATACCATGTTAGATTTTTATCATTTAAGCAATATGATCTTAGGATCTTATATGAGAGAATAACACGCACAACAATAATCATGGGAGACAAGAGACACAAAGAGTTTTCCTCAGGGAAACCATAAAGGAGAAAACCCCGCAACTTCCTCAGAGATAGAATGAGCACCAATAGCAAAAGTAAAACCCAAAAAAACAAAAATTATCTTTGACAATTTTTCTCTCTCTCACTTGTGTGAGCTCCTCTTCTCTCACTCATGCGCTATAGCTGAGTGTGTGTGTGTGTTTCAAATAGAGAGGCTCAATCTCTATTTATACTAGTTTTCCACTTGACAGTTACTTACCAGGGTCGACTTCACTAGGAGAGTCTAATAACCCCAGTACCCCTCAACTATGGGGACTATTTCCCTGACTTACAATGGAGGATTAACCTCTATGACTTTACATGACTTTATTACATTAATGATTCTCCCGATAGGAACATCGGGGTACAATGAAATACAATATAAGATATACAAGTGAATACATTCCGAAGTTACAAATACATCAACATTTATTTTTTTAGCTCCTTTATTAAATATTTATTCCATTCTAATTTTCAAATATCATTTATTGTCCCCCCTTATTCCAAATCCCAAAGCTTCCACCCCCAACCTAGGAAACTAGTAATTTTCCTCCTTGGAAATTATTTGACCCTTAGCATCAATTTGACAAATTCTCATGAATATGGAAAATGTGATTAGGCCATTGTGACCCAATGCAAAATTTGGGACATGAAAAATCCTCCCTTCCCAATATTGCTTTTCCTCGAGCAATTTCAAACATGGGTGTTGAAGAACCTGATTTCTGTATGATTCTTTGAAGTTGCCACTTTGTTGCCCAACTTTGAGTCTTTGAGATTCCATGAATATTTTCGAGAGGAACCACCATGCTTTCTACTTCACTACTATGATTAAAATCACGTTATTACGTGGGGAACCCATCTCCTATACTACTTGTTTCCCAAAAAAAATGATTCAATGGGACTAAAAACTATCCCAGGGTACCATTGCTTGTATTGCACTCCAACAATTAAGAGTGCTCTCCAACCCATACCATTAGGAAAGAGAATTTTTGGATTCCATTTTCTTGTATGCATTCTTCCAAACATCATGAGTGCATAATATATATCATCAACATACATAACATCATAAAAAAAATGTACATCAAGGATATGCCTCATCAAAAAATTATGAAAGTGCTTATACCTCCAAGTAAGTAGACCACCATTTTCCAAGTGCATACAAGCTTCAAGTGACCAATAAAATCTGATCCAATGACATAGGTGAGGATCTCATGTCCCATAATGCTTCTCCAAAAGGATGTGATATGCATCAAAATATTCATCCTGTATTCTTTCATCCAAGAAGTGAATGAAGAATCTCCACTAAAATATGAACCAAATAATGAGCAAAAAAATCAAGGAGACTTCAAATGACTGAAAGAAGTCTCACCCATACATCCATGAATGAGAGAATCATAAAGATATAACCAATTATGTGGTTGGAAACAAAAATTTTGTCCAATCATAATTCTATTCACCCCAGTGTTGGATGAAGTTCCTCCAACATCAAATGAACCAAGTGTTGAGAAACAAAAACCATGAGCCTTCAAGTGACTCAAATGCATATCATAGTTTCATCAATGTATATGTGCATCATCATAAAGTAACAAAGTATGCTGCATAAAATGTGAATAAGAATGTGCTCCAACCATGTCATCATAAAAATTAAATCTAGGAGTTCCATACTCCTCATGTGGCATCATCAAAAAGAACCCTTTCACCCATACTTCATTGAGATTAATGCTGTAAAACATGGAATTGTAGGATGTAGGATAATGAACTAACTCACCCAAATGATAGAAAAGTGCAGATGTTTCATCATGGGAAGGATCCATATGGGTAGTATCATGCATCTCCTTCAAAAGTGTGAAACCTTTGTCATAGATTGGTTCCAATGTAGAGGAATCATGCTCTTTTTTAAAAATTGCATAACCTTCAGCAAGAGACAATTCAAGTTCCTCTTCCACCACATCAAGTGTTTGTATCTCTTCAATTTCATCTTCAAACAGATCAAGTAGTTTCAAATTTCTACATTTATCGTGATCCACCATGTCATGAGAATCCTCCAGTCAATCTACATATGACAATCTGAAACATGGGAGGAAGAACAAGTATCTTTCAACCTCTATAGAAGTTGCTCATTTTGAATTTGGAGGTTATGAATATCCTCATTATTATTCAAGTATTCTTCATGTAAACATTCATTAAGCTCAACCAAATTGTTGCTATCAAAAATCAAAGACATGAAATTACTTTCAATATTGCACATTTCTCTTTGAATCTTCTCCATGTCTTCAAGGAAGGATGGATCCTCCAATGAAGAAATTTTCCAACAAGAATTTGACACCAATGCTTTAGTGTCATGTAGTATTCTAAGGGCCTCTTGTATCTTCTTTTCATTCATCTTTAAGGAACCTTCAAGAAAATGAGTATCTTGCAAATGAACCTCCTCATCTTCTTCCTTCTTGCTTGGACCAAATTCATGAAGCTCAAGTGGTGATCGGGAGGTTGATCTTGTTTCTTCTTCAACTGCTATAAGGTCTTCATTTTCATGTTTACTAGAAATTTGGCTTGCAGCAAAATTTTGAAATCTGATCTCTATGTCACCAACATAGAGTTGTGAGCACCCATTAGTAGGTACTCCTTCATTGTTCAGGCATCCATCAGTAGATTCTCTTTGTTTCATTTACAAGGTAGAATGTGTCTTGAAATTATATTCAGTATTTTTAATAGAAACTTATTCATACTCATGTGATTTCTCTTCATCTTTTTCAGAGTCACTTGGGATTTTATTTCAATTCTCTTCATGTACTACTTCTTCTACTTCACCTATTTCAGAACTAGGTGGTGTTACCACCTAAGTTGTACTTAGTGGTTTTTTATCAAGTGAGCCTAGTGAATCGGACAAGGTAACTTGTTCGGACTTCAGAAGACCTTTGGAAGTACTTTTGGGAAGTACTTGTTGTACTATAACACATGTTCATACCCCATGGGGTAATTGTAATAAATGTTCTAGTATGATAGTGTCTGTAAAAGACTCAGTCTCTTAGACTTTATTTGTCAATCCGATCAGCCTAGGGTGTTTTTTCCCTTGGTTATTTTTGGTTGTTGAATAAACGACTGATAATTTCTGAGTTTTTCACTCAATACCTCCAAAGTTGGGGTGGTCGGCTTGGCATTTAGGCGTATTGAGGTTATTAGAGTGTATGTGTCAATGTATAAACATGCTAGGCATCATGGTCGAGTCATATGAACATGCCTAAGTCCCCCTAGGTTTTTTAAACTTTTTTATTTTTTTAATTTTTTCAGTGTTTTTTTTAAATTTAATTTTTCCAAAACTTAGGCAATTTTTTAATAGTTTAATTGGAAAAATTGGTTTTGTAATAAAAGTGGGCCAAATAATTTGTTTTAGTCATGTAGGTGCTCATTTTCAAGCTAAGAGCACCATGTAAACCCATGGACCCACTATTTCCTACTTTTGAGTGATTTTCTGTCACTCAAGTCAGAAAGCCCCAAAAATCAATTATTGATTATTTTAATTAATAAATTGATGAATAATGGAGCAAATCTAGAATCATAGATCAGTGGATTCTCAGCCGATTTGATTGAAATCAGTCAGATATGAACCAGATTGACTGGATCTGAAAAATCCTTGACTGAAGGAGGTGATCAAATCAGATCCAGAGTTGATCTACAGCATCCTTTATGGTGAATCTCACCCTCCCTCTCTCCTCCACACGTTTTGGCTCATGTGGATGAGTTTTGGTGGATGCTTCAGTCAACAGGTTGACGTGTCAGTCAGATCAGCTCTCCGATTGACAATTGCGCTCAGTGAGACTCAAATCTAGCTCAGTTAGACACAGATCAGGCATTGATGGACTCTCCTTCAGCTACAGTGGTCTATCTCCTTGGGATTTTTTCCCCCCTGGGCTGGATCTCCTATTTTTTGTATAAATAAAGCTCAGGCTCCTCTACCAAGCTAGTTAGAACTGGGATTGAGGTGCTGCTGCTATTGTACTATTGTTATTGTTCATTTGAAATAAAGAGAAGCTTTGGAGGCAAGACGGTGTTATGCCATTGTATGTGTGGATGATCATTTCCATTTTTTACTGAGGTAACCTGTATCTGTGTTCATAATTTGCTGATTGCTTATGGATTCATTTCTAAGATTGATAATAAGCTTATTATAATCTTGATAGGAAAGGTGCTTTTCAATAAGTTTATTGGCCATATCTTTCCTTTGATGCATGTTTAGAGATCTAGATTCAGCATGTTCTATAAGCTTATATGCATGTTATTTTGAATCTTTGTGTATGTACTAATCGGATCTCACAAGTATTTCGGCAAGTTTTTGATTTCAGTTGAGCTACACGTTCCTAGATTGGAGAGGATGTTGATCTAGTTTGCTTCTTCACTTTCTCAAAAACCTTCCAAAGGCATAGTCCCTCGACATTCCACTTGAAAGCTCCACAATGGATCTTCAAGGCTACCAGCATTTCTCTCCTCCTCTTCCTCCTTCGAAATCAATTCTTTTACCCAGTTACTTTTTTCACATATTTGATATTGTTTAGTTCTATCATATTAAATTAAATTCAACATAGATCTATCTTCTCAAATCCCATAATCTAGATCTTGTTCTTAAAAGGTTTCATAAGCATTCTAGATTTAGCTTTAGGGAAATCGTCCTTTTTGCATGGAATTTTAAAGAGAATTTGTAGCTTGCATGCATTAGATTTCTATTTTCTGTTATAAAATATAAATCTACAAATCAGTGCACATCATATTTGCTGCCTAAAATGCAATCCAATATCCCAAGGAAATCTTGCTTTCCTTGGTTCCCTTTTTACCTTTTTTAACTAGTTTTTACTTAGCTCTTTTTGGTGAAAAGTAAGCTGACCCAAAGGTACTTTTAGAGTGATTTTGGGAATATTTCATTATAATAATCTTTCTGGTTTTTATCATGCATAAAAAAAAAGAGGAATATCTGTTGTTCGAAAGTGACTTTTGGGTCGTCTGAATCCCCCCAGGGGTCTCCCTTTTTTACTGAAATCTTTAATTTTTGCACTTTGTAAGCTCTTGGTTTCATTATGTATAAGAATCAAGAGGCATGACATCAGTTTTTTGATATTTTAACCGCTGGTAATAAAAAATAATTTTGAATAGGCTCTTTCGAGCCCATTCCCCACCCCCCCTGGGGGGATTTGTGTCCGTGTCATTTTTTGCTTTTCGTTCATCTTTTTCAATCTAGAGTAGTACTAATATGCAAGGTAGTATACTTTTATTTAAATTAAATTCCATTTTCCATTTCTATTGATTTCAAAGTAACTTTAATACTTACCCCATGAGTCTCCTTTTGAGCCGAAAGGTGAAGAAAGGTTCGTGGTAGTCTAATTAGAAAATTGTGGTTTGCTTATATTTTTTATGTTTCATTTGCTATCATCATTTGTTTCAGTAACCATAATAAAATCAACCCCTCCTTGATTCCCTGATTGAGGTCCACTTGGACCGAAAGAGGTTCCTGGAGGGTTTTCTTTTTAACAAGAACATCCATCTCAAAATTTACTAAAATTGACAAGACTCCGGTGTGTATGCTATGCACTTGGCTGTAGTTCATCCGATCATTCAAGCTGTATCAAAATAACTTGAGTGACTAGTATAATTGGGATTCACTCTCCCAAATTGACAAACCATCAGGTGAAAATCCAACACCTAGATCAAACCATTACAGTGGCAAAATACCCAAAGGAAGCAGGAACTTCTGAAAAGTGACCTCGGGGCACCGATCTCTATCACACCCTAACAGGTGCGTTATGAACAATATCCCCAGAGACTCCATTCAGCCCACATGTTCCTTGCGGGTAGCCGTGAAGGTTTAGTTTTGGACATACTTCAAGTACTCTCGGGTATATCTGGAGTCCACCCCTTTGCCTAATTTTAATCAACTCATATCTCACATTAACTTAAAACGTACCAAGAGGCAATTGCAAAACATTCACTCCAAGCACATGCAAGTATATTGATTTCTTTTTGACTCCATTTTAAGGCACTGGTTATTTTCTTGCTATATATTTATATTGTGTCTCAGCATTGTGCTTTCGTGCGCTCATTTTGTATCTTGTCATCTATGGTTGTTTTTGGTTAATTTTCAAACTCCTAAGTAATTCATTCAGTTTAACATCACCATACTAAGTAATCAGCCTTAGTAACTTAATAGGGTCTACCCCCCTTGGCTTCGTTAGGAGTTGAACCTAAACGGAGGATTCAAGAACAAGGTGACAGCCTTGACTCAAGACTTTCCCCAAAGGACACACCGAGTGGCTTGAAGATTTATGCCATGTGACCCAGGTGTGTGAAAGGCGACAACAGGTGGTTCATGGGTCTCCTCCTTTTGCTCCTTCAAGAAAGATGATGCATTTTTCCCCTTGGTTTTCTTAAGATCAATATATTTTCTCCAACCTTGGATATACAAAAATTTGAATCCTTTCATAATATTCTTGGTCATGTCTTCAAAGATAGGTTCCATGATTTTTATATGCTCCTAACCATCATACCATCATATGAGGTTCCCTTTTCATCCCTATTCATAGTTTCCTCTTCAACAAAACAAATTTTGGGTTTAAATATATAATTTTGGTCCCTGAATTATTATCCTCATAAATATCATACCACATTAGGTTCCAAGATCATGCTCTTATACCACTGTAATGTCCATTTTTCAAAATTTTATTACAATGACCAATTTTTTACTTTTTTCCCTATTTCGACCTTTGACTAGTTTTGATGTCCAGGTCTCCAAATGCTCCCCAATATTCACAAAGGGT
This sequence comes from Pseudotsuga menziesii, assembly GCA_001517045.1. Lineage (NCBI taxonomy): Eukaryota > Viridiplantae > Streptophyta > Pinopsida > Pinales > Pinaceae > Pseudotsuga > Pseudotsuga menziesii. The sequence continues at coordinate 428,140 of LPNX010097746.1, read as the reverse complement.
GTATTAATTATATTAATAATTGAATATGATGTTCAGGGATGATTTATTACCCTCCAATTACTTCTACAAACTTTTTTTATATTCTAATCAAAGTAGGAGTCTTTACTAACAAATTTGGGGTTCTAATTCCCCCACAATGAATATTGAAAATGGCTTTCCAAATGCACTCAATCCAACAAGAATTTCTGAATGAAATTAGGGGACATTTAAATTAAATCAATATTAACTCATATGCATCACCATTCAACTTTTAATGTCTTCTATAACTCCCTTAAATCAGATGCAAAAATACTAGTTTCAACCTTGGGAGAAAAAATAGGCAAACTTCTCCAAATGCTATGAAACTCAACAAAATAAATCCAAATGCTTATGTACTGAAAATTAAACTCATATAATCCATCAAAAACATACCATTCATCCATAAATGATAAGTATTTCATTTTTCCATTCAAATCTATCAACATTATATTGGTTCACAACAAGGTAGTGGGGAAATGACATTGTTTCTTCATTGTTTAACATTTATACATGAAATATTTTAGGTATTTAGACCTGAGAGTATTATAAAATTTAAATACATAAATAATAGTCCATTAATACATAAACCACCAGTATTTTACTTATCCATTCGAATCCGTCAACATCAAATTGATTCACAACAAGTTAGTGGGGAAATGGAACTATTTCTTCATTGATTAACATTTTACATGAAATATTTCAGTATTTATACCTGAGATACTTCTGAAATTTAAATACATATAATTTAAATCAGAACATAAAATAATGGGGCATTATAAGCTTCCCCAAAGAGATCAATAGCTCACCCAATTTTGCAATCCCTCCATGAGCAAGAATGTGCCATAAAAATTGGAAATGGTTGAGAGAAAGTGATGAAATAGAAGGAACCACGAGCTTCCATGTAGCTTACACCTGCAAATAAAAATTCATTAAATCTCCATGAAATACCTAAGTTTCCTCTCCAAACACCAACTTGGATTAGAATCTTTCACCCTCGAAATTGACTAAGCCAAGAAAACTAGTCATCCACTAGCTCTCACAATTCACAAATGACAATTTCTCAAATGAGAAAAAGATCTTCTCTTGTTTTATTCTTGTATTTTATAAACATCCTTAGCCTTATAAGGTTACCAATCCATCCACAAACTCAATCCAATTCGAATTAGGGTGTGTGCTCATTATTTTCCATGTGTCCTCCCTTTCCTAGCCTTCCATCTTCCCCTAATTCGAGTAGGATCCCATTGAGCTTCCCCAACTCATATGAACACCCTCTTGGATTCTATATTTCGACCTGACATGTCAGATTTCAAAATTTATATCTGATTTGTGTCATATATGTGATAGCATCTTCATCATTGTTGTCATAGAGCTAGGGAATCTAGTCCAAGTGTCTCACTAGCTCTAAAATGACTCTTCCTCTCCCATGTAAGTTACATTTCCTTCAAAATTCGAAATATGATGCATATGGCCAAGTTTATTATCCTTCTAACTCATACAAGAACATTTAGGCTTTCCATGGATTCTAAATTGCAAGAGGAGGATGCCATGTGGCATAGCAAATCTAGATTGTGTGGGTCCCACATCCTCCACGTGTCTTCATGATCAATTGACACTTTGATTTTCCATTGTATTTATTTATTTATCTCCTTTATTAAATATTTATGCCATTCTAATGTTCAAACGTAATTTATTGTCCCCCTTATTCCAAATCCCAAAGCTTCCACCCCTAACCTAGGAAACTAGTAGTTTTCCTCCTTGGCAGATATTTGACCCTTAGCATAAATTTGACAAATTCTCATGAATATGGGAAATGTGATTATGCCATTGTGACCCAATGAAAAATTTGGGACATGAAAATTAGTGTATATAAAACTAGGGGGCTGGAGTCTCCTTCCAATTGCAGCTGGTATATACAGTTAGGGTGTTGTAGCATCCTTTTTGTTGGTGAAGATAAAACCCAGGGGCTCATAGCCTCCTTACATTCGATGCTGGAGAACAAGAAAGGAAGTTGATGCTTCCACAAATAGAGCATGTATTTATCCATAGTTCATATCTTGAATCCATGAGTCACATTTTGCGTATTCATACTGATATATGTTCAAGTAGGTGCATGAAGAACGTGAATCATTGCTTGTGCAGATTGAAGTTGTTGCAGGTTGGTGCCAATAGCCTGCAAATTGTGCTTGGGGATCAGGTCAACTCTTGAAATGAGTGGGTGCTCATTCTTGTAGATTGCAGTCTCCCACTAATATAATTATACATATATAGTTATAGATATACAATTATTCTCAAGTACTTGTGCATTGTTCTGATTGTTCTTGTTGATGTTGAAAAGTTTTAATTGGTGAAAATATACTTAAGTTAAAAATATACATATATGCGCAATTACTGATTCACTCCCCCTCTCAATAATAAGATAAATACAACATGCATGAAATCCAATTAGCCTAAAATGAGGAGCATAATACATCATAAGGTGTTCTTAGATTCATCTAGACTAGTTCAATGAGTTGTCCATCCTTCCTTAGAAAAATATTTCCATATTCGCTCAATTTCAATTGTAGCTCCTTGATGCAAGCCAAATAGTCCTCAATTATTTCAAAGGAATGGGGTTCCAGAGAGACCAACTCTTTCTCTATATGTATCACTTGACTTTCATTAACCTCGTTGATTAAAAAATTTAGCTTATTCCAAAAAACATAAGGGTAGTCAATCCCACTTGTATGAAATTGAATCTCCCTTGAAATGTATGTCATAATGACCCAACAACCTCATCCTTCTTTTTGTTAATGACAAACTTATCCCAGTCATTAGTCAGATCTAGAATATGATCTTAGTATATTACCGTAGTTCTTTTCTCTTCAACAATGTTTCCATATCCAACGTCCATATCACATATTTATGGTCATTCATAATAGCATGTTCTATATTTGAATCCATCCTTTTGATATCAAAAAGACTTGATCCAAGTTCAAAAATTACCGTCGACAAATTTTCATCCCATAGTCGATCAACCCTATATTTGATTCAACATGATTCATAGACAATAAGCTAGGTCAAAACCAATAGCTCTAATACCATGCTAGGAAAACACCTTTGAACTAGTGGACATAAAAGAAAATATTAGAAGGGATAACTATTCCAAGAAGAGGGGTGGTGTCTAAATACATTGCTTACAAAACTTAAGCACAACATAGGGTGCATCCATGGACCTGGGTTACACTTTTTGGAACGGTGCTTTCGACAAAAACACAAAAACCTACCTCAATCAAGCAATATTTAAACCCTTGATCAAGGTCTTAACACCTCGATCGAGGGTTTAAAAAATGCTCGATCAAGGTTTTCTTAAACTCTCTATCGAGCTTCAGCCAAACCCTCGATCAAGGTGTTAATAGTAGCTCGATTGAGCTTCCGATATACCAATATGTACTAAGGTTTTAACAGTAGCTCGATCAAGGATTTATTATACCCATGAGCGAGGGTTTAATAAACCCTCAATCGAGCTACATACCTCGATCAAGGGCCTGAAAATCAATATTTCTCTGTGTCTTCCAGGAAAATCAATATTTCTCTGTCTCTTCCAGGAAAATCAATATTTCTCTGTGTCTTCCAAGGGTGTAAACCCTGCTATTCATGGCACATAACTAAGCAGAGTTTATACCGATAGATTCATTACCGAATCCTCTATCCATTGAGGTATCATGCATGTGTTTTGGAATTCACATGGTTTTTTTTTTAAATTCATTCTAAAACTTACACTTAGAAAACCTGACAACAACTTCGAAGCAGCTCAAAGAAAAATCTGCAGGGTAAAAAATACACATCCAAAAATTTCTTAAAAATAAACATCCCACACATCAGCGCGTCCTCTTCAAAAGGGTATTTTTATTATTTCAATTTTTGAAATCAGTGAAAAAAAGCTGGGATGGACACACATGTGTATAAAATGATGCTGAAATCAGATGTGGTCACTTTCGAAAAATAATAAATAATTGTATATTGCAAAATAAATTAACAAAAAATATGCAGACCACAGTGTATTTTGTGTAGATCATGCATATATATATATATATATTAAATTATTAATGTAATATTGAATTATTGGGGTGGGACACAAGCCACTTATTAACTTCTTCAATTTTTTAAGGTCACACAATTCATTAAATGATAAATTTCACACATTAAATGACATCGGAATATTTTTTTTTAAATATCATTGAGAAGCCAACATAATATTCTACGATTTCTTTTTTACAGCAAGTCAAAATTCACATGGCATATATGCGTTTTGAGGGCTTCTATCTAGCACATGACTAAAAAATCATGTTTTCATCGCCAAATTTGGCCAAAAAGTGTTACCCACCTTCATGGAATCACCCTTGCATTATGATTAGAACATGGAAATGAATTATTCAACTTCCAATATAGCAACATTGATCGATATCAATACAATCCATAATATTGTTTTTTTTATAGTCTTTAGATCTAACAAACTTCCTTGAAGTGAGAATGATCTGGTCCAAAAATAAGGGTCATAATTTATAATTATTTCCAAGAAATCTAAAATGTCCCATTGATTAGTAAGTTTCTTTATTCAAGCCGATCACTACCTTGTCGACCATTTAGTGGACCGATGAATTGACCACTCAATTGATCCTCTTGTCATCTTCTCTGCTAGTTAGATAGTGTCTTTCAATTCACTGACTCTAGAATATCCATTGGTGTGATGAACTTGCAGAGCCTTTAGTTACAAAATAAATTTACGCTTATATGTTGATATATTTTGTTATATTCTTTCCACCATTTCCTTTATTTATTTGTTATTAGATTAGAAACCTACTTATAGAGGGTTTTTGTATACCATTGTTCCAATAAATCTCCACTACAACTTTACTGACACATCAATTACAAAGTCAAGATATAAAGTTGGAATGTTTCACCTTGAGGGAGTGACAAAGATGGCCTTCGAGCTCCCTTTATGGGGGTTTTTTTCCTCTTTATAAATATTTCGCTAATTGTGCAATGATTTGACCAACATTTCCCTTTATGCAATGGACAAGAGAAGTGATATTTTAGCTACATAACTACTCATGAAGGATATACGTATAATACATGACAAGTGGAAGATAGGTTAGAAATTCTATAAATGATCAACCCAATCTTTCTTAATAGGGAGTTCACTTTTATGCACTTCTATAAGAAGGTGTCCCATTGAATACAACCTAACAAACATAATGTGGGTGCCTTCAATCCCTCCTTGTATCAAGAGGGACTTTAATGGTTCTCTAAAAAGAAATCCAAGGTGTTTTGAGATAGGATCCATCCTAAAGGATTCTAAGGTTTTTTGGTAACTAGACATGCTTAGAATGTTGGTATATCAACTAACTCTATAATAGAGATGTTGTCCCTTTAGACGGGCATGAATATTGGCCACACCATGAGTAATAAATTTCTAATTATGAAATTAGATTATCATCTCATAATTAAGAAGATTCAAAAGCAAAAAATGATGAGGTGATTAAGAAAGTTAGTAGTACGTTGGTATTAATTAGCCACTTGTAAGAGGCCCTTACAAATATCAATGATTTTGATCACTTTAGCTTAAATCATGTCTAAAACCCACAAAATTCAATTGTAGATGTTATCACTAATATACGAATAACTATTTCTTGAGGATTTCAAGAAATTTGGTGCTCTGACATCCATTCTACACCTCTTTCTATGCTATTTATTCTCAACCATCTTATTCAACTTATATGTGTATGTGTTTTAGTTGTTTTTTGTGGTAATAAATTAATTATTTTGTACTTATATCATATTGTAACTTTCTTTGACATTTTCACACGTATGGGAATGACCACCTCCTTTATAAAGAATATTGTACATATGAAATACCTCACTTTCATTTGTTTTGTAGGTACTCTTCATAATATCTTCGAAGCATTCCTTGATCCATAGTCATCTCTTTCCAAACTCTCTAAGAGTAATAATTAGGTAAGAGGCATGTGATTCCTTTCATCTATATGATATTCTTCTAACCTCACACATTAAGGAGCATTGTTATCACCTTAATTTTGATCACCTATTACATTAAGGTGGTTGTGCTGGAAATGCCACTAGTTCATGTATAACTTGCATAATGGAGCATATTATGTCAATCCATGGCTATTTGAACCCCATTAAGAAAATCCAAAATCTAAGTTGAATTATTTAGGGTCAAGTGGATGATGAATTATTACTTACACAAATTATGTGGACATTATTTTGAAGGTTACACAACTCATGTGAAGACAAAACAATATGGCCTATCCATGGTGCATTAATGCCCACAAGCCAACTAAACCAACTTAGGGGTGCATACAAATCAATATTTAATTCTCATCAAGACTAATCCATCCCTTAGATTTTTCTTAAATACTATGTAATCACACTGAATCCAACTAATGAGGGACACCGTATACTTGAGAACTAGCTCTTGAAGTTCCATTTTTTCTTATAAAATTTATCCATGGGCCTACATTATATAGGAAGAGTTCATAATAGAGTTAAGTTGGAGGAATATGATATGAACATGTCATTTCCATCTTCTCACTCATGGAATTCTTTCCCTCTTTCTTGCTTTATTTCCATTCAAAGTGGTCATATTGGAAGAAGTTGTCATTGATTTCAAAAGGGTGAAAATATATGTGGTGTCAAGGTGGTAATGATGATGTGGTTGTAGTAGAGATATATTGTTTGGGAATGTATAATAAATATTTGAATCCCCGAAATAAAAAAAGCTAATGAATCCCTTGATCACGAGTGTATATAAACCCAAAGCGGATGCATTATGGCGTAGCGGTTGCGCATGGTCATCACGGGAAGAAACTTTGAGTTATATATAAGTGATACAAATCCCCTAGAGAATACCGTAAAGATCATTATGATGTGGAGTGTAAAGAATTCCCTAAAGTGTCCTAAATAAGTGTGAATAATTTCCTAAATAAATGATGTTGGGTCACATGACGATGATAATGGGTCACGTGACCATTATGGTGGGTCGCATGACCATGATGATAAAATGTGTAAGAAAGTTTGTAAAGGTGTTACTAAGCAATGTCAATAAGAAATGTGAATAAATTCCTAAAATAATGGTTTTGGGTCCACATGACCATATGGGTGGGGTTACATAACCCATGTTGGATAAGGCCCTAGAGATCCCCTAATGTTGGTGCAAAGCATATTGGGATGAAGTGTGAAAGATATCTCAAAATCATGATGATGGGTCCACATGTGGCCCACATAACCCTGAAAGTAGTGGTGTTGGGTCTACATGACCAGAAGGATTGTTCCATAAGATAATGTTCAAATAAAAGGTGAAGAAACCCATAAATAATGGTGTTTGGTCCACTTGCCCATGAGTTTGGGGTCACATGACCCATGGTGGAGAAGGCCCTAAAGAGTCCCCAAAATTGATCTGAAGCAAGTTGGTGTGAATCTTGAATTACCCACAAAATAATAATGCTTGGTCCTCATGACCCCAAAAGCTGCACTTTGTCCCATTAGACCACATGAAGTGACAAGGATCCTTGCAAGAAATAATGGCATATCCACATAGTATCATGAGGTGTTAAAGCCCTAAGGCCCCCTTTGGAGAAGATACAGAGTGATATTGAAGTTTGGCATAAAGTGGCAAGATAGGTCCTCAAGGTGGGGTACTAACCCTTGAGACCCCCTTAAAACATGGAGATCCATGAATTAAAGATGAGTTTAAGGAGACACTAAAAGAAGCTACTAGATCTTGATGAAGTGTATAAATCGAAGGCCAAACATTTCATTTTATCATTAATCAAGTATGTCTTTCTATTACACATCTTTGGATAATGTTGATGTATTTGTAACTTCGGAATGTATTCATCTATGTATCTTATGTATTGTAACCCGATGTTTATTCTGGGATGTTTCTATTGTGTATTTGAGTCATGTTGTCATGCCGCGATGTTCTGATCGGGAGGATCAATAATGTAAACAAGTCATGTCAAGTCATTGTTAAAGTCCCCACAGTTTCGGGGCACTAGAGTTATTATACACTCATTAAGGTGTAGGATCTAGTAAGTAATTGTTAAGTTAGGCCGACATGATTGAGTGCACTTCAAGTGAACGGAAGAATATAAATAGAGAGTGAGAATCTATATTTATCACACACATCATTCACTCACTCAAGTGTGGCGCACTAGTGAAGAAGGAAATATTGGGACTAGACAGAAGAAGAAGACTACTGTTGTTTTGGGAGATCTCTTACTGTTTTGGTGCTGATTCTATCTCTAAGGAAGTTGCGGGGCTTTCTCCTTTATGGTTTCCCTGAGGAAAACTCTTTGTGTCTCTTGTCTCTTGTGATGTGCTTATGTTTTATTGCTGTGCTTGTTATTCTCTCAGTGAAAAGATCCTAAGATCATAATGCTAGCTTATTTGATGAAAAACTAACATGGTATCAGAGCTAACCTGAGAAGAAGACATTGTGCATCTATGGAAGCTAGGTATTCTTAATTTTTGGGTCTCTCTCCACAATCTATCAGCAAAAGTATGCTAGGATGACTCTCCATTGAAGGGCGAATCTTTCTGTCGAAGCGGAATTCGATTCCGAGCATTTTCAGTTTTCGATGTGGAAATTAGGGCTTTCTACAGAAGAGGAATTTTTGAGTGAGACCAGCATAGGATTTTTCTCCTCATAAAAACCGAAGTTTAGAGACCTCAATCAAGAAATTTGGTTGGGTAAATATCTGGGAAAGTCAAACCCTAGTTTGACCCCGAGCTAGAAAAACCCTGAATACTAAAACTGATAAGTTTTGGTACAGTCGCTATATTCTGAGTTTGGTCAAGTCTAAGAATCTGAAAATTTTGAGGGCCGAATATAAAATCTTGATGAACACTGTGTCCAAAAATCAGCCTCTTATTCACCATATTCTGGGAGATATGATCCCTCCAAGTTAGGGTTCCAGCCTCTTCCAGAATTCATCCTTAAACAGGACACCTGGGGAGAATTGCAATATCATGGGCTACAGAGTTCCAAATGGAATTCATGAAGATTTTTTAGAAAGGGCACAGAATTTAATTTAATTGGTCCGAATATCAGACTCATAAGATGAACCAGTGACACGTGGCATTCCGTACAACTTCGTTGTTCTGAACAATCCTGTAACAGGTCACCTTGGGAAAAGGATCATAAATCCCAAATGGTGAAACCATTTCTGATGAAACATGTGGTGTTGGATCAGGTACATGTGAGGTTACCCCTGTAAGAAATTAAAAACATATAGGAGCATAAATTTTGGATATATCATAGAAACAATAACATGCATTTCTGCAGAATAAATTAGAAAATTAGGGCTTCCTGTTCTGGGAGCTTCCCTCCACTGTTTTCAGAAAAGGAGTACATTATACAACTCCATTTGAAGATATATATCTGTCTATACAATAATATTTGAAAGATTCCAAGTTTTCAAAATTAGGGTTTCTGCGACAAACCCTGGATCAGCCAGCTCCAGAACCAGGACGAACACTTCAAATCGGTAAGATCTAATCTATTGCTATTTTCATTTGAGGTTCTCATTTCAAAGTGATCTATCACATAAGCTTGATGATAAGATTGTTGAAGTTGACAACTTCTAAGCATAGAAGTATTTGATCTCTCTAAAGAAAATGGATTGGACACCTACTTGAGTATAGAGGTTCCAGTTTCAGAGGGAGATGAGGTTAGAAGCCTTTCACAAGAAGAACTTGGTCAAGGCCAAGAAGATCATTGCTGATTCAATCACGAATCAACTTGTACTATAAGTGTCTTCCCCAAAGACATCGATGAGGTTTGATTCCTTGACCAAGCTATTTCAATGGAAGAACATAAATCAGAATATGACTTTGAGAAAATAGTTGAAGGAAGTGAAGATCCAAAATGCAGAGACCATGCAGTCATACTTTACAAGGGTCTCTCAAATAAAAGAATGACTTGAAGCGGTAAGTGAAGAATACAGAATCGGTGATGGCCACCTTGAATGGCCTCCCAAGATCATGGGATTCATTCATGTGAGGAATGTGTGCCAGAAGGAAGTGATTACTTTCAGTAGACTCCGAGAAGAAGATGAAGCTCGACTCATAAGAAGAGAAGAGAAGATGGGAGAAATTGAAGATCAAGCTCTCACCATCCAGAGAAGATCCCTCAAGCGATGAGGAATATGAAGAACTCAACTCTTGAAGCTACTCTTATCCTCCTTAGCATTTGGATAAGAAACGATGCTATCATGAATGAAGAAGATGATGAATCTGAACACTCAAGAAGAAGTCTACCCACAAAACAAATAAAGATAAGTATTCAATTGTCATTTCATGATATTGTTTTGTTATGCATTTGTTTATATTCATTTATTGTATTATGCATGATAGGATGTTTGCATTAATGACAGTATACTACTAATATGCATGTGATAGGTAAGTAGCTCATGGTGCTATACAAATTCTCCATTGCTACTTATCTAGAATGAAACCTATTTGCTGACATATTGGATTAGTGCACAATCTCAATGTTGTCCTGGTAGAGATGGAAGGCATCTAGAAAGTTTTAGTGAGATATGGATGAATGTTTTATTGGCTAAAGTAGTTGCATGATCATATATTTATACATAAGAACTTGCCAGTATAAACATTCCTTATGAAATGTTTCTAACCATACAAATGCATTTGACTTGTAGGAAAGACTGCATACATAATCTCCTACAAGAAAAGAAGAATGAAGACTTGTTCCAAAAAACAAGTGATGACAGTTCAAAGACAAAGAATAATATGACGAGTGTAGTGACATCATTGATGCATAAGCTTCCAGCACCAAGAAGAAAGGGAAGACCAGTTCAAGAAGAATGATGTCAGGGCGCAGTATCGAGACCTGAAGAGAAGTTCATAGTTCCATCATGCAGTAGATGGAAACATTGTGGGATTCAAAGCAAGATTCATAGCACGAGGCTTCTCATGAAAGGAAGGCCCAGACTACGAAGAGACATTTGCAACCAGTAAGAGTTGAAACACATACATGATGATATTGATGAAGATCTTAACCTTTGCTACAAGGTTGAAGATGCAAGTCTGTACACTAGATGGTCACATAGAATATTAGTAAGCATAGGAAGCTACTTGTCACTCCGGTACAGAATGTTCAGTGCATAGAGTACAGAAGATAGAGGGAGTATGATGCTCCACTTTAGAGGGACTGACTGCAGAAGATCCTGAGGTTTGACATGGTACGGCAGGATGGATAGATTACTGATGACTCTAGGCTTTACTGAGAGTAAAGTGGATTCCAACATTTGCCTCAAGGTTGAAGACGGAAGACCAGTGATGCTCTTGTTATGTGTCGATGCACTATTGTTATAGGCATGGAGGTGTGGAAAAGGGAAGTATGCAGTAGAGATCCTGAATAGGTTCAGGATGATGGACTGCATGACCACACTTATGGCATCAAACCTGAAGATGTTAAGTGATGCTTCATCAGAGACGGTTGATGCTACGATGTATCGATGATTGGGTCCTTGATGTACCCGAGACCAGATATTTGCTTTGCTGTGAAGACATTTGAGACATGTTCACCTGATGGTTGCAAAGCATGCAGGGGTACAGTTGATTATGGGCTCAAGTACGATGCGAATCAAAAGGTTAACCTGGAGGGTTATGTTGATTCAGATTGGGCAGGCAGTGCCATCAACAGGAAGAGTACTTCAGGGTGTTGCTTCAGTATGGGATCAAGTGTGATCTCTTGGTTTAGCAGGAAGAAATCCTGTGTGACACTGAGTACACCTGAAGCAGAGTATGTCATAGCTTGTTCAGCTAGTTGTGAGGCAATATGGCTAGGGAAGCTACTTTCCGAATTGTTTGATCTCCAGTTAGATGCTACTTGTATATACTGTGACAACCAGAGCTGTGAAGTTGTCAGAGAATCCAGTGTTCCATAACAAGTCGAAACATATTGAGATCAAGTACCACTATATCAGGGATATGGTGCAGAGAGGAGTAGTGGAGCTCTAGTATGTTGCGATGGAGGAACAGATAGCTGATGTATTGATGAAGCCATTGGCTAGGCTGAAGTTCGAGTACTTCAGGGAGAAGCTTGGTGTTCTCCAGATCGAGTTTCCCTCCAAGAGAAAGTGATAAGATCCATAGCCATTCTGACATGGTGAGAGGATTGGTTCCTTCCATGGTCAGATATAAGGGTTGAGCCATTCTGTCATGGTGAGAGGATTGGTTCCTTCCATGTCAAATATGAGTGCTAAGATCCATAGCCATTCTTACGAGTAGGTAAGATATAAGGGCTGAGCCATTCTGTCATGGTGATAGGGTTTCTCCCTTCCATGAAAGATATGAGTGCTGGCCATTCTGTCGAGTAGGACAGATGTAAGGGCAATTGCCATTCTAGGAATGGAGGCACCTAGTCAGTTACCAGGATCACTCAGTGTAGGACTGAGTAGCCATTATGATGTGACAGAAGGATGTGTTCCCACTTGATCAGATGTAAGGGCTGAACCATTCTATCATGGCTAAAGGATTAATTTCCTTCCATGTCAGATGTGAGTGTTGGCCATTCCGATGAGCAGGTCAGATATAAGTGCTGTGCCATTCCGACATGGTGAGAGGGTTGGTTCATTCCATGGTTGGATGTAGGGGCTGTGCCATGGTGAGAGGATTGGTTCCTTCCATTGTCAGGTATATGTGGATGCCACATCTGGTTTGAAAAAGGACCAGCTCTGTGATGCCTCATCTAGTTTGAAAAAGGACTAGCTCTGGGAAGACTCATCTAGTTTGAAAAAGGACTAGCTCTATGTAGATGCCTCATCTAGTTTGGAAAAGGACTAGCTCTGGGAAGACTCATCTAGTTTGAAAAAGGACTAGCTCTGTGTGGATGACTCATCTGGTATGAAAAAGGACTAGCTCTGGGAAGACTCATCTAGTTTGAAAAAGGACTAGCTCTGTGTGGATGACTCATCTGGTATGAAAAAGGACCAGCTCTAAGATGATACATCCAGTATGAAAAAGGACTGGCTCTATAGAACTTCCTGTGATGAGAAGAATCATGAGATAGCACCAGGGATGATCTAGATCGAGTGATGATTGAGATCCAGTGATGATAGCCAGTGATGATCTAGATCAAGTGATGATCGAGATCCAGTGATGATGATCCAGCAGTGATGATCCAAATCCAGTGATGATGCTCCATGATGATCCAGATCGAGAGATGATCCAGATCCAATGAAGATGAATTGAAGATAAAGATGACTTGAAGACGAAGATGAATTGAAAATGAAGATGACTTGAAGATGAGATGATCCAGCTGATACAGAGAAGAAGACTTGTGCTGATAAATTGTGTCAAGAGAATACCTTCCTAGTTAAGAGGGAGTGTTGATGTATTTGTAACTTCGGAATGTATTCATCTATGTATCTTATGTATTGTAACCCGATGTTTATTCTGGGATGTTTCTATTATGTATTTGAGTCATGTTTTCATGCCCCGATGTTTCAATCGGGAGGATCAATAATGTAAAAAATTCATGTCAAGTCATTGTTAAAGTCCCCACAGTTTCGGGGCACTAGAGTTATTATACACTCATTAAGGTGTAGGCTCTAGTAAGTAATTGTTAAGTTGGGCCGACATGATTGAGTGCACTTCAAGTGAATGGAAGAATATAAATAGAGAGTGAGACTCTCTATTTATCACACACATCATTCACTCACTCGAGTGTGGCGCACTAGTGAAGAAGGAAATACTGGGACTAGACAGAAGAAGAATACTACTGCTATTTTGGGAGATCTCTTACTATTTTGGTGCTGATTCTATCTCTAAGGAAGTTGTAGGGTTTTCTCCTTTATGGTTTCCCCAAGGAAAACTCTTTGTGTCTCTTGTCTTTTGTGATGTGCTTATGTTTTATTGTTGTCCTTATTATTCTCTTAGTGAAAAGATCCTAAGATCATAATGCTAGCTTATTTGATGAAAAACTAACAGATAAAAAGCGCATAACTGTTTGGAGGATCAATTTTTGGGTATCTTTGAGGATTTAGGAAATTCACGAAAAATGACATAACTTTCTCATACTGTATCAGAATTAAAAAATTCTTGGCTCATTGGAAAGATGGTTGCAAGGGATATGTGATGAACCTACATAGAGAGTCTTTTGGTTTCTATAGTATTTCATCGTATTGTGATCATGAAAAATGTATGGTTTATGCTTATGGGTTTCTCTTGTGATGACACATTCCTTTCATGGATAGAGCTCATCTTGAATCTTGGTATGTGAACCTCTCTCTTGGTATACCTATTTGAATTCATTTTATATGTTATAGAGGATATGATGATGGTTATGTTGGCATAGATTCGGTATGGTTCTTGTACATGGATCTCTCTTGTCATGGTCATGCATCTCATGGACTAGGGTCCATTTTGCTGTCTTGAAAAATGTATGAATTTTGTACATATTCTTGTACTTATCTCTTAGAATACTTGACGATGATATTGGAATAGATGATAGTAGTTACATTGACACGTTTTATGATTATCTTGGTATAGATCTTGGTGATTTGTTTGTATAGATCATGGTGATTATTTGGACATATTGTATGATGATCTTGGCATAGATCATAGCGATTATCTTGGAAAAGTCCATGATTATATTTTGGAATATGGCTCATCTCTTGGAATGTTAAATGTTTTGGAAATGTATACGATGTAAAAGTTGAGGATCCAAATGAAATTGATGGATGATTGTTTCTAGGTATATACTTGAGGCATGTACATGTTAATATGGTGTGACATATATTGAGATAGTGTGACAATGATTGTGGCATTGTGATAGAGGTAGTGATTGTGGCAATTAGATAGAGATACAATGATTAGGGAATTGCGATAGAGATCATGATTGTGATAGGTTGAAAGAGGTACTGATGCAGTGATACAGGATGAATGAGACAGTGATACATGAACATGAACAATGATACAATAATAGGGAAAATGATACATGTGCAAGGACAAAGATACATGTACAAATTGTTAGAGACTATGATACAATAATTATTACAAATTGTTTCTTCTATTTATGTCAAGGCAGTAGGATGGGGTAAGGAGAGGAGATTGTAGTCTCCTTCAAGTTGTTTTCTGAGAATTGTGAGTTGGTTCTCACTGATGATTGGATTCCTCTCTATAGGTTGGATTCTGTGACCTTAGGGGGTTGTATCCTCGTTTTAGTTGGAGCTGATAAAATAGGGGGTTGGATCATCCTTCTAGTTGGTGCTAGAAAATCAGGGAATTGGTGCTTCCTTCTAGTTGGTTCTGGTAAACACATTGATTGTAATCACTATATTATAAACAACATCTTTTGTATTTTTTCCCCCCAATACCTGTGTTTCCACGTAAAAATATTATGTACTGTGTATGCTTCTTATGTGATGATGGTATGCTTATGAAATGTAAAGGTCGATAATGTATTCATGAATGTTGTACTTTTCAAGTTGCTCATAATCAAGTTTTGAAAAGTAATAAAAAGTACACACACTAATTCACCCCCCCTCTCAGTGTGTTCAGTGTGTCCAATAGGTCATCTACAAGGAGAAATGCTACCCTATATGCCAAAGATAAAGATGAAACATGCTACCCTATACACTAGAGTGGCATGGATAGACTTGGATTCCAGATGTTGCAAATTACTCTCTCTCGGTGATGTGTTTGTGTTTAATTTCCTTCCATTGGAATAAAAATTGAGCAATGAATCTTGCCCCCAAAATATACTATTTGAATGTTATTTAGTTATTGAGTTCATGGTTTGTTGCATCTAATGCTTTCATTTATTCTTGTAGGTTGATATATTTCTTGCATGCATGTCTCATTTTCTTTATTTTATTCATTATTAGCTTAACAACTTGCTTATAAAGGGTTTTCATACACCATTGTGCAAAACCCCCAACTACAACTTTGCATTAACATCAAATGCAAATAAAATAAAATGGAAGAATTCACCTCAAGGAAGTGATGGATATGGCCTCCAAGCTCTCTCTTTGATGGTTTATATCATATTTAGGGTTCTCTCACTATTTGTGTAATGACTTGAGGAACATTCCCCTTTACGAAAGGGACAATAGAGATGATATTTTGGTGGCATAACCACTTATGAAGGATCTATGATAAATGACAACTAGAGGAAAAGTGTGATATTTCGAAAGATATAGCTAATCTTGCTTTCTAAGTAGTTGACGTCAATCTATGATTTTACAAGAAAGTAACCCATTGCAATCCAACGTAACAAACACAATGTGGGTGTCTTTATTCCCTACTCCTATTAAGAAGAACTTTGACAGTGCTTTAAAAAATAATAACTCACATTCTAGAATAATTTTTGATAGTTTTTTAGTAGCTTTCTATACTTAGAATATTAGTATATCAACTAACACCAAAACAAAGATGTTGACTCTTTATATGAGCTTGAAGATTTCCCACATTATGAGTATGGAGTTCCTAATTACCAAAACATATTCTCATCTCATAAAAAGGTTTAAAAGACAAACTTTTAAGAGAGCTAGCAAATTAATCACATATATTTCTTATTAATATTAAATAAATTTCTTGGTAGTTCAAAAACAAATTGGTGCCATAACATTCATTCGACATTCGACACCACTTTTGTATGCTTTTACCTTAATTCACCACCTCTTTTCTATTATTTTACCTCAATAGTTTTATTCTACCACATATGTTTCTTACTAATATAAAAATAACTTTCTTGGTAATTCCAAAAACAAATGGTGCCATAACATTCATTCTACATTCTACACCTCTTTTGTATGATTTTACCTAAATTGGACGCCTCTTTTGTATTATTTTACCTCAATAGTCTTATTCGAACACATATATTTCTTACTAATATAAAAATAACTTTCTTGGTAAATCCAAAAAAATTGATGGCATAACATTCTATTAGCACCAGAATTGAACCAAAGGTTGCATAAGGGCTCACTCCTGGGTAACAGCAAAACCACTTTTGGCCTCGCCTCTAGCCCTACGCCGTTAGAGAGGGATCTCTCATTCGTCACCAGAGAAGCTCCACATAAGGTTGCCAGTATTGTGTGTCACCAAAGTCTACTCTGCATAGGATCTTCAATCGGTATGATCAGGGGGCTAGGATCCTGAATGGGGCAAAGTGGGTTGAGGTAGGTGCATGGTGGGGTTATCAGGGTTAAATGACCATGGGAAAATGGAGTCGAAACCTACGCAAGAAACGATTATAGATGGAAATAATGATGAAAGGTAGCAAACGGATTCAAGATAGCTGCTGATTTCCCAATCAGGAGATTTTAGCAGGTGTTTTGGAGGACAAGAAAGAACAGTCCATCTCATGGAGCATCGACGAGATCAATTCCATGAGACTTTATAAGAACCATTGTTAATTCCTGGAACAACAATCGAAGCGTAGCAAGTACAAATTCCAAACCACTATACCCTATGTTGCAAGCATGAAAGCAATAAACAAAATGGAGTGAAAACAAGGAAACACAATTTACATGTAAAGAAGGCACTTATTGGGAAAAAAAACAACACAGGAATCTTTGCTGTGAATGACATTCTTCCACTGCAATTTTATTCATACAAAGGTATCAATCTTTTACAAATGGGAGCCTCAACCCGAGATTGTTTCCCAATCCAATTCTCTAACTTCTTTCTCCCTCTATCAGGAGCGTTTTTATACAATCCTAATGCTGAGACTATAGAATAAAAAACTGTTACAAGTCGCCATCCGGCGTTAACAATGCAAAGAGTGGGCTATCACCATGTTTTACAAATATAAACAAACATTATGGAGACGAAGCACGTGATAACGCGGGGTGACAGCGCAGAGCCTTCCACAATCCTGCTTCGTGAAAATGACTCCCACGCGATGTGCTGACGAACAATTGTCTGCACAGGCTTCCTTGGACCCATTTTGGGTCTCCTTGTCCAGCTGGAGGCTGCCGATCAAAGGCTGACAAGAAGGCCCAAATCCTTCTCTCTACCATTCTCCCGACCTCATCCTCCAACTAGTAACATTGTTATAGGAGGAGGGCGGAGAGAGGGTGGCCAAATGCTAGGTGATGACAAGCGACCTAAGAAGCTTATCATCCTTGTACTATCTTCTTCCTCCTATGAGGAGGATATTCTTGCGAGCCATGCAGGCAGGTGTGCACCTATCCCTCTCTTTTCCTATGACTAATCAGCTAAATGGAACCCCTAAGAATGGCGTTGGAGGCATCGACCAATCTACGATGAGACAGATTACACGTGTGAACGCCCCTTCTGCTGTCATTTCTACACAGGATGGGAGATTTGCACTTCAGGAGTCTTCTTCAGCCGTTCAATCAAAGGAAACTTTTGTATCCACCGTCCACGTTCCACTTATCCCGCCACCAACCTTTCACTTCGGTACACCGTGGGCGGTTTGGATCGTGATACGTTCTGAGCCATAGATCGAGGTCGATCATCATGCATTCATCGATCGAAATGGGCCCCGCCATTTTTCGCAACGGAGAACTCAAATATTTGCCCATGCCAGTTCGCCCTGTGAAATGAACTGTAGCTGCTGATCTATCCTCGCTTTCATCACAGTCGATGATCCTTTTGACCTCTACGCCTTTTCGCGATTTGAGATTGTGGTTTTACCCACACAAGTATGGATTGCGAAATCATTGTAGGCCGTAGATCTACCCCAAGCCACATCTCAACCGTCGAAAGCTTCTGGTCATTAACGAATTTCGCGATCCAGGAAAAGAGCTTGGACTGTGCATGTTTGTCCACACGAAGTGATCCGGAACTGTTGATCTGCCTCCAATCAATCGTAGCCCTTGAATATGGATCATGCCCAATGTCACAATACACTTGCTTCTTTCATCATTGAAGGATGGTCACACAAGATTCGAGGGGCTGGGACCCTTAGCGAACCTCTATCAAGCCCTCAAATCAACTGCTAAAATGAAGTGTTAACAACTGGCTCCACGAGGGATGCTATCCTCCCAGCGAGGTAGCAAAGAACCCTTGTAGACCAAGTGTCAAATCCATTGGGCCACCTTCAGCTCGTCTTGGGCCTCTCCATTCTACTTCATGCTGCTGCTTCAGCAAATTCGTGACACTCTTGCAAATCATGCTGGAGACTGTAAACCTGTGATGGTAACTGAAAAATGGAAGCAAACTGAAAATAGTAATGAAGGAAATGCTCGATAACAGCTGAGCTTATTTTCTCCTACCTACTCTACCTAACTCTGTACATAAGTCCAATTAAGTGAAATCAGACTTCCAGTGAAGCCAATCAATCAACTTGCCTAATATTCTTGTTCTTGCATGGTGCTCGATGGACAAAAATGAAACAAATAATGGGAGAAGGAAAAGATGGACAAACTGATCTTCAAAGCAGAGATGCAACCAATCTTTGCCTTCACCCAAAGCCTCCATGTATTTGGCCACGGGGTCATAGAACTCATGGAAACCTCCAACACATTTTGTCACCTGCTCATGAGAAAGCTACCTGGAGCTTCCTACTTCTAGGGAATTGTCAGGCTAACACTTGGAATATTGTAGACGAGGACCCTCAGAATCTTTCTCTAACGGAATATCCCTCTCTTCGTCCGAAAATTCTGCAGGGAAGGTTTGATGTGCTTCGAGAGGGAGGTCCTCAGCTTCTCCATTGGAACCAAGCATGCATACTTCCTCTGGGTGAGGCAGTGTTCCTAAAAATGGAGTATCAGAAAAAGTGTTTATCTGTAAACTGCTGCATCCGCCTCCATTTTTGTACAAGTTTTCGGCCTGCGCCACCTCTGTTTCTTTCTGCTTTTGCTTGGAGGCCTTGATTATATGCCTTATCAATTCAAAATAGGCGTAGTATAAGGGTAAGATATCACCTCCAGTGCCTTCATCGTCTTTTCTCATTTCGACCTCCTGATTTTGCATTGCGCTTTGACTTTTTTCATCAAAAGATGTCATTTCAACAACTGGCTTGTCTTGCAGATACTCTTCTTCATATTCGTTGTACATAGGCACACCAAGCTCTTTCTCGAAATCATATTTAGTTGACTAGGAGCGAGGTGGGTTGCCATATTCAGAGAATAGTTCTACAATACTGTTTATTTCATCCTCAGGCCAGCCATCTTTCTGTGTATCATGAGAGATATTTGACAGGCCATAGGCTTCCCTCTTTTGCTTGTAGAGCCCAACCAATTTGTATGCATCCGTTAGCTCACCACCATTGTCTTGATCTGATGGCATCCTGGACATCTTAAGGTTCTCGTCAACCTCCAAAAAATCAACAAACATCTGCTACAAGGTGGTTGATCTTCTCTCCAAAAGAAGCAAGGACAGGTCAAGAGGAAAGGCGGCTACATAATAGATCTTAGCAGTGTTCTCAAGAGGTTGAACTTCCTTAGGCATGTTATAGTAACAACTCACAAATATTTTATTAAAACTGGATATGGCCTCTCCGTCATGTCTCCTCAAAGAATAAAACTCTGAGAGTATTTGCTCCAATGGCCGGCTCCTTCCCTAAAACCTCAAGAATGTGCAAGAAAGCTCTTCCCAAGTATGGATGGACTTAGGCTGCAAATGTTTGAACCAGACTTTGGCATCCCCTTGTAGGGACAGAGCGAATGTCCGCATGCAGACATCATCATGTTCTATCTCGAAAAGGTCAGAGAAATGCTCAAAAACCTGAATATGTTTTTCAGCAATCAAGTCTTCAGATTCTCCATCGAACTTGGGGAGGTACTTGTGATATTTCACAGGAAGATCATGAAGGATAGGAGGTAATCGCAATGGTTTATATCGGCTTGGATAAATGGGGGAGACGGGATTAGGTACGTTAGCTGAACTATCGCCCAAGGCTTAATGAATTTCACAGGGGCGTTCTTTGACGTTGGGTGCCCCTGGATAAAGATATAGGCAGAAATTAGATGTGTAAGATGACGCAATGATTTCGGTTCGTAAAGAAGGATAAACAGGGACATATTCATGGTTCTGCTCAGGATGAGCGAGGCCAGAGAAATCTGTTTTGACGAATCTAAAAAAGGATAAGAGCAAACTTACAAGGTAGGATAAGGCATCCTGGAAGAAATGCGGACACAAGTGCCTGGACCTCCCACCGTATATTTCTGAGTTTTATGAGGGGTTCATTCCTAGGCGGGATCTGCCAGCCTTCCTCGGTCATCAGATTTTTCTGGATCACATTACCAGCAGAGTCACCGACGTCTGAATCCTTCAAGAGTGGAGTCGCCAGGTGAAATATGCTCAAAATTCTTGGTGTCTAACCAATTGTTCACCATCAATAGTCAGATCTAAGTCTTTGTCGTTCTCCCTAGGGAGGATCTTCAAGTTCGTTCCCTGGCAGCGGTGCCAGTTTGTTAGCATCGGAATTGAACCAAAGGTTGCAGAAGGGCTCACTCCTAGGTAATAGCAAAACCACTTTTGGCCGCGCCTCCAGCCCTGCGTGGTCAGAGAGGGATCTCTCATTTGTCACTGGAGTAGCTCCACATAAGGTTGTCAGTCTTGTGTGTCACCAGAGTCTACTCTGCATAGGATCTTCAATCGGTATGATCAGGGGGCTAGGATCCTGAATGGGGCAAAGTGGGTCGATGTAGGTGCATGGTGGGGTTATCGGGGTTAAAGGACCATGGGCAAATGGAGTCGAAACCTGCACAAGAAACGATTACAGATGGAAAGAATGATGAAAGGTAGCAAACAGAGGCAAGATAGCTACTGATTTCCGAATCAGGAGATTTTAGCGGGTGTTTTGGAGGACAAGAAAGAATAGTCCATCTCATGGAGCATCGGCGAGATGAATTCCATGAGACTTTAGAAGAACCATTGTTAATTCCTGGAACAACAGTCACAGCGTAGCAAGTACGAATTCCGAACCACTATACCCTATGTTGAAGGCATGAAAGCAATAAACAAAATGGAGTGAAAACAAGGAAACACAATTTACACGTAAAGAAATCACTTATTGGGAAAAACAACAACACAGGAATCTCTGTTGTAAATGATAGTATTCCACTACAATTTTATTCATACACAGGTATCAAGCTTTTACAAATGGGAGCCTCAACTTGGGATTGTTTCCCAACCCAATTCTCTAACTTCTTTCTCCCTCTATCGGGAGCGTTTTTATACAATCCTAATGCTGAGACTACAGAATAAAAAACTATTACAAGTCGCCATCTGGTGTTAACAGTGCAAACAGTGGGCTATCTCCACATTTTACAAATATAAACAAACATAATGGAGATGAAGCGCATGATAACGTGGGCTGACAGTGCAGAGCCTCCCACAATCCTGCTTCATGAAAATGACTCCCACGCGACGTGCTGGTGAACGGTTGTCTGTATAGGCTGCCCTGGACCCATTTTGGGTCACCTTGTCCAGCTAGAGGCTGCCGATCAAAGGCTGACAAGAAGGCCCAAATCCTTCTCTCTACCATTCTCCTGACCTCATCCTCCATCTGGTAACATTGTTATAGGAGGAGGCCAGAGAGAGGGTGGCCAAATGCTAGGTGATGACAAGCGACTTAAGAAGCTTATCATCCTTGTACTATCTTCTTCTTCCTATGAGGAGGATCTTCTCGTGAGCCATGCAGGAAGGTGTGCACCTATCCCTCTCTTTGCCCATGACTAAGCAGCCAAATGGAACCCCCAGGAATGGCATTGGAGGCATCAACCAATCTGCGATGAGGCAGATTACATGTGTGAACGCCCCCTCCACTGTCATTTCCACACAGGATGGGAGATTTGCACTTCGGGAATCTTCTTCAACCGTTCAATCAAAGGAAACTTTTGTATCCACCGTCCACATTCCACTTATCCCATCGCCAACCTTTCTCTTCAGTACACCGTGGGCGGTTTGGATCGTGATACGTTCCAAGCTGTAGATCGAGGTCGGCCCTCATGCAACCATCGATCGAAATGGGCCCCGCAATTTTTCGCAATGGAGAACTCAAATATTCGCCCGTGCCGGTTCGCCCTGCGAAATGAACCGTAGCCGCTGATCTATCCTCGCTTTCATCACAACCGTTGATCCTTTTGACCTCTACGCCTTTTCGCGATTTGAGATTACTGTTTTACCCGCACAAGTATGGATTGCGAAATCGTTGTAGGCCGTAGATCTGCCCCAAGCCACATCTCAACAGTCGAAAGATTCCGGTCATTAACGAATTTCGTGATTTGGGAAAAGAGCTTGGACCACGCATGTTTGTCTGCGCGAAGCGATCCAGAACCGTTGATCTGCCTCCGATCAATCGCAGCCCTTGAATATGGATCACGCCCAATGTCACGATACACTTGCCACTTTCATCGTTGAAGGATGGTCACATGAGATTCGAGGGGCTGGGACCCTTATCGAACCTCTATCAAGCCCTCGAATCAATTGTTAAAATGGATTGTTAACACATTCATTCACTTTTGTATGCTTTTTATGTTAATTCGAAACCTCTTTTATATTATTTCACCTCAATAATCTTAATCAAACACACATATTTCTTAATAATATAAAAATAACTTTCTTGATAATTCCAAAACAAAATTGGTACCATAACATTCATTCATTCAACATTCGACACAGCTTTGATATGCTTTTACCTTAATTCAATACCTCCTTTATGTTATTTTACCTCATCAACAAGAGCACACTCATATTGACAACTAAACATGGTCAACCCTAACCCATAACCATGTAAACAAATCTAAACATTGAAATTATTAACGAACATGATGGAACCCTTGTTTTTTTAATAATATCCAACAACATCATCATAGGACATCTAGCAAATCATTCTATTGATAAATTTTGATAATTTCTTTTATTACAAAACATGGGATTGTCTAGCGAGGTCAATTTGCCTATCATGCAAAAACTCAATGTATGATCATAACACACCTAGTTAGATAGCCCACCATTATTATGCAAAAACTTAAGGTATGATCATGACACATCTAGTTAGATAGCCTAGCCGCCCCATTATGTAATGCAATGCAATCATCATAAGTACGTATTAATGAGTGCTTTTTATTCATATAGGACCCTCATACCAAGTGAAATCCAGGGCATATATATATAGATTTATATTTACCCCACACAATCACACTATATTCGGAATCAGAAGCCGGTTAACATCAAGTCACAGGTTAACATATTATGATAACCTGTGGTTGCGGATTACCCGCTGTCAGAAAACATCAACGGAATCATTTAATGAATTACCGTTGCCTAGTATACATTTCATTGACGAAATCCAAGAATTTAAATTCAGGTAAAGAAATGGTCGGATTTGCACGAACGGGAGGGATGAATGTCAATGAACTGAAATGGCAACCATGAAATCCGACCCACAGTGTTTACTAAAACAGCAACTTAATCATATTGTTGTTAAATCGAAGCATTTTCCATGATTGAATTACAAAGGCATTTCTCCTAGAAAGAATGACCCCCTCAGGACCTTTAAAAGGTTTGAGCCCTGCCATTTTATGGCAGTGGCAGACAGGTTCAAGTTCACTATCCAGAGTTCTGTTGCAGTTCTTATCACATTTCTTGCCTATCTTCGTTTTGCTGTAGCAGCTTCCCTTCCCTTCAGTTTTGTTTAGAAATAAGAAGAGGTAATCGATCGTGCTTTCAGCATCTTTTTCGTTCGCAAATATTTTTCAAGATTTGATCTTAAAGATGAATTCTGTACTGATTTCGCAATACAGACGCGTAGAATGGTGCAGGCTTTGCTTATTTTGTGTAGAATTTTTTCCTTCAATGCTGAAGGGTTTTCCCTAGAGGTTTTGCCGTGAATGTAGTGCTGACATTTGTTCTTCAATTAATTTAACTTACAGTAGCTACGCTTTTGAATGTAAATGCGCCGTGAGCTAAGCTTGAAAAGTTGTCCACAATGGCGGCCTCCTCAGCGATTGGAAATGTCTGGCAGGGTCCTCGAATTTCTTTCACTCTCGATGTCGATCGCTCCCATACTGATACAGAGAGAACTGCAATGGCTTATTCTGACGGTGGAAACGGTTGGCAGAGCCCTCGAATTTCATTTTCTTTCAATCTTTCGCCGGCCGACAGGCTTTTCCCGGAGAAACGAAAAAGAGCAGATGTAGCGGATATTAATTACGACGCAGATTTTGAATTTTGTGTGGCAAGTAATAATTGTACTGGCTGGAATTCAACCTCAGCGGAAACTCTAATCGCCGTGGCCGATGAATTGTTCGTCGACGGCAAAATTTTGCCCCTAATTCGCTGCCCTATTAAAGCCCAGCCTGTAACCATTGCTCGTCATCTTAGTCTTGAAATCTCAAGGTCTCAGTCACCGGTATCGTCCACCTCTTATTTTCCTTCAAATATACAAAGAAACTGTTCAGGGGATGTTGCTTCCAAATCCATACGTCATAAGTCACCTGGTAAGTGGAAGGAAATCATGCTTAAGCTGAGCAACAAGAAAAAGGAAAATGTTTTTACATCAGAAGAAATCGATCAAGATAGATTGGTTAGTAATGTGAAACAACAACCTTCTTCCGGGACATCTCTGTGTTGTCCCTCACCATTTGTCAGACGCCGCATTAGCGCAGGACGTAAGCACAAGGCGGGGAACTTTACTTCTTGCTACAAAAGAAAGTCGGTACGGCCTTGGTGCACGTCTACAGGACAAGAGACTCTTCCAGTTCTTGTCGAAGGTTCGAAACCCCTGGAGGCATCAAGTGTATGCAATAAAGTCCAACTTGACCCTCGTCGAAGGTTACAGGCCGAAAACGGCAAAGCTGAAACGAAGGCCAAACAGACGCGTCAGAGAAGCAAAGCCAGTCCGGGTGGGGATATTGACAGTCATCGGACTACCAGAAGGATTCTTGGCAACCGGAGTTTGATGGTTCGAAATTTGGACAGGTCAAGTACTAACGCTGCGAAAGCTGCGAGCTTAGATTCCCCACACCCCCCCCGAAGACCGATGGTGGAGGTTCCTTACAACTCGATGCCAACAGAGAGTGAGCCCGGCGTGGAATGTGGGAAGCGGCTGGAATGGACCCGCTGACCTCTTTTGCTTCCGTGGCTTCTTCTCCAAAAGGCAAAATAAACAACCTCTTGCATATGATCATTACAATCATGCCTCAACTTGAATTCCCATCTCTGCAGAAAGATGTACTGTTCTTCACATTTGTATTTGTAAACTGGAATTTATGATGCTTAGAGCTATATTTGTCCTCTATTTTAGTTCCATGCTTGTGGTGTCCATTGCTTTAATGGAGTTGTGACTAATTAATGTATTTTCTATCATGATGACTTCCAATTGGGCACAATCTACTCTCGCTGACACTGTCATGGCGCTAGCAAAAAGCTTCCCATATTCTACAAAATTGATCCATTACAATTATGGGTCCATTTGACATTAAAAGATTGAGGGAAGTAGTTAGGCTAAAGCTCATTTTACAGTTCAGTACTGAGATGTGTAAGTTTTTTCATGTTCATGTTTATTTTAAAGGTGACATATGTTTTTATAAAAATTAATAAAATGTTATGACATATGTATTCAATTTAGATTTAAAATATTTTTTAAAAACATTTATATAAACCTATAGATTAAAACTATAAACATTTTGTTCATATTTTCTCAATATTTCCAAATTTAAGATTAGAAAGATTTGATCTCTTTAACCAAGTTTACAATTAAAAAAATTTAATCTCTTTAAACCTTTGGTAAATTCTTTTACGCTGGTACATAACTCTCTTGGATTAAAATCTGAGTGCTATATTGTCAAATGGTGATGGGATCGAAGTTCTGATCCTTTGATGTATTCTCACGTTGTAACATCAGTCGTGCTTGTTGGCAAAATCGTTTTAGTTTTGTCTGTTGGCTAGATGCTACTATCATTTTAGCTATAATGGTAATACACTTTCATTGGTCATACTCATTTCACGTTGTCAAGATAGTTGTCCCAGGAATTTTCCTTTATTTCTGTACGATAAACTAAATGATTTTTAAGTGGGATTGTTATTATTGTGGCACTATTTAGATAATGGGTGTCACTATTTTGCAAATTGAACAAAAATCCATTGTTTAAGGCTTTGCAGGTTAGGGAAGCGTGAAACTGAGCAAATATAATTATTCGCAAAACACAAACCTTTTATCCGTGCCAATCATTTTACTTGAATGTGCTTTGCTTTGCTTTTTCTCAGGCGTGCCTTTCCCAATCTATTCGTTTTAACATAAATATTATATAAAATATGGTCTAAGAACTAAATTAATACAGAGAACCAACATTGCATCATTCTATTGAGAAAACTAAATTGTTATAAAAGAAAAGAGATTATAAATAACCTTTTCGCCTTTAAAAAAAAAGTAATAGCCAATAATGTTGTACTCCGTAAACATACAATATACTTATTTTATTCGCATATAACTTGGACTGGATCCATGTTGCAAATAGTACTTAAATCATGATACCATGAATCTGTGTTAGCAGGTATGTAGAGGACATCAGTTTAATATAATTATGCTTCATTCTCTAAAAATTAAACTAAAGTTATATGTTGTAAAAATTAAACTAAAAAGTAGGTAAGTTAAAATATTTCTTAGTTTATGGAATTTTCATATTTAAAAATATATATCTTGAATAATTGTAAAATAAAAAATAAAAACCTTTCTTAAATGCTTTTAAGGAATTTTTTTATAGAAAATATATAATACATGAACACAAATATATTATAATAAAAAATAATATCAACTCTTCCCCTCGGCTATTTAGAAGATGTATTGATTGACATCACAAAATACATTACATTTTTTTACTTCTTCTACTTAATCATGTAAAATTTATGATGTGTAAATTTTTTTATTAAAATAAAGTGGTGTAACTTTTAAATATCATGTTATTAAACTTAAGGGAGGTAAAGTTCAAATATCAATTATTAGTATCATTAGTCAATTTTTCATATATACATATAAACAAGAAATTATTTAGTTTTCTTTATAATTTTATTTCTCTATAAAGTTTTAAGAGAATAATTTCATCTTCAACCTTATGAGTGTCACACCAAATTCTTTAATAGCAAACTTTTAGGAACTTTCCAATGTTCTCTTTCACTATGAAGCCCATGGCTGGTTATTGTTATTTTAGAAATAATTATTTTCTTCTTTAAGCTACTTAAAACAAAGTGATATTTTGATCTTCTAGACTTTTTTTTTACACTTAAAAAATAAAAATAAAACAATTTTTTATTAAATGAAAAGTTGCATCAGCAAGTACATCAATATACTTGAACATACATACCTTCTCCCCATTATCTTCCAAATGACTTACAAAACTTTCTTAACTTGTAAGTTTCAACTTTTGCTCTTCATAATGATTCAATTTTCAAACTTTCATAGGACTCAAATATTAAACATAAAGACAACATACATATGTCTATTCAATAGACTTACATTAAACTTACATAAACTATCTGATGTCCTACTAATCAAAATCAGGCTAATATCCATCTTATCCAAAGCATCTAATATTACCAAAATTCAGTAATATACCATCAAGGAATTCTTCATAAATATACAACCATCTAACAAACCAATGCCTTTCTTCGATAGGTCATCCGCTCCTCTGTTGAATTCTGTGTAAATGTGTTTGAACGTAATATGTTCAAACTCACCAATCACGCTTTTAACTCTGCATAACCGTTGATCTAAGTTAAGATAATGAAAAGATCAATCACAAAAGAGATAATCAACTCGGATTCTCCAACAATCAAGTTTGAGTTTAGATTTATGAATTTCACGTAAAAGAGCAGGCACCACAAAGCTAATAGTTATGTACTAGTATTAGTGCCAAAACCTGCTCCCAACGACATGTTTATTACATGATTGGGAGAAAATATTATCATCATACGAGCTCCACTTAAACCTTTCTATTTTGCACCATAAAAAAATCCCACGATATGATTTCAAAACAAAATAGGATAAAAATGATTTATAATATATATCGTCTCTTTCTATTTGGCGCATTGAAGAAAAGAAGATTTTGATTTTATGCAAACTATATTCACATTGACATGCAGATCTTGAAAAATCCCACCATTCTAAGCTTTCCAAACTTCTCATATCACAAAAAAGGAATGATTATACAATTTTTTTTAAATACAACACCAATTTATCATATTCTTTTCCAGAGGCGGATAATTCCAACAAGACTAAAATGAAAAACTCTTCGCTAACACATCCCAAACCTACTAAATAAATGAACAATCTCCAAATAAGTCACTCCACCAACTCAACATTTAACTTACATAGGAAACATCGACCAAGCCCAAAACAACCCCTCCTATGCAATGAATCCCAAGTTAAGATCTTTTTATGCAGACACATCCATAAAAAAACATTTTATCTTTAATGGCGTCAATGTTTTCCATACCAATTTCATCCCTCGTGAAGAACTGAAAACCTGTTCATGCTACAAAATCAAATTATAATCTAGTTTGGCCGATACTTACCATCTTTCTTATTAAAATCGTATACAATATTATATGTCTCATCAGTTAACAAAATACCTATTTGATGTAATTTTTTAACAAATTTATTCCATTCACATTCAACCATCTACGAAAGACCAATATATCTGGCAAACATTCACATCAAATAACCTTCCCTCTGATCTCCAACTTCCCCACACCTAACAAAGGATCAATGCCCAAGAATATTTATATACCATGTCTGATTAACCAACAAAATGATTGATCAAAGATAGGAAAGGCCTTTATTAAACTCCTCTAGATGTAAGAGGCAAAGTCATATTTCAATTTCCCTTGTCTTATCCAAAGTACCAGCTCCAACCTATGTAAATACTTTTCTTTCACCACTGAACCCTAGTAGACCTCTGGGTGTGTGCAAGAAGTTGAGGGACCTTTTAGATGCAATGGTAGAATGAAGTCAATCACACTTGATCCATAAAATAGAAATCATCCCAAGCAATCTTGACCCTGCCAAGCCTAATCCCAAGGCTGCCAACATGCATGCCAATTAGGATAGTGCACAAAAATGCGCTCATGTTTTACCTTGCAAAAACGTGCTCCCGTTTTGCTTCAATAAAACGCGCTCCTGTTTTGCTTCATTAAAACATGCTCCCATTTTGCTTTAATAAAATGCGCTC
>LPNX010097746.1:337371-395759 GCA_001517045.1 Pseudotsuga menziesii | reverse complement strand
AG
Source organism: Pseudotsuga menziesii (assembly GCA_001517045.1). NCBI lineage: Eukaryota > Viridiplantae > Streptophyta > Pinopsida > Pinales > Pinaceae > Pseudotsuga > Pseudotsuga menziesii. The sequence continues at coordinate 395,757 of LPNX010097746.1, read as the reverse complement.
GGGGTGTTTAAGAGTTAGAGGTAGAGAGAGAGGGTTATGGGTTTAGGGGTGGGGGGAAGGGGACATACAGGTGTTAGTGGTAAGGGGAGACATAAGCGTCAGAGAGAGAGAGAGCAAGAACAAATGGGGCAATGGGGTGCTTGGAAGAGAGAGGAGTGGATTTTAAAGGTAGGGAGAGGAGGAGGGGGATTAGAGGTATGGAGAAGAGGAGGCGGGTTTAGTAAGAGTTAGGGGGAAGAAGGGAGTTAGGGGAGGAAATAAAATAATAAAAGTATAATTGACAAAACAAGCACTCATTATAGTATTTAAAAATGCGCACGCGTTTTGCTTCACCAAAACGTGCACGCGTTTTGCTTCAATTCAAAAATTTGTTCCCTCCAAATGATAAGGCCGAGCCTCGACCCATGCTTGCATGAAATTATTATGCCTATGTGTCTGCTTCGTACTTTGCTTCAGATTCAACATGCCTATGCCTTGGAGTATGATAAACCATGGCTAATTCAACATTATATCCAAATTTTCAATATGCTTGTGTTTAGCCATTCGTCTAATTATGCTGCACACCTCCATTTTTTATGAGATTTTAGAAACAGATATGGTTTTTTTTGTAGATTCCAAATATGTAAATTTTAACAAGAATACATTATTTTTTCTATTTTTTTCTTATTTATCTTCTATCATCACTCCTTAACTCAAAAAACACACTGTTAGTGTTTTGTCCATATCTCTTTCATTTCTCAACCATTTAAAAAAACAACTGTATGGTGCACTAAAGAACACCGAGCTCTACATGCTATAAAAAACCCATTTCCAAATAATTGCATTAAGACATTCAAACGCTGCACCCACAATTGATGTACCATTTTCGAGGTTTGATCTCTTAGATAATAAATAAAAAAATTAAAAAAATTATTTTTATTATTGGAAAAATAGTTGTGCACTAGTACTATATGTTCTCTATATGTATACAAATTTTAGTAATTTTATTCCATCATTTAGTCACTCAGACGCTGCACCCACAAAAACATATACCTTATAATTTGTCTAAAAAATAAAAAATGCCCGTTAAAAAATATGTAACTTCAGATAGTTAATAGCATTTTCAATAGAAAAAAATTATATATTTGGAAAGATCATTCAATTTACTACATTTCTTGTGTTTTACTCATTGCAAGATTCATTGTGTAAGTGTCTCAAAATATCCATGCAATTTGATGGAAGTCTATTTTTTCAGTTTTCTATTGCATCTAACACGCCAAAAGAGACCCTCATCTTTGTGCACTCACCCCTCTATCAAACAAAACACGCCAAAGACTCTTTGCACATAAAGCTGAGTTAAACCATATGAGATTCTTTATAACCAATCCTCCTAACAACTTTGGTTTGGAGAGACTCTCCCATGATGACAAATGGAATTTGGTAATATTTAATTTATCATCCCAAAGGAAATGAAAAATCCTACCATGAATCATAGAAATAATAGACTCTGAGATATGAAATAAGGAGAACCAAAATATCGGTATCCTCTGAAGAAATGAACTAAGCAGAACCAATTCCCCCCCTAAGGACAACCACCTAAAAGACCAAGAACGAATTCTTCTTTGAATTCTTTGTACCAACCAAAGTCAATCCTCCATTTTATCCCCATTCGGTTTCAAATGAAAACCCAAATACTTGGAACATTCGTCAATAAAAATCATCTTATAAGAGAAAATATTAGAAATCTGAACTTTTACATCATCATCATCACAAACATACACAAATAATATTATCTTAATAATATTTTTCATATTATCATTATTCTCCAAAGTAACATCTTCCTTGACTCACTAAGAATTTAACTAAAAACTTAGTATCAATACCAACCTAACTTAAATGATAAATTGGGTTTTCATATTTTGATAATAAAAATAAATAAATAAATTGTAACAATAAAACCCTATCAAATTATTTCATCTTGTGATACATGGTTTGAAAACTCTTATTGAATACGAGTTTGCTTGAATGCAATGAAAAGCAAAAGGATTGTATTCATATGAAAATAGAAAATGGTTGCTCAATAAATTGGAGTATGGGTATTATAAGATTTTATATTCAATCTTATATTAAAATTAAACAATAAGAGCTATGTGGTGGCTAGTTATGAAGAGACGTTTTTTTTGTAATGTAAGCACTTGTTGAAGGAGTTGTTTTTTTCATTTAATATAAAGTTAAATAATAATAGTTTAAAAGTTTAAATTGGACCATCAAAGCTTTATGAGATAAGTTAGATTTGTTTGACAACTAATTTGATTAATATGATAAACAAATAAGAGTTCTATATACATTTCTGTTTTGTTCGAAAATAAATAGAGTATTTTTAATAGCATAATTAAATTCAATTTAAATAATGGTTTAACATCATATCTATGTTTTTTCTTTCTTAAAATGAATATAATATAATAATTTTTTTTAATTAATATAAGAATTAAATAGTTTTTTTTTATTATATTTTCTTAAAAATTGAAAAATATTATTTATATTTTCATTTAATATATATATATGAAATATTTGTTCATCAATTTTATGTCCATACATTTTGCAACTTTGAAAACGATTCTCAGTGAAGTGATTTGTAATATATTTTACAATGAGGGAATAATGATTTGGTGAAAAAAAATATTATCTTACTATGACAGAATAAAGGAATTTTCATTTATCTCATAATTTATATCCAGAAGTAAAGAAATTTTGACAATTTAGCTTGGTATGCCAATGTGGATAAAAATTAGGTTCGTTGAGACTTGTTTGACCACTTAAATGCATACTCATACACTAGCAAACCATGGGCTTGAATCTCCGAGGGATTTAGCTGGGGTTATCAAGAGAAGCCCATACAAACCTTTCGACACTTACATGTTTTGTTCAAGCGAGGGCACAACGTGAATTGATTATTTTGAGACCATTTTGAAGATTCTTCATTTGACAATGCAAAGTCATGAAAAAGTTTATTATAATATTGTACATGACTATTTTTCAAAGAATATAGCATATGATTATTTTCTGAATCATACCATAGAAAATACCATAACTAGGAGGATAATTGTAAAACTTGATTCAAAATCTTCTACCAAGATAGGAATATTATTGCAACTGGAAGCCATTGGTGTTGGGTATCAACTGGGGGTACCGCAGATTTTCTAGAGGGATTATTTGATTTATACATGGCCGTACATTAATTTTCTGCTACATTCGCTTCGATTTTTTTAGCAGACTTAACGTCATTCTATGTGTCATACAAAAGTTGGTTTCTCTCTTTCTCTGTAATGGCGATCATGGTCAAAGTAGAAATTAGTAAAGAAATTATGTTCGTAGACAACAACATATTTTGATGGCGGTTCAGACCAGTGAGAAGTTATTCAAAATTTATTAAATAATAATGTAGTATTGTTGACTGCCTCAAAGTCAAAAGTTGCAAAGAGATGATAGCCCAAAAAATGAATCCACACTCGCAAATTGGAAAACACACACACAAATAATGGGAACCACCCACCAGATTCAGAAATTATATCCAGCTTGAGGCTCCTGATACATCTATAACACAAGATTATCTAGAGCATACATTATCTGAAAATGCTTATATAATTTTATCATAATCAAAATTCAAGACTGTCCAAGCCTCAAGGACTTCCATATTGGAATCTACAGGGCATAGCACATACTTAGATTTATCCGAAAATGCTTACATTATTTTACCAAAATCAAGATTCAAAATTTTCCAAGCCTAAAGGAATTCCATATTGGACTCTATAAACTACCGAATTATTTCAACTATCGACTAGTCATGCTGGGATATTTAAGCTTAAAGTAAGCTATCAAGATTATAACAAAAACTTTAATTATCACCATAAGAGCTTACCAGGACACGGGTAGCCCATAATAGGTAATATCACATACACTGTTATGAGGGTTCTAAAATTCCAAGACCCACAATGCGATAATCCTCTGGGTTGTAATCACAGAGAAATAGTTTCCAATAATAAAAAAAAGTGAGCAACCATGGATTCTATTACTAACAACATATATTCTGAAAAACATGTCAACGTGTTATATTGTAACATAGGATAATGATAGTAGGTACCGTGCCAAAGGCCTTGGGTTGGTCTTATCAGTGTGTAGGGGGTTTTGAGTTTGAGTTCTCACTGTAGATAGGGGAATTTGCTTAAATAATGCAACCTAATAAAAAAATCAACATTTTATGCCCATGATAGACTTTCTTTGCGTGGGGGGAATTAATTTTTGGGTATCAACCTAGGTTACTCATATTGCGATATAAATTTTCCAAAACAATTTGGGTAGGAGTGACTCCTCACATGTGTAACCACATTGGATACTGAGGACTATCTTGCATGCGAAGAGATGAAATCAAGTCCACGAGATTCGAAACCATGCCCACTAATAAGCAATTAAAAATTACCAAAGAACACTTCTAACCCAATAGCACACAAATGTTGAAATCACGTCCTATGCAGATGATTTTTCATCAAATACAATCTTAAGGACGCCGATATCCAATATTTCATAAAAATATAACAATAACCTTTTGTAATCGACAATAAATTTTGATGGTGGTTCAGACCGGTTAGAGGTTCTCCAGAAATTTCTAAAATAATAATGTAGTATTGTCAACTTCCTCAAAGTCAAAAGTTGCAAAGAGATGATAGCCTGAAAAATTATGCCATGATTTTAGGATCAATCAATCCTTGGGATGTGTGATATGGATGCTTAGCTTTAACAATTCAATGACCTTTTCCATGGAAACCCTCATTCACCGTCGTGCTGGAGTAATGCAGTAGCAGATAAAATTTAATGTAGTGAAAATAGGTGATGTGCCAAATATAAGAAAACCTTAGCCATAGAAACCAAAGTTTCATGCAATGGATAAGATGATGTGATAGGTATAACTCCCGATTCTATTTATTCCTTTACTAATGCATATACTTATACAAATCATATGACGGTTGTGTTTCACCTTCCGCCCAGCCTTTTCGGCTTCCTACTATTCATATTTATTTATTTATTTACAATATATAATCCCTGACAGATTATATTCTAACAATCCCCCTCTTAATCCGAAGGGGTGTTCGTAAGTCCGAGCATGTTTCTGAATCTTTCAAACTTTTCTCGTCCAAGCGCTTTGGTGAAGATGTCTGCAACTTGATCATTTGTGGAACAATGTCAAAGATGGACTGTTGATTGCATGGGCAGACCCGGGTTTACTCTAATCAATCAACAAACCCCCTTAACTCACTGGCCCTTTCGGCGACAGACCGCGGAGCGATCTGAAGTCTCACCTGAAGTGAATCTAATGGGTTGGCCAAGACTCAAGTGTCTTGGACCAGGTTCTGCACATCCTACTTTTCTTCTCCTCCACTTATGGATCGCAAGGTCAGCTATATCCGCGCATCGCACATCCTCTTCTACTCGCAACACTTTTAGCCTTGCGATTCTTCTCCACACGCAAGTAGCGCGGTTTCTTCCTGCGTTGCATGAATTCCACTTACTCACAATATTCCCAACCTTATCGCATCTCTGCACACCGCAAGACACCCAGCCTCCCCTCAACGCTAAGCCCTCAGCTCGCAGTACCGCGCACCGCAGCTCCTCTGCCGGTGCGATATCACCTCTCTGCGATATCTTACCACTACGACTTTGCACTCTTAGCGTTGACTATGTCTCGGTGCAAAACTCTACTTCTCAGAATTTATATTGTGATTAAATGGTCATTAGAAACAGACGTAAAGGAATCTTTAAACAGCTTACGAAAATACTTCAACTTATCTCTATCTTCTTGCATTATCATGAGCTGAGCAATACATACATTCACTTACTGCAACTAACATCATATGCATAATAACCGGTAACAATAAGCAAATACAATCACATTCATACAACACATAACACGCAGATTTAACGTGGTTCACCCCCCGGATGGGAGTTACGTCCACCAAACTATGCTTCTATTATATATCTTGAAGGAAGTTAGCACAGTCTGTTGCACTGCATATGCAGCGTGAGATCTCTTCTAGATCTCTGGTCTATCTCTATCTCTATATTTCCTTTCTTTCAATAGATCCTTCCCTCTCTTTCCTCTCTGTGGATGGTTACATACAGACTCAAATGACTCACAGACAAGCTAGGTGTCTGGATCGTTACAACACAGTCTGTCTGACTGACTCCTGAGTCTACTCAAAAATACTCTACTGACCAACTAACGACTCATCCTACGAGCCAACCAACTGGCTAACTGACTGATTAGCTAACCCTTTACAATACAAAATGCAAGCTTTTATAGGCGGCCCGAAGGTCTCGCCATTACAACACTGTGGGCCTGTCCCAACAGTAAACCCATACCCTAATTAGTGACAGTCGGTCCTCTCTGTCCTTGAGGTAGCCGCTTCCCGTCACACCACAGCTCTCTGCAGTCTTCCATGCTTCCCGGCACTGACCATGGGTACTATGCACCACTTCTCTGCTTTCTGTCCTTCGCCTTCAATGCTTGAGCCTCGTTGCTCCTTTTTCTTTATGAGGGTCGCTGAGCCCTCATGTCTTCCACCGCTGCCTTCAATGCAGTGGTTGAGCTTTCTTCTCTCGGCCGCTCAGGTACCGTTTCCTTCTTGACTTTTCTATCCCAAAATTCATGGTTTCCAGCTCTGCTCTCCAGCTGGAAACATGCTACGGCGTCGTAGCTCTGCCTTGTCCTCTTTCCGCCAAAACTATATATTTCTGCCAAAACTAGCAGCTTCTTCTGTAGCTGCGGGACCCTGCTCCAACATGGACTGTCTTGGCCTCTACATGATGTCGAATCAAATGATACTTTGTGTTGATGTGTTTGGTTCGATCATGGAATCTAGGATTCTTAGCCAGCTTGATTGCAGAAGTATTGTCGACCAACAATGGATTGGAGTTCTCTTGTTTTTCTTGCAAATCTTCAAGTATCTTCCTGAGCCATACTATTTCTTTCGTTGCTTCAGCTGCAGCCACATATTCTGCTTCTGTTGTTGAATCTGCCGGAACTGACTGTTTGCGTGATCTCCATGAGACAGCTGCTGATCCAAGACTCATAGTGTATCCAAAAGTTGATACTCCTGTCTCCTTATCACCATCAAAATTTGAATCTAAGTACCCAATAAGTATGAAGTCATCCACTTTAGAGTACTTGAGTCCAAGGTCTTGAGTCCCCTTCAAGTATCTTAGAACTCTTTTTGCAGCTGACCAGTGTCCTTCACAAGGTTTATGCATGAACCTTGAAAGTATGCCAACAACATAAGAAATATTTGGTCTAGTTGTTGTAAGGTAGATAAGACTTCCTACAAGTTGTCGATACTTGTTCGCATCCTCAAATTATTTTCCTTCGCTTGATGTGAGCTTCATTTTCTGTTCCATTGGAGTAGATATAGGGTTGCATTCTGTCATGCAAAATTTGTTTAGTAGTTCTCCAACATATTTTTTCTGAGATAGGAATATGTACTTAGGATGTTGAGTGACTTCAATTCCTAAGTAATAGTGGAGATGTCCCATATCTATCATTTCAAAGATCTTTTTTAAATCTTTCTTTATGGATGATATATAGCTCTCATTGTTCCCTGTCATCAAAAGATCATCTACATACATCACAAGATACACAACAAATCTTCCAACTTTCTTTATAAACAGTGTTGCATCATCAAGATCAAAATTTTTGAAATTTAACTTCAAAAGATGCTTGGTTAACTTTTCATACCATGCGCGAGGTGCTTGTTTTAGGCCATACAAGGATTTGACAAGCTTGCATACCTTTTGTTCTTTTCCTTTCACAACAAAGCCTTCTGGATGAGACATGAAGACATTCTCTTTCAAGTCTCGATTCAAGAAAGCAGTCTTCACATCCATCTGATGAACTTTCCACCCTTTCTAAGCAGCTAAAGAGAGTAAGGTACGGATGGTAGCCCATTTTTCTATAGGAGAGAATGTTTCTTCATAGTCAATTCCTTCCTTTTGTGCATAGCCTTTTGCTACAAGCCTCGCTTTGTGCTTGTCAAGTGAGCCATCTGATCTGTATTTGTTCTTGTACATCCACTTGTAGCCAATTGGTTTGGTTCCAACTGGAGGGTCAACTAGCTTCCAAGTTCCATTCTTTATGAGTGCATCATACTCATTCTGCATAGGTTCTTTCCACTCAACTCAAGTAGAAGCTTCTTCAAAGGAAGTTGGTTCAAATTTAGCAGATAAATTAAATTCACAATCAAATGATACATCCATGTCATCACCTGAATTATCTGCTTCTCCTCCATGTCTTTTCGAACTTCTCGTTCCCGTCTTTCCAACTTCATCCAGATGGACACTTTCAAGTGTCTTTGTGGCCCATTTAGGAATCTTCCGTGATGGTCCTGGTTGATCAGCTGGTGGTGCTTCATCATTGATTGAGAGTCTTTCAATTCTCTCAATCACATCATCCAGTTGAATATCTTGTTCAGGTGAAGTAGTAGGAACTTCTTCATGCGGGGGAGTTGGTGCTTCATATGGATATTCTAAAGGTTGATCCAGAATAGGAATCCCCCCTTCAAGGTTTGGAATTTCATATTCATTTTCAGAATATGTCTTTGGATGAGGATAACTTTCCAAATGATCAAGCTGTCTCTCAATGGACTGGTCATTTTTATTAGTTTCAAGAAAAATGACATCTCTAGAAATAACAAACTTCTTGTTTACCTCATCATACAGACGGTATGCCTTGGAGTATGCTTCGTACCCCAGGAAAATGCATTTTCTGCTTCGAGCACCAAGCTTGTTTCTTTGCTCCTTTGGAATCAAGGCATAACAGGTGGAACCAAAAACTTTGAGATGCCTGATTGAAGGGAGATGGCCAAACCACATTTCATGTGGAGTCTTGTTATCAAGTGCATTTGAGGGACTTCTATTTCTCAAATATGCTGCACATTTTACTGCATCACCCCAAAACCGTTAGTTTTACATTCTTGAAAAACATCATTGAGCGAACCATATTCATTATGGTTCTATTCATTCTTTCTGCTACACCATTTTGTTGAGGATTGTAGGTAACTGTAGTCTGATGTGCAATTCCATGTTGGCAAAGATAATCTTCAAAAGCATTTGAAGTGTATTCTTTCCCATTATCAGTACGAAGTGTACCAATTTTTTATTGTGCTTCTTTTTCTATCAATGCATGAAAGTCTTTGAATGTTTGAAATGCTTCTGATTTTGTCTTTAAACAATAAATCCAACACATTCTTGAGTAGTCATCAACAAATGTCATAAAATGCTTATTCCCATTTGCAGAAGGAGTTGGCATTGGGCCACATAAATCAGAATGCACTAATTCTAATTTCCTACTTGCTCTGAAATTAGATTCATGGAATGGCAGCTTACTATGTTTCCCTAATATACATGCATCACATTTGTTCTTCTCTTTGGGAATGGTGGGAAAACCAAATACACCATTCTTTCTCAACAAACGAAGACTGTTATAATTTAGATGACCAAATCTTGCATGCCACAATGAACTAGATGACAAATTACCTTCTCCATGCTGAGAGAGGTAGGAATAGTTCTAAACTCTTGCAGATGAACCCTTTAGCTTCAGCAGCTTCCCATATTCGTATCCAGTCATGATGACTTGGTTGTCAGAGGACTTTCTTATTTCTACGATTCCATCAAACATGTGGATGGAGTGGCCTTGCTGTCGAATCTCCACCATGGACAGTAGGCTTCTCTGCAACTCTGGAAGATAGAGAACATTCTTCAACAAGAAATCAGGGAATCCAGGCATCTTCAGTCGAATGGTGCCCATTCCCTTTGGTTTAAGACTTGACTTATCTGCAAAGTAAACTATGCCATCTATCGTTTCATTAAGTTCTTCAAAACAATATTTTCTAAATGCCATGTGTGATGTTTCACCAGTATCAAGCAGCCAACAATCTTTGTAAGATGAAAGTGAAGTCATTTCATTAATTCCAAGATTACAATGTGCAACAATACAATGAGCAGAATCAGAAGATTTACTAGCATCTTGATTTTTATTATCATCTTTCTTCTGGTTATGCTTGTCTTTGATGGAGTCCCATGAAGCCCAACACTGATCTGATGTGTGTCCAGTCTTTCCACAACGCTTTCACTTTGATCTTTTGCTGAAGTTGTTTCTGTCCCCTCTGCCTTTGAAGTTTCTTCTTCCTCTGCCTCTCTTGTTTCTTTCTCCTTTGGGATGATCTTTGGATTGGTCTTTGGTGTGGTTCTTTGCTTTTTGAGCAAAGCAAAGTGATTCTCCAGCATGCTCGGTTGTATTCTTACCAAAGGCTTTCTCTCTGTCAGATATCTTTTCTACCAGGGTGTCAAATGTTAGTGATTTGAACTTGTCACTAGCTTGCAATGACTTAAGATAATTGGAGTGAGTAGGATACAAATATTTTACAAATACTGCAAGAGGAAGATCTGGTTTCATACCAGAGGCTTGAATCTTGTGCATGATAGCTTTGATTTTAGAGGAAACTAACATAGGATCATTGTCTTTTACTTCAAGACTGAATAATTTTAACATTAGTTGAATAACTTCCATTTCAGAGTGTGAATCATACAGTTCTTTTAATGTTTTAGTGCTTCAAAAAATATTTTGCAGTCAATATGTGCTAGCTCACCTCTTCCCTGACTGTGGCAGTGATTACTGCTAAAGATTTCTTGTCTTTTGTTCTCCAAATGGCCTTCTCTTTCTCGGATTTTGGAGGTTCAGGGTCTCTGGTTATGGTCTTTCCAGCTGCTGTCTCTATCAAGAGATATCAACGCAGATATCAAGAGATATCAACACAGTCATAAAGCGATATTCAGAAGCGCAGGCAGTTTTGGAGGAAGTCGTGAGATAAAACTATACGTTATTGAGAGAATTAGGGTTAGGTATAAGCTAATTCAAACGTTCAGGAAACTAACAGTAAAAATCCCGCAGCACAAAACCTTATCAACGTGAAGGGAAAAAATAGTATGAAATCACAGCTTACACTTATAAAAATACACTCATCGCAGCTTGTGCTTGTGGCAAAAATTAGGGTTTGTGAGAGGGACACAAAATTATTGGCACCGAGGCTACAATAAAAATGCATAAAGAGATAGACTGACCGGGCAGCCTGATAGGTAAACGGAGTTCTGGCAAGCAGACTGCCAGGATAAAAAATCATACAGGCAGGTATCGCTCTATTGAAAGGCAGACTGGCAACAGGCAAACAAGAGTTATGGCCAAGGTCTAATAACTCAGGAAGAATGACAGGCATGCAATGCATCCAGGAGTTATGGTAGGCAGCCAAGCTCTGATACCACTGATAGGTATAACTCCTGATTCTATTTATTCCTTTGCTAATGCATATACTTATACAAATCATATGACAGTTGTGTTTCACCTTCTGCCCAGCCTTTTCGGCTTCCTACTATTCAGATTTATTTATTTATTTACAATATATAATCCCTGACAGATTATATTCTAACATGATGAAACTTAAAATTTTATCATAATTTGACAGATTGTAGAATTTTTTCTTCTTTTAATTCAATTTGTTAAACCATACAATTTGCAATTTTTTTTCAGAAGAAAAAATCTTGTCCTTGATATTCATTAATGAATCAAAGGGCATCTATTATGTCGACCCAAAATCTGGGTTACAATCGTGAAAGGAGGATCCATAAGAAACCAATCAGTCAATATCATGAAAGAGCCTCATAACGACAAATCAGCAAGGGGGACAAGTTCAACCAACAATACAGTATCCCATCAGTATAAGCTGCCACTCACACCATATCTACCGTGAACTAAAGAGAGCAGAACAACAATCTAAAAGGAGCTTGCTCCATAACAAATCATAATGTGGTGCGGTAGATAAAAGGGAGAACATGCTCCAACACCAAGCTCAAAAGAGCACAAAAAAACCCTGAGAGGACAAATGACCTTCAATAAATTTCGATAAATTACCAGATCCTGGAGACAAAGAAAGTGCTTTTTTAGAGAGGCAATCTGCAAGCTGATTAAATTCATGGTAGATATGGCAGAAAGACAGCTCTAGAAAGTAAGTGCATAGCTTCCTAGTGTCCCTACACCAATGATAGAGTTCCGGTGGTGTGAGGGAAGCTGTACCCTTTTCCCAATTGATAATGACAAGAGAATCGCCAAATATCCTGAGCTTGGGTATCCCCATCATTTGGGTTGTATGCATGAGGGCCCAAAGCCCTATTAGTTCTGATTTTGTGTTGGTGCATGGACCTTCCCCCAATGCAAATTCGAGGTAATGAGACTCATTCAACATCAGACAAAAACCAACTCCCCCTACCTTCTTTGATGAAGCCCCATCTAAGAAACCACAAAGCAAGTGAAGCACAGGACCCATGCCCAATGATCTTGCCTTTTTTATCTTATTGACCGAAGGGTAGTACATTTGAGAAAGATAAGCAATCTGATGAAGAAAGCTGATGACAGTCAGTTTTTTCCCTTCAAAAATATAAATGTTTCTCGCTTTCCAAATAGTCCACATAGAGAGGTAAGGGAGATAACATAATGTTGAGTGGATAGAGAAACAATCAATCCACTTTTCCAAGAAAGGGTAGAGATCCTTAGAGTGGAAATTGAGAGTGAAATGGTACTATTCCATTAGGCAAGAGATCAGATTCCTCCAAACAAGGCAATGAAAAAATAAATGCTTGACGCTGTCAAGATCCTTACTACATAGAGCACAAATCCCAGGTCCAGTCCACCCTCTCTTCTAGAGATTATCCCAAGTGATAAGTTTGTTCATCAGAGCCAACCATACAAAACAACATATTTTTCTGGGAAGAGTTCCTGACCAAATATGTTTAAGTACTCTACTGCCTGCGGGGGGAGATGAGTTAGCTACTATACACTCATAAACCAGTTTTGCTGAAACTAATCCATGATTCTTATTATAAGCCCACATCAGTGTATCAGATTGTGAATGAAGGTGAAAGCCACCCAGCTCCAAGTTTTGTGTGAATGAGTCCCAAGCTAATTTCCATTCTCCAGATATACAGAGAAGGCTTGACCGAGTACCAATATTGTGATCCCAGAAGGATGTTATGGGCTTGTGAGAGAGAGACAATGTCCAAGTCTTCCAGAAACTCAAGAAAACCGATAGGCCAACTGAAAGTATCAGGAATTTCGATAATATGATCAATTCCAATTTTCACTTGTTCACCATTATCCACTTGCCATGCAAGACATATACCAATCCATGGGAGGTTTTGTAAGAACCCTCTCCAGAAAACTGATACACCATGATTTCTGAAATGCTTACCTCCGAGCCATGATACAACAGACTGTTTTTTCAAGTATTTACTAAGAATAACACGATTCCATAATCCCTCATTCCAAAGCACTAACCAAATATTTTTTAATCTGAGAGCAATGTTGAACCAGAATAAATTCTTTATACCCCATCCCCCATACTCTTTTGGCCAAGAAAGTGTCTTCCAGTTGACTAGATGGTAACAGTGTCTATTGCCATAGGATCCCCATAAAAAATCAAATGCCAAACTTCTGAGTTTATTTAGAGCAGAGACCGGTGTTGGAGCAAGGCCCAACCAATAGACCGGTATACTAGATAGAACAACTTGTACAAGGGTCAGACGGACTCCAGGAAAGAGGATCTTGTATGCCCAGTGTGATATTTTGCATTCAAATTTCTGAATCAGCCAGTTCCAATCACTTACTATATACCCCAGAGGCTTGAGATAATAGCCAAGGTACTTAAATCCTGTAGTTAAGGGCTCCATTTTATATGGCAGGGCTCTGGAAATATCTGTGCGAATATCTACAGCCACATTATTATGAAGAAAACAAGATTCGTCAATACTAATAAACATCCCCGAGGCTTTGCAAAAAGTACCCAATATAACATCAAATGCCATCCACTCAGACAAGGGTACCTGTGCCAAGAAGGATCACATCATCTACAAAAAGGAGATGTGTAAGAGCAAGAGAAAATGTTATTTTGATACCTTTAATGAGACCATGTTCTCTTGCATCAGCAATTAAGAGGCTGAGTCCTTCAATGACAAGTATAAAGAGAAGGGGGGAAAGGGGGAAACCCTGTCTGATGCCCCTAGTTGCTGTGAAGAACTTCGAAGGTGTTCCATTGACAAGCACAATAAAAGTAGCAAATGTAAGGCAAGCCATTATCCAATTAACAGCCAGAAGAGGAGCCCCAATATGAATGAGGATGAGTCTGATATAGGACCAATTAACACGATCAAATGCCTTAACCAAATCCAATTTGAGGATGAGAGCACAAGTATTTTTGGTTTTCACTGAGTGGAGAGATTCTTGTACAATGCCAATAGGTTCCACAATTTGTCAGTTTTTCAAAAAACCATATTGTTCAATATAAATATGGGAGTCCAAGAAAGGCTTCAGCCTCGAAGCAATCACCTTAGAAATCAATTTGTATAATAGATTGCATAAGGATATTGGCCTAAAGTCAGCAAAGGTTATAGGCTTATCCTTCTTGGGAATTAATGCAAGAAAGGTAGAGTTAAGGGAGGGAGGAATATATCTTGAAACCCTAGAGCAGTCCACAGCTGACAGTAATTCATCTCCCAATAAGTCCAAGAAATTTAAATAGAATTCAACAGGCCAGCCATCGGGGCCAGGGCTCCGATCTTTTTTGAAAGAGTGTAAGGCTCTCTCAAGTTCAATCATAGTAACAGGTTGAGTAAGACATGGAGCATCAGCTTGTGAGATCATGTTAGGGTACAGAAGAATGACCCCGATTTGTTCCATTAAGTAGGTCTGATTGTCATCTTTAAATATATTGGAAAATTTACATTGACCCAAATACTTAAGTGCATCATCATCTTCAATGGTATGACCTTTATCATCCATAAGGGACCAGATAGCATTATGATTCCTCCTACCAGATGCCAAGGCATGGAAGTATTTAGTATTAGAATCTCCATACAAATCCCACTTAGTACGACTTTTGAATTGCCAAGTCAAAAGGTAGTGATCCATAATTTTCATTTTTTTATATCTGAGCTGAGACATGGACAACTGTTCCTCATGCATGAGAATTCCATAAGAGGAATTAGAGAGAATATTACTGATATCCTCATTTATCCTGTGAGACTCAGACTCCATAGAAGATCCTTTTTGTTTGATCCAATCTGTTTGTGCCAGAAATTGTTTCCAAGGCCAAAGAAACAAGCCAACACAATCTCAAATAAAACTCAATAAAACAAACTAGGTTTAGGGTTTCTGCAATGTTTCTTGGTTGTAAATCAGGTGAACAACAGGGAATAAAACCATGAGCTAAACAAGGACTAAATCATAAGCAATTAATGACAAAGATGCATAATATAATCAACAAGATCCAACAGAACACATATTGAAGTTCATTCATAAAAGCTAAGCATCACCAACATACAAACATAGACCAGCAATGAATTTATCAGTTAAGCAACTAAACAAGCTGAACAATGAAGCCAACACAGAAACTGAAGGGTAAAAAGTGTCATATATTTCATAATTTTGCCATCAAATACATACAAGAGTCATAATACTTAGCTCACAAATAAGTCTGAAGACCTCCTGAAGTTCTCCCAAAAAATTGAACCCTTCTTCAGTCCCTTTGTCCCTCTTTTATAATTACAAAGAATTAGTTCTATATCCCCTTCATTAGGTCGAAATTGAAACTGCCCAGCAGTTACATTAACTAACTAATTCAACTAATTGACTAAAAATAGCAAATCGGATTCCTGGCAAATATGGCGAATTTCTGGAAAATAGGTGTCAACGAAGCTTCCATATTTCTCAATTGGTGACACCTGTGTAAACAGTGAGAGAGGTTTTTGTAAATAGGTCCGTTATGGACAAAAACCTCTCTTGGTTTTTAAAAATTCATCTCCAGTCAATCAGAATCTACCCCGTAAACTGAACACTAAAACAGGAAAATATTAAATATTTAAAATCCCTGAAAAATAGGCTTCAAAGATTAAACTGAATCTTTCAAACCTTAATAGATGTTGCAAAACTGAGAGATTTTTTTGTATATGGGTATCTTATAAACAAAAACCTCTTTTTGTTTTTAAAAATTCCTCTTCATTAGCTCGTGGTCGGAATTTTACTTCAATAACTCAAAACAGGAAAAATAGAGCAGAATTCGGTTTCTACTGCCTCCTTTTTTCATTCATAAGTGCTGAGACTTTGTTTTTTAAATTCTTAATAGAATCAACTGTGGATGATTATTTCTCCTTAATATTGTCATTATCTTCTTGTAAATTACTAATCTCTTCCTCTAAAATATTTATTCATTTATCAGCATCCTCCAACCTCTCATTCCTAGCTTGGAGTTCAATTGACAACATTTTTTGGTGTTCTTGCAATTAACTCATTGACTGTTGGTAGTTTTTAAGAACAGCATCGAACTTCAACATTTTCATAGACTCATCTTGAAGTTTAATTCCAACATTCTGTTCCTCGTTATATTTTGTTATGGGTACATCTTGTAAAGAAGTTGTCCTCTGAATTCTGTGCCAAATATCCTGTTGAAAAGCATTTTTCTCTCTCTCCAAGTTCTGTGTTCTTTCCTCTTTAATATTCATGCAAAGAACTCCACCTGCAATTTCATATTTGATTCACAACTGTGCTTCAATCCATTGGCATGCATCTTCAACAGGCTGAGTAGAATGATCCTCACAATCAACAACATACGGAAGCAACCTCGGTTCCCATCCACACAAACTAATAAGCCGTTGATCCTGATAATAAAAAATTAGCACCAGTAGCTGCAGATTCATCACTAGCAATCTCAATTCCATAAATCTTTCCACTATTTCAAGATAGTGCTGCACTTGGTAATGGAGGAGGTTGAGCAGGAAGACGATCTATCTGAGGAGCCTGGGATAACTTCATTTCCTCAATGGCAGAACTACAAACAACTGGGAGAGCTGGAAGCTGGAGGAGTGCACTTATTTCTTTGTCACTCCCCTGTATAGGTAGATTTTCCATATTTGTTTCTCTTGGAGGTAAATTGGATGATTTTTGTTCCTTGATTTTTTTGCAGTAGTGTTCTTTGCTTAGCAGCTGCAGAAAACATGTTAACATCTTGCAAGTAGTTATAATCTTTGTGTACAACACTTTTCAGAGTTGAACCATCTTTGGTGATTGCATGATCTAGTGTTGAATCAATTGAAATCAAATCAATCTTAAACGGTTTCCAGCCTTAGTGTTCTAGGCTTGCAGGCAGACTTGGAAAATCAACTGCAAGTGAAAGATCGTTCTCCAAGTCCATCGATTCCATAACCTCTTCCGTTGGCTGCTTTTTACGTTTGTAAAATGGCTCGATATTATTTCCTGCTTCCTCATTCCCGTCCATCTTCATAATATTTAATTTAGAACATCTTCCCCAAAAATCTTGCCTTAGTTTGCTCACTATCATCATTTGCCATAAATTTGCATCCAGTTGCCAGAATCTCCCTCACATGAGACTAACGCCTGTTTACATGAAAAAAACTTGGCACAACATATATCAAATGTGACCAATAATTTATTTAACACTTTAGGAGCAAAATCCCCAAAAAATCGGACTGAAAAATGACCATTCTGGCAAAAAACGATTTTCCTGTAGCACCGTAGTGTTAATTTTTGGCAGTTGCGCTACAGGAATAATTTAAAACCAATTTTGGCACCTTTTGTCATTTTTTTCATTTTGAATGAGGTTTAAATGATAAGCTATGTCCATGATGTTACTTGCGACCTCATTATTCAATAATATGACCTTTAAAAACCCTTCAAAACCTAAAGGAGGAAAAACAATAAAAATCTAAGGGCAAAAACTTGAAATTTCACTAAAAATCTAAAACTTTCCAAAGTAAGTAAAAGAATAAAATCAAGGAAATAAACAAACTAGACTAAAAAATACAATCAAACATAAAAAAGCTAAGAAACAAGTTCCTGACATAACACAATCCTTTACATCATCCTTGAGAAGACGGAGCTTGTGGGTAAGGAGATCCAAATCAGTACCTGAACATGAAGGAGACAACCTAGACCACCTATCAATAAACCAGGGCATAAAATCCTGATCATTAAGCCAATATCGGTTCAATTTAAAAGGGTAGTTACAGGACCCAAGTTACTTATTCCATTCGAAGAAAATATGATAGTGGTCAGATAAATCAGAATGAAGAGTCCACACACGGTGGAGGAGGAGTATAGGGATCAATGAAGAGGCCACTAGAAACCTGTCCAGTATTTTACTAATGCCATCATCTCCACCCCAGCCATTCCTCCAGGTAGGACCAGAATTGGGAGGAGAAATATCAGTTAGTCCCATAGAATCAAATAGATGCTTGAAATGTGATGACAGGGGGTCAATGACAGCCCGCTTGCCCCAAGTCTACGAAGCATTCATGGTTAAGTTAAGTTCTCCACCCAGGATCAGGTTAGGTGATTTAAGAAGTACCCCCCTGAGGACATTATCCTAAATGATATCCTTGTCCTAATAAGGGCCATAGCAGTTGAGGATGTCTAAAGGGGTATGCAAATCACAAAAACATGCCTTCGCAAGTATACCCGCCACAGTTGCAAAAGCATGACATATGACCCTATGAGGGTCCCAAGTAGTTAATAACCCCCCAAAGACTAACAACATAGAATTCCTAGTTGGGAAGGAGCTTGGAGAAGGCATGAAGAGTAGGGAAGGAACTGTACATTATCTCTTGAAGGATAATCATGTCCGAATGAACAGAGAGGAAAAGTGAACGAAGGATACATTTTTTGGTCTTGCCTCCCAAACCTATGACATTCAGGGAAAGAATCAGCATTAAGGAACATGTGGGTGGGGAGGAGAAGCTCTAAGTCCCCAGGTAGAAAAACCTCTGGCAGCATCTTTAATGCGAATAGATAATGGAATATAGGGTGCAAAGGAAGAAGAAATATCCCCCATCTGGTCCTTCTTGTCCTTTCTTTTTTTTCTTACAGTCACATTTTTGAATCTGATGGAATTAAGGTGGAGGGTGGACGGCGAGGAGGGAGTAGTAGCTGTAAAAATCGACAGCGACTTATGAAGGGAAGGGTCTGAGAAGGATGGGGAGGATAGTGGACTGTGTGGTGAAGAGGGATGAGGGGGAGAGGGAATGGTGATAGGAAGTGGAGGAAATTCCACATGAGAAGAAAGGGGAGGCACCACAGGGTTATGAGTGGCAAAGGGAAGTGAACGGAGAATAGGTGAACCAACAGAAGAGTGTTCATGTGAGGAGACTATAAGAGATTTCTCCATAGCAGCTAGAACAGGGAAATTTGATAACGGCATCAATGGGTTCAGTGTGGCAAGAAAGGGGGAGCAAAGTGAGGGATCCTGAGAGTCAGTGATAGAAGGACCCTCAGAGGAGACCGATGGGGAAGTCATCAATAGAACCGAGACAGGGGGACAAGGAGAAATAGGGGCCTTCTCCAAAACATCTATGGATTCAATCATAGTATCTGAGACATCATCAAAGAGTGATAATGACTGAGAATAAATACCTTTCTTCGAATGCTCCAGAGGATAGGAAGGAGGCGGTGCTCTATACACAGTTGAACCTTCCAAACTGTTTCCCAAATGAACATCCCTAATGGAGGACAAGTACGCCTGAGATGACCAGTGTCATGGAATCTGCTACAATGAAAAGGAACGTGAAAATAGTCAAGTTGCTACACAAGGAGGCATTCCTTACAAAGGATCTCCACCTCAGCAGGTAAACCAAGAGAGATATCCATCTCAACTAAAACTTGGGCCACTCTCTTGTCAAATGACAAGTGGAAGTCCTCGTCGACAGCAACAAATCTACCAATAGTGTTGGTGATACCTTCAATGATATTCAAATTCCATAGAGGAAAGGGTAAATGAGGAAGCAGAACCCAAAGATGGCGCTTGGAGACCCTTTCCCGAAGTGGGTCAAAGTTCGTATTCCAATGCCCAAGAACCAGCGACCCAGAACCAATACGCCAAATATGATCCAGAATGAGGGTGGCATGAGCTACCTCCAAAAATATGAAAACAATCCAGCCATTCGAAAGCAGACTTATTGTAGGAGTATAAGTCAGGAGCGGCTTCCAAACTTCAGACGCCCAGTCAATCCAAGCCTTTTTACCTTAACGACAATATTCAAGATGTCCCACCAATGCACGAGAGCACAGAGATGTCACCCTGTCCATGAATATACCATGGCCGAGGAGAAAGCGAAACCGGTCGTTGAGGGTCTTGATGTTCTTAGAATGTCTCTTACGTCGATATTGAGTAGAGGCACCGCAGTCCGCCATATGGGCATGTATCAAGTCAACCCCAAGCGTGATACAGTGATAGTCCACCACCCACCACCACAAACCACCCACCAGTGAAATGTGCCAGTCAGAAAGCCCGACAAAATCCTAGAAACCCCAAGCCGAAAAATAACTAAGGTCGAAACCACCAAAGGACCCAGATAACAATCCAATCAGACTGGTCAAGACCCGCAGAAACCAAAAACCAAACCGTGCAAACCAGATAGATACAAAACCCTAGTTAAGGGTAAAACCTACAAACCCTAGTTAGGGTTAGTCAGGTCAGAGAGACAATCAGTCTGACAAGAAACCCAACAGAAACCCCAGGAGAGGTACCGATAGACCGGAGTGGGAAGGTGAAAACCAAAGCGGGAATGCAAAACCGACAGGCAACCCCGGGGTGAAGCACAAACCCTAGTAAGTTGGGAGAAGACAAGGGTTAATAGAAGTCAACCCTTCACATGTGGACAGGGAAAAGGAGAATCATGGGCACAGATAACATGAAATACCATGCAAGGGAGATAGAGCAGGTGACAAATAAAAAAAAATGAAGCACAGACAGATACCCACATAACCATGCACACAGAGGCGACTGCAAATAGCAAAAAACTTCCCACTTTTTTTATTTGGTTGGTACTAGTCCCCCTGGTAAGGGGAGGGAATCCAAATAGTCTCCTTCTATGCAATGGAGAAGGCCAAGAACAACCCAAAATCCTAAGGATTACAGGGACGATAGGGTAAGAAGTATGACAGTCCCGGGGTGAGAGTCAAGCCAACAAACCATGAGCCGGGGAAATAGGGCAGACCAACCGAAGGTGACAAGTATCTCATGGGTGTGTTTTCCCAAGAAGCCATGAAAACCAGGATAAAACCAGAGCCATTTGCCCCATTACCCTCAAGCACTCTTCATTCCTTGCTCACCATACAATTTGCACTTAAACTTATCCCAATTACACTATATTTTTGTGATATTTATACCATGTTATATTGGATTGAATTGAAATAAAATTAATTCATGTTGTGTTAGTGTTTTAAATTTTTAATGTGGTTGATATGATATTTATAATAATAATTTAATTTTGTAACTATAATCTAATTAAACATGGAATGATCATAACTAAAGTGTGAATTGGTAATTAAACATGGAATGATCATAACTAAAGTGTGAATTGGTAATGGATTTTTTTGTGATTTAAAGAAACATCATCAAACTCTAAAAAAATTTATTAAAATAACTTAATAATTAAAATATTTATTAACATTGAATTATTCACCTATGATATATTTTAGTAGAGCGTACATGCAAAAAAAATTGAAAGATGTCACTTGGTTTATTGCATTTTCTATGATTGTTCACTTAGACTTTGTGAAGTTCTTCTCAGAGAGGAGATGTGGTTTGAGGGGTACCGTCATGTCAATCGTAGAAATTATTCACCTTTCATTGTGATCAATTTGTTGTTGAAATGAGATATTGGGACCATGTATTTAACCATGTGGTATTGTTAAATTTGTAAACCATTGATCTATAGGAAAATGAGAGCAATTGAGAAGTAGAATTATGTAGTGGGATATCAAAGACAATGTATAATGAACAAGACAAATTTGAGAAAAATATGATAAGAATTGATCAGTTAATTACACCATTTATCTCTTCTCATTAATCAACAAAAGAATCCAAATAATGTGTAATGCCCCCATTCAAATAATTGCATAGCAGGAAAATTCCATCAATCCTACTAGTTCCCTAGGTTGGGTGGAAACATTGGGAAGTTAATAAGGGAGATAATAAATGGTGTTTATAAATTAGAAGGAATAAATATTTATTTAATGGAGTTAATTAAATTAATGCAAGTGAAAAATGAAATGGCTATGGAGAATGGAGACACATGGAGACTATGGGGCCCACTCAAGCTAGAATTCCTATGTTAAATGGCATCCTCCTCTTGTAATTTTGAATCTATGGGAAGCCTAATATTATTATGAGGTTAATATACTTGTGCATATACTTCATAGTTTGAATTTGGGATGAATTGTAACTTACATGGGAGAGGAAGAGCCAAATGGGAGTTTCATGGACACTTGGCTAGATTCCCCTTACATTTATGACATCTATGACACCAATGATGGAGATTCTATGACAGTTATGACACAAGTCAGATATGAAGGCTGACATACTTACATAATGACATGTCAGGCCTGAATAGAGCATCTTATAAGTTTAATTTGGGAGTTGGAGAATGCCAAGAGGCTCCTACTCAAATTTGGGAGAAGAGGGAAGGTGAAGAGAGAGGCCACATTGCATAGCATGAGAAGCCACACCAATTAGACTTGGATTTGTTTTATGGATGGATTTGGAACCTTAGAAGACCAATAATGTTTATAAAATATAGGGAGCATCCATGAGAAGAACCTTTTTGATCATTTGTGAAATTTTCTATTGTGAAGAGAGAGAGCTAGTGGAACACTAATTCATGCCTTAGCCAATTTCGAGGGTGAAAGATTCCCATCCTATTTGTTGTTTGGAGAGGCCACTCAGGTATTTCAAGGAGATTAAATGGATTCATAATTTACATGTGCAAGCTACTAAAGCTCGTGGACACATCAAGTTCAACTTGTTCTTCCTTTCATCTCAAAATTTCTCACCATATTTCAGCTCTATGGAGTGAGGTGCACTTGGTGGGATATTCATATCTTTGAGAGAGATTATCTTGATCCATTATTTTTTATTCTGATGTAAATTATATGTTATTTAAGTTCATAAATATCTCAGGTCTAAATTCGAAGAAGTCTCATGTATCATTGCTCAATAATGAAGAAACGGTGCCATTTCCCCACTACCTTGTTGTAAACTCTTATAATATTCATGGATTAGAATGGGTGTATAAAATATTGATGATTTATGAATGAATGGATTGAAATTAAAGTATATTATCAGTTTCATGTTTATTAAGGGATAATTTGGGGCCATTGGGTTGAATTTCATAGCATTTGGGGCAAACTACACCTTATTTCCCCAAGGGTCCAAAACTAGTTTTTTATATCTAATTGAAAGAAGTGATAACATCCAGCGGAGGTCGATTGGTTATGAATATGAGTCTCTGATAATGTATTATACACATCCCTTGCTTCAATTTAATAATTATATTGGGTTTCTCCACATTTGGGAAGCCATTTCTACCACTTACCTCGAGGTGATTTGAACCCAAAATTGCTAGTAAAATCATTTATCTTGTTCAGAATTTAGTACCAACTTGAAGAACTGATTGGAGGGACATAATACATACCTAAACATAATAATTAATTTGTTATATCATTCATACACCTTCTCTGAATATTTGGGAGCAATTGGGCTGATTTGGGGATCAAGACTCTAAAACTATTCAAGATCCAAAATTGTGAAAAAATTGGAAAATTGGGCATTTTCGTAAAAAATTAAAAAAGGGACAGTACAAATGGTATCAAAGAATGGTCTTGGCACCTGATGGTAGTAACAACGAGTCAAATCAATAAACCACCACCCTTAGATGCTAAAGTTGAAGGTGTTTTTGTTGGAGGAGAAGAAGTAGTAGAAGAAGAGGTACATTTTGCTGAAACTATGATTAGCGAGGGCAAGGGATCCAATGATCATGAAAAGATTGAATATATTAAACTCATACAACCTCTCTTTTATGACATAACCAAGAACATGAACCAGCAGCTTATGAAAGGATTCAAATTGTTGGTTAGCCAATTTGGAAGCAAATTGGGAGTAATGGGAGATAACAGTAGTTCACACTCAGAAGAAAAGAAGACAATGGGTGAG
This sequence comes from Pseudotsuga menziesii, assembly GCA_001517045.1. Lineage (NCBI taxonomy): Eukaryota > Viridiplantae > Streptophyta > Pinopsida > Pinales > Pinaceae > Pseudotsuga > Pseudotsuga menziesii. The sequence continues at coordinate 371,632 of LPNX010097746.1, read as the reverse complement.
CAAATTTTCTCAAGAATAGGACCCCATAATAGAACCCATGAATTTCAAAGCACACCAAGGACTACTGCACCTAAATTTCTTATTCTCAAAGAAGGACAAACATTCAATTTGAAATTAATACAATAACAAAAGAATGGGCTAGATTGGATGAAGAGTGTAGGAGGAGTATAACATTTGAGCAGTACTTCACCATACAAAACAAAATCAAAAAGGAGGAAATAAGTCTCTGCATCAAAACAAAGAATTTAATTGTGCGGTAAAGTGCCACTTCCTACTTTTGATGGTTCATCTAAAAGTTCTGCTAACACTTGGGTGCAAAAATTGGATGTGTATTTTTAGTTGAATCCAATGGTGGAAGAAGATTCTTTAAAAATGGATATTTTGCACTTGGATGGAGATGCTAATGAATGGTGGTTCCATGGCCTGAAAAAATTGGGTCATGATCAGGTTAAAACATATGGGTAATTTATTGGAATGGTATTATAAAGGTTTGAGCAAAAATATCTAGAATTGTCTTTCAAAGAACTAGCACAATTGAAGCAGGTAGGGACTCCTATTGAATATATGTTGGAATTCCAAATATTATCAGTTAAGGTGGCTAATGTATATATGGGAAGGTTAGTATTGATATTCACTGAAGTTTTGGTAGAGCTCTTAAAAGGTTTGGTCAAATCCCACAAGCCTACTAACTTAAATTATGCAATGAGCTTGACTAAAGATCTTCAAAATGTGCTTCCTAGAATAAGATTTCCTCACAAGACTAACTTCAAATTTGAAAGAAAGCCTTGGAAAAAGGATGCACCTGATAAGAATTTTTGGAAAAAGGATACATTGGAAAACAATAATAAAGAAGGAAAAAAAATGGATGAACTTTGAAGGAAAAAAATGTGCTTCACATGCTTCCAACCATGGGCACCGGGGCATAAATGTGCTAAAGGAAAGGCTCAATACATAGAAGTATTTTCTGATAATGATGAGTATGAAGGGGGTATGGATGAATAGGGGAAAACTTCAGATCAAGAGGAGGCATATGAGAGAAGCTGAAGAATAAATTCAAGAAGAAAATCATCCTTCACCAGACAAAGCAATAATGGCAGTACTTTCAGCAGTTCCTCGCAATCACACTATTCGATGCAAGGCTGTGGTATTGGGACAAAGAGCTTCAGTTTTGTTAGATGGCAGAGATACACATAATTTCATTGATGCAGAGATTGTGGATAAAATAAACATACCAAATGAACCATTCAATGGCTTCATAGTTGTCATTCGAGGTCACAACACCATGCAATGAAAAACATGGGTTCCAAAGCTGCAAGTCACCATAGGTAACTATACTTTTATTCATAGTTTTTATGTGGTTGATGTTTCTGATACTAATGTAGTATTGGGAGTGCAATGGCTGTATTCTATAGGAGATAATTTAGTAAATTATCAAATTCCTGAAATGAAATTTCAAGATTCAACAGGGGTAATAAAGGTTGTGAGAGGGCAACACACTTACCTAAAACAGGTAGTAAATTGCAATAGTATGATATCTATATTGAGGCATGGTGATATAGAATGGGATGATGAATGTTATATCACCTCTCCCAAGCCAAAAAACATAGTTGTTAAACACCCAAAGGAGATAGAGACACCTTTGCACAAATATGAAAACGTTTTCAGAGGTCTTCCACATTGTAGACCACCTGATAGGGGGGTTGAGCATAACATTGTTTTGGAGGAGCATACTTCACCCATTCAAATGCCTCCTTATAGAAATCCAAAGAAGTTCAGAGATGATATTGAGAATACCATTCAATAAATCTTAGAGTTGGGACTCATTAGACCAAGCTCTAGCCCTTATGCTTTTTTAGTAGTGTTGGTAAAGAAAAAACATGGAACTTTAAGGATGTGTATAGACTTTAGAGCTTTGAACAAGAAGACCATCAAGAATATATATCCTATTCCTAGGATTGATGATCTCATGGATTAGCTATTTGGATCTAATTACTTTTCCAAAATTGACCTTAGATCTGGTTATCACCAAATTCGGATGAAGGAGGAAGATGTGCAAAAGACTTCTTTTCAATGCCATTATGGTCACTTTAAGCTTCTTGTTATGCCATTTGGGTTTACTAATGCTCCAAATACATTTCAATCATGTACCAATAGAATATTTTGCAAGCAGCTTAGAAGGTTTGTTTTAGTCTTCTTTGATGATATTCTCATTTACAGTAAAACTTGGGAAGAGCACTTGCAACACCTAGAGATTGTGTTGAAAACTTTGCAAGAACAATCTTTGTATTCTAAGATGTATAAATGTGAATTTGGGATGAAAGTGTTAGTTTTTCGACATTAAGCTAGCATTATTTAGGATATTTAACTGAGAGAATAACAAGTATAGTAATAAAACACAAGAGAGAATGAACACAGTGTTTTTCCTCGGGAAAACCATAAATGGAGAAAACCCCACAACTTCCTCAGAGATAGAATCAGCACCAAAATAGTAAAAGCCCAAAATAGTAAGTGATCTCCCGACAGCAGTAAAATTATTCTTGTCTAGCCCCAGTGTCTTCTCCTTCCTCATCTATGTGCTACACTTGAGTGTGTATGAGTTGTGTGTTAAATAGAGAGCCAACTCTCTATTTATACTAATCCCGACATGACTAAAACCCTACCAGGGCCAACCTCTACTAGGAGAGTCTAATAACCCTAGTGCCCCGGAACTACGGGGAATTTAACCCTTAGACAATTGAAGGGTTACCCACAATGACTTGACATGAATTGTTTACATTACTGATCCTCCCGATTGGAACATTGGGGCATGACAACATGACTCAATTACATTATAGATACATCTCGAAATAAAAATTGGGTTACAATACATAATATACATAGATGAATACATTCCAAAGTTATAAATACATCAACACTCCCTCTTAACTAGGAAGGTATTCTTTCGACACAATTTTAGCATTGGTCTTCTTCTTTGTATCAACTGGATCATCTCGTCATCTGCATCTTCAAGTCTTCTTAGTCTTCAAGTCATCTTCGTATTTAAGTCATCTTCATATTTAGATCCGGATCATCACTCGATCTGGATCATCATGGGACATCGTCACTGGAGTTGGATCATCACTGGATCTAGATCATCACTAAATTTGGATCATCACTAGACATCATCACTGGATCTGGATCATCACAGGATCTAGATCATCATTGCTGGATCATCATCACTGGATCTGGATCATCACTAGGCATCATCACTAGATCTGGATCATCACCCGATCTAGATCATCATGGGCGCTATCTCATGATTCTTCTCGTCATAGAAAGTTCTATAGAGCCAGTCCTTTTTCATGATGGTTGTAGGCCTAGCATCCATGTAGGCCTTCTTTAGCACTTATATCTAACCTACTCTTCAGAAAGGCATAGTACTCATATCCATCCAGGCTGGAACACATCCTGCACACAATGATGGAAGAGTTTCGTACTTCCATCCAGGCTGGAACACATCCTGCACACAATGATGGAAGATTTCTGTATTTCCATCCAAGCTGGAACACATCCTGCACACAATGATGGAATATTTTCGTACTTCCATCCAGGCTAGAACACATCCTACACACAATGATGGAAGATTTCCATACTTCCATCCAGGCTGGAACACATCCTGCACATAATGATGGAATATTTCTGTACTTCCATCCAGGCTGGAACACATCCTGCACATAATGATGGAAGATTTCCACACTTCCATCCAGGCTGGAACACATCCTGCAAACAATGATGGATGAGCTCTACACTTACATTCATCTAGGATGGAACCACATCCTACCACAATGATGGAATATTTCTGTACTTCCATCCAAGCTGGAACCACATCCTACCACAATGATGAAAGGGCTCTGCACTTACATCCATCCAGGTTGGAACACATCCTACACACAATGATGGAAGGGATTGCACTCATATATGATATTGTAGGAACCAATCCTACAATCACATCAAAATGGCCCCCAGTCCTTGACTAAGATACCTGGTAACTGACCAGGTGCCTCCATTCTCCTAGAGAATGGTAGTTTCCCTTACATCTAACCTGCTCATTGGAATGGCCAACACTCACATCTGACATGGAAGGAACTTAATCCTTTACCCATGACAGAATGGTTCATCCCTTACATCTGATCAAGTGGGAACACATCCCTCTATCACATCAGAATGGCTTCTCAGTCCTAGACTAAGTTTTCCTGGTAACTGACCATGTACCTCCATTCCCAAAATGGTAGTTTCCCATACATCTGTCCTGCTCGACAGAATGGCCAACACTCATATCTGACATGGAAGGAACCAATCCTCTCACCATGATAGAATGGCTCAGCCCTTACATCTGACCATGGAAGGAACCAATCCTCTCACCATGTCAGAATGGCTATGGGTCTCATCACTTTCCCTTGGAGGAAACCTCGATCTGGAGAACACCAAGATTCTCCCTGAAGTACTCAAACTTCATCCTAGCCAATGGCTTCATCAATACATCAGCTATCTATTCCTCTGTCACAACATATTGGAGCTTCACTGCTCCCCTCTACACCATATCCCTGATATAGTGGTACTTGATCTTGATATGCTTCGACTTGTCATGGAACATTGGATTCTATGAAAACTTCACGCAACTCTGGTTGTCACAATGTATACAAGTAGCATCCAACTGGAGATCAAATAAATAATACAGTAGCTTCCTCAGCCATACTGCCTCACAACTAGCTGAACAAGCTGCAACATACTCTGCTTCAGCTGTACTCAGTGCCACATTGGATTGCTTCCTGCTAAACCAAGAGATCACACCTGATCCAATACTAAAACAACACCCTAAAGTGCTCTTCCTATCGATGGCACTACCTGCCCAATTTGAATCAACATAACCCTCCAGGTTAATCTTCTGATTCTCATCGTACTTGAGCCCATAATCAACTATACCCTTCAGGTACCTCAGAATATGCTTTGCAGCAATCAAGTGAACATGTCTCGTATCTGTCAAGAACTGGCTCAAGGTGTTCATAGCAAAGCAAATGTCTAGTCTCGTGTTCGTCAAGTACATCAAGGACCCAATCATCTGATGATACATTGTAGCATCAACCGACTCTGATGAAGCATTGTTCAAGAGCTTCAGGTTCGATGACATAGGTGTGGCCATATCCTTGCAGTCCATCATCCCAAACCTCTTCAGGATATCTATTGTATACTTCCCTTGTCCAAGGAAGATTCCATTTGTACCCTGCCACACATCCATACGTAGAAAGTAATGCATCATCCCCAAGTCCTTCATTTCAAACTCAGCAGCAAGATTTCTCTTCGTATCAGCAATCAACCCATCCATACCTATCACAAATAGATCATCTTCATATAGTAGAAGCATCACTGGGTTTCCATCTTCAACCTTGTAGTAAAGGTTGGAATCTTCTTTACTCTTGGTAAAGCCCAAACTGGATAGAAAGTTGTCAATTCTGCCATACCAGGTCCTAGGTGCCTCTTTCAAATCGTACAAGGCTTTTTTTAATCTGCACACATGAGACTCCCTGTCATGAGTCTCAAAACCGAGTGGCTGCTCTACATAAACTTCCTCTTCCACTACACCATTCAAGAAAGCAGTCTTGACATCCATCTGGTGTATTTTCCATTTCATCACTGCAACTAGAGAAAGTACCGATCTGATGGAAGTGTATCTAGCTACAGGAGCAAAGGTTTCTTCATAATCTATTCCTTCCTTCTGAGAGAAACCCCAAGCCACAAATCTTGCCTTATATTTTTTGATGCTACCGTCTACAGCATGTTTGATATTGTAGATCCATTTGGAAGTTATAACTGAATTCCCTTCTGGTCTTGGAACAACATCCCAAACATCATTCTTCATGATCGATTGATATTCTTCGATCATATCATCCTTCCATTCTTTTCGTTCTGCGGTTCTTCATAACTGGAAGGTTCTTTATCAATGAAATCACATAGTAAAGCTACATACCTGGAGCAAGATCTGGTCCTCTTTCTTTCTCCATGATTCTCTTCTGGAGCCCCATATCTCTCTGCACCTTGGATAAGTTCTCGTACCCAAGCAGGTTTCCACTTATGAGTATTCTTCTCCAGAGGTGGATCTATAGGTCTTTGTGGTTCTTCGAAATCTCAATCTTCTTCTTGAGTTTCTTCATTCATGGTTGTATCATGAATTTTGGGTGCTTCTACTTCTTCAGGTTCTTCAGCAGGTCTCTTTCTAGATTTGTTGTAAGCTGTGTTTTCATCAAATGTCACATCCCTACCGATGTCAATCTTCTTGTATCCTGGGAAATATATTCTGTAATCCTTCAAGCTTTCGGAGTATCCCACAAATATACCCTTCTTTCCCGAAGGATCTAATTTTGTTCTCTTCTCTTTTGGAATGTGTATGTACACAGGACAGCTAAATATTTTGAGATGGATGACTTCTAGTTTCTTGCCAGAGAAGACTTCTTTAGGAGTCTTGTTTTCGAGTACTCTATGTGGAGTACGGTTTTGTACATACACCGATGTTCTGGCAGCTTCAACTCAAAGATGCATAGGAAGATCTTGATCATGAAGCATAGCTCTTGCTGCTTCCATGATAGTTATGTTCTTCCATTCTGCAATCCCATTCTGTTGTGGATTATAAGGAGTGGACAACTCCCTCTTAATCCCTGATTCTTTGCATAGCTCTTTGAATTCATTCGAAGTGAATTCTCCATCATTGTCTGATCGAAAAGTCTTGATCTTCTTTTCAGTGTGGTTCTTGATCAATGCTTTGAATTCCTTGAATTTGTTGAATACTTCATCTTTGTTCTTCGCCTTTGTTGAATTTGTTGAATACGATGTCAAAATGAAGCTCTTTGTTTTATCCTTAGAAGATGATGCTGAAGAATGGTACCTCAACCTAGATGATGATTCATATAAAACTCTTAGTGAATTCCTAGAGGGTTTTAAGAAGAAATAGGAAGAAAATAAAGAACCAAGACATCTGCTTGCTACCCTTCATAACATTAAGAAGATGGAGAATGAAACCATGGATGAATTTAACACTAAGTTTAGGCGTGTGGTTGTAGACATCCCTAAAGAAATCAAGCCAGAGGATGCCTCCATCCTCATATCTTACATTGAAGCTTTCATTGGTGACTTGAGGTACTAGTTACGAGACAAAGAGCCAGCTGATCTAAAAACTGCTCAGGAGTTGGCCGAGAAAATAGAAAAGAATATGCAGTCTTCAGGCAAATCCAACATTCCAGGTTACACTAGGGGAAACACTTCATACAACAAAGAAAAGGGAAAAGCAGTTGAAGTAGAAGAAAAGAGAGCCTCTAAAGATCCCATGGAAAAGGTAACATACATGATAAAAGACTTGGTTACGAGTCAAAACCAACTTATGGAAAACAGTCCGCACAACTAAATCTTATGAACAATAGAATAATCATAATGGAAATAAATAATGGGCCTAGAAACTTTCATCCTAGGCAGAATTAGATGTATCAAAAGAAGTTTCCTCAACAAGATCCTAGGATTCCAAACCAGTTAGACTCGGCTAACATGGTAGAAGAAGTAATTCCATGGTGTAGACCCTGTGAACAATTCCACCAAGAAAGCACTTGTTATGTTGCAAATCAAGTCATGGAACATGGACTTCCTAAGGTCAGTAATCAGGAAACAACTTCAAGTGAGCCTGATCATATATACATGGTAGGCCAAGCCTACCCTTTGTCACTAGCTAAATAGTACACACCTAAGGATGAAACCATTGCAGAATATTATAGTGAAACTTATGATGAAAACTGTTATGTACATGACGGGACTCCTACGTGTTCTCCATATAATGATGATAGTCTGGAAGGTTTACTACCTTATGACCTTTTCTCTGAATAAGATGATTATGAAAATTAGGACAAGTATAACTTGGAGCATGATACAAGTGACGAAGACTCCCTTATCACCGACAAAGATGTTGATGAGGAGTCTTGGACATTCATGGAAAATCCAGTCCATGACATAAATAAAGAGGAAAAGAATGAACCAGAAACTTTTGATGGTTTTGTTTATTTTTCTGTCTATGGCATATCTAAAGGAGAGAGCATGGACCATGTGGCCTTGGGAAACTTTGATATGAAAAAAGAGCATGCAGTTTATCCACATGATCAGTCTGAGCCATATATCAGTATCAGTAATGAAGACAAAGAGAACTTGATATCGGAACTTGATATCAGCAATGGGGAATCCATCACATCTAACATAGATCATGGTGATGACTATTGGGATTTTTGTGGATATCTTATTAAGAATCCTATCTATGCTATATCCAGCAAGGGGAGTGTCTGTTTAGAAATTTGTGGAAGTCCAATCTACTATACTTCCATAGAGGGAATCATGGATATGGAGACCTTGGAAAATCCTAGTATGGAAAAGCAGCATTCAAAACTCTTATATGATCATTTAGAGTCATATCATGCAAAGCCACACAAAGGTATCAATAATGAAGACATGGAGAAGTAGTGTTGTGAAAAGACAGATGTGATGCAATTAGTAGAATATCAGTCTCAACTATCATCTTCACATATAGAGTTTCCTCATGATTTGGAGCTGCTTGGGGCTTATACAGTGAATTATCATTCGGTAAGCCTTGATGATCAGTATGATGATGTAGTCAGTCTGCCTCATCGTTCTGATTGGTATATCAGTCCTATCCAGTCATGGATAGAAGCAACCTGCATGAGCACATACAAGTTGGGGAAGAATTTTTATGACATTATTCATGCCTATGATCTCCCATCCATCTCGCCCATTCTGAATAATCACACAGGCTTGCAATTTTTGAATAAGGTATCCTTACTTTGGCTGGTAACCAAAGACAAAGAAAAAAAAATTATGTTAATAAAATTATTAGGTGGTTACATTGGATTTCTGATTACACTTGACCTTTTTTATATCATGCTTAGAGTAGGAAAATAAGCTCCTTGAAAGAGAGCATTTACTTTCTGCATTTCTATTTTATACTTAGCTATAATAAAACTTTGCTTCTTTTAGTTAGTTACATTTATTTTGTTTAAATAAATCAGCTTAATGGTTCATTTGGTTTTTTATAAAACTTGTGCTACTGATGTTTTTCTTGTCAAGTTGAGATGTTTTTACAGGATATATAAACCAAATATTCTGGTGTTCTCATATCCTATCCTTTCCTTAAAGACTATATCGAGCACACGTCCCGCAGCTGGAGCCAGAATGTTACCACCTAAGTTGTACTTAGTGGTTTTTTATCAAGTGATCCTGGTGAACCAGACAAGGATAACTTGTTCGGACTTCAGAAGACCTTCAATATTAATTCTGGGAAGCTTTGTTGTACTATATCACATGTTCATACCCCATGGGGGAATTGTAATAAATGTTCTAGCATGATAGTGTTTTCAAAAGACTCGGTCTCTTAGACTTTATTTGTCAATCCGATCATCCCAAGGCGTTTTTTCCCTTGGTTATTATTGGTTGTTGAATAAACGACTGATAATTTTTGAGTTTTTCACTCCATACCTCCAAAGTTGGGGTGGTCGGCTTGGCATTTAGGCCTATTGAGGTTATTAGAGTCTATGTGTCAATGTATAAACATGCTAGGCATCATGGTCGAGTCATATGAACATGTCTAAGTCCCCCTAGGTATTTTCAACTTTTTTATTTTTTATATTTTTTTCAGTGTTTTTTATTAAAATTTAATTTTTCCAAAACTTAGGCTATTTTTTAATAGTTTAATTGGAAAAATTGATTTTGTAATAAAAGTGGGCCAAATAATCAGTTTCAGTCATGTAGGTGCTCATTTTCAAGTTAAGAGCACCATGTAAACCCATGGACCCACTATTTCCTAGTTTTGAGTGATTTTCCATCACTCAAGTCAGAAAGCCCCAAAAATCAATTATCAATTATTTTAATTAATAAATTGATGAATAATGGAGCAAATCCATAATCATAGATCAGTGGATTCTCAGTCGATTTGATTGAAATCAGTCAGATCTGGACAAGATTGACTGGATCTAACAAATCCTTGACTGAAGGAGCTGATCAAATGTGATCCAGAGTTGATATTCAGCATCCTTTATGGAGAATTTTTCCCTCCCTCTCTCCTCCACACGTTTTGGCTCATCTGGATGAGTTTTGGTGGACGCTTCAGTCAACAGGTTGAGGTGTTAGTCAGATCAGCTCTCCAATTGACAATTGCACTCAGTGAGACTCGGATCTGGCTCAGTTAGTGTAACACCCTAGTTTTGACCCTGTTACATTAGATGTATATGATGTATATATTGTAAATAATCATGGTGCGGAGCTAAAGGCCAAGGCCCCACCATTGAGTGGTTATGCTATGTTTTGGGTTGAAATTGTCACCGATGGTATATCGGGGCATGCAGCATGCATATCAGGTTTTGTCATCATGTAAATATGCTTCTTTAATTAAATAACCCAACCAGCTACGTTCGCAGCAACCAAATTGAGAAGGGGCATGATTTTCACAAGGATAAGGGGGTGAAATTGTCAAACCTTGGGATATGGGGGAAAAATCCATGTGTCATCCTCCCTTGTCTTATCCAACTACCACCTTAATGTTGCTGGGTTGTTGAGGTAGTTATGGTTGGGAGTGGAGTGTGGCAGGACTGTCAGTCCTTTCCCACACACACACTCCACCAGCAATGGAACCTCACGATGAGTAGAAGAATGAATACGCCTCTCATTCCACTCACTCCACTACGCCATTCTCTCCATAGTCTATTCATTCTCATGCACATGCATCTTTTCTGTTCACCCTCATGCAGGAGCGGTAGTCTGATTGTTCCCACACACAAGCTTCTTTTTGGGTTTTGTCTCTTGCAGCCAGGAAGGAGAGGAGCCGTCTCCACTGTCATTCAAATTTTTCATAGAGAGGAATCCGGTGTGTTATAATCCGTATTTGGGATTTGGTGTAAATATTCTCTCATGCACTGGGTTCTGCATTGTTGTTACTCATGCAACAAGCTGGGGACCGTTTGGTCACTATCACCCACGATTGTTTTTCTGTGGAGAGCCATTTTTATGCTCAGGGAATGTGTGTAAGTTTTCCTTACCAATTTGTGGTTTGTGCATATGTTTTTCCCTCTGTATTTTGGGGTCTGGTGCAAGTTTCCCTCACACACAGGTTGGGAGACTGTATTTTCATCCCCAGTGTGGTATGTGTAATTCTTTTCTGCTTGCTTTGTTGCCCTGGACGGACTGTCGTTTTCCCCATGTTGTGAGTTGTGCTTACTGATACGTTTTGGCACTATTGTAATTCACTTGGGAGTCGTTTTGGCCACGATAGGGCCAAGAATGACTCAGGAGTTGTTTTCTCGGGTTAAGTTGTAACTGTTGATTGATTGCATGTGTGCAATGGTTGGTCTTCGGAATGTGTTGGGAGTAGGGATGGGGGCTTGAGTTGCTTGAGAAACCTGGTGTGTTTGGAAACCACGCAGACAGAGCTATAGGGTTGGATTTCTTCTCCACAACCCCTGAATAGCATTGGAAGGGAAGTCAGGGCCTGAGGGACTGTCTAGCAAAGAAGGGACTGATTCCTTGTGTTGGGTGTGTGTGGGTGTATTAGAAGTCAGGCTAGTTCTAGTGTAGGTGTTCCTAGCTTGATAATCATCTCACCATCTTAGCATTTAGCCTTTCCCAACTCCTGAATGGCCTGATAAACTCAACTCTGTTGGCTTGGCTGTCTTGTTGATGGCTTGATAAACCCAACTTGTCTTGGCTTGGCTGTGTTTTGTGTATCCTTGGCTATGTGTAAGCCTGCTTGTTCCTTATTCCTTGGAGAATCATGCCTAGCTCGGGGGTGGTAGCGTTGCTGAGAGATTAAGGAGCACGCTGGCCTATGGTTGGGTGGAAAGTTGCAGCGACATAGTTGGTTGCGGAACGAGTTCTTTATAAGATAAGTAATTTCGTCTATTTTACTTCTGCAATCTTAATTACTGTTAATGAATATGATGAACATGTTGAATGCTTGTATGAATGTATGTTGCTTCCGTTTTGTATGATAAATGATCATGTATGCATGTTCTAGTTTAAGCATTTTGTTTCAGCATTTCAACATTTTATGAATGCACATGTTCATGGGGTTGGTTGCCTGGATGGTTAAGGCCATGGTAGCATCCTGTTTTCTAGTCGAAGGGTTGGGGATGTTACAATTAGACACATATCAAGCATTGATGGACTCTCCTTCAGCTACAATGGTCTATCTCCTTGGGATTTGTGCCCCCCTTGGGTTGGATCTCCTATTTTTTGTATAAATAAAGCTCAGGCTGCCTCTTCTAAGCTAGTTAGAGTTGGATTGAAGGGCTTGCTATTGTAATACTGTTGTAATCATTTGATTGTTGAAATAAAGAAGCTTTGGATTCCAAATGGTGTAATGCTCTCATATGTGTGGACTAAGCATTGTCTTACGGCCATTGATGTTGCCTGCTTTTCTCTCAATTTCTACATCTAAACCCTATCTGGCTTGAACGATTCAGTTGAATCAATAGGAGTATAGTTGGGAAAGTAAGGTTACTTGTTTTTCTTATATCTCATAGCATATATGTTAGAATATCTAGATTATACATGTTTAATAAGTTTATTTGCATGTAATTCTTGTCTCTTTTTCATATATATATCCAGATCTCATGAGGTTTTGTGCAAGATTGTGTGCTTAGCTTTAAGGTAGCAAGGATTGGATGATCTGTGGATCTAGTTTGACTCCACTATACATCCAAAATATTTGTGAAGACATTTCCCCTCTGTATTCCACTAACAAGTTTCCATTGCAGATCTGCTTCAGCAACAAGCACTTCTCTTCTCCTTTTCCTCCTTCAAGATCAATTTTTTTTACCTGGTTACTTTGTTCACAGCTTTGATATTGTTTAGATCTATTATATTAAATTAAATTTAACATATATATATCTCCTCAAATCCCATAATCTATATCTTGTTCTTAAAAGGTTTCATAAGCATTCTAGATCTAGCTTTAGGGAAATCGTCCTTTTTGCATGGAATTTTAAAGAGAATTTGTAGCTTGCATGCATTAGATTTCTGTTTTCTGTTATAAAAAATAAATCTAGAAATAAGTGCACATCATATTGACTGAATAAAATGCAAGCCAAGATCCCAAGGAAAGCTTGCTTTCCTTGGTTCCCTTTTTACCTTTTTTAACTAGTTTTAACTTATCTTTTTTGGTTAAAAGTAAGCCGACCCAAAGGTACTTTCAGAGTGATTTTGGGCATATTTTAGTCTAATAATATTGCTGGTTTTTATTAGGTATAACATAAAAGAGGAGGAGCTGCTGTTCGAAAGTGACTTTTGGGCCTTCTGAATCCCCCCAGGGGTCTCCCTTTTTGACTGAAATATTTAATTTTTGCACTTTGTAATCTCTTGGTTTCATTCTATATAAGAATCAAGAGGAATCATATCAGTTTTCTGATATTGTAACCACTGGTAATAAAAATAATTCTGAATAGGCTCTTTCGAGTTCATTCCCCATCCCCGTGGGGGGATTTGCGTCCGTGTCATTTTTTGGTTTTCGTTCATATTTTTTCAATGTAGCATAGTACTGATCTGCAGGGTAGTATACTTTGATTTAAAATTATTTCCATATTCTATTTCTATTGTTTTCAAAGTAATTTTAATACTTACCCCACGAGCCTCCTTTTGAGCCGAAAGGTGAAGAAAGGTTCGTGGTAGTCTAATTAGAAAATTGTGGTTTGCTTATATTTTTATGTTTCATTTGCTATCATCATTTGTTTTAGTAACCATAATAAAATCAACCCATCCTTAACTCTCTGATTGAGGTCCACTTGGACTGAAAGAGGTTCCTAGAGGGTTTTCGTTTTAACAAGAACATCCATCTCAAAATTTACTAAAATTGACAAGACTCTGGTGTGTATGCTTTGCACTTGGATGCGGTTCATCCGATCAGTCAAGTTGTATCAAAATCACTTGAGTGACTAGTATAATTAGGATTCACTCTCCCAAATTGACAAACCATCAGGTGAAAATCCAACACCTAGATCAAACCATTACGGTGGAAAAATACCCAAAAGAAGAGGGAACTTCTTAAAAGTGACCTCGGGACGCCGATCTCTATCACACCCTAATGGGTGCGTTATGAACAATAGCCCCAGAGACTCCATTCAGCCCACATATTCCTTGTGGGTAGTCGTGAAGGTTTAGTTTTGGACATACTCCAAGTACTCTCAGGTATATCTAGAGTCCAACCCTTCACCTAATTTTAATCAACTCATATTTCACATTAACTTAAAACGTACCAAGAAACAATTGCAAAACATTCAATCCAAGCACATGCAAGTACATTGATTTCCTTTTGACTCCATTTTAAGGAATTGTTTATTTTCTTGCTATATATATATATATATTGTGTCTTAGCATCATGCTTTCGTGCGCTCATTTTGTATCTTGTCATCTATGGTTGTTTATGGTTAAATTTCAAACTCCTAAGTAATTCATTCAATTTAACATCACCATACTAAGTAATTATCCTTAGTAACTTAATAGGGTCTACCCCCCTTGGCTTTGTTAGGAGTTGAGCCTAAACGGAGAAGTCAAGAACAAGGTGATAGCCTTGACTCAAGACTTGCCCCCAAGGACACACTGAGTGGCTTGAATATTTCTGCCACATGACCCAGGTGTGTGAAAGGCAGCAACAAGATCCACAAACTAGGAATCCCTAGTTCCCATAGCTGCATAGTGTCTTCTTCTCATGTTAGCTTTGATAGCATGTTAGTTTTTCAACATTAAGCTAGCATTATTTAGGATATTTAACTGAGAGAATAAAAAGTACAGTAATCAAACACAAGAGACAATGAACACATTGTTTTTCCTCAGGGAAACCATAAATGGAGAAAACCCCACAACTTCCTCAGAGATAGAATCAGCACCAAAATAGTAAAATCCCAAAACAATAAGTGATCTCCCGAAAGCAGTAACCTTCTTCTTGTCTAGCCCCAGTGTCTTCTCCTTCCTCAACTATGCGCTACACATGAGTGTGTATGAGTTGTGTGTTAAATAGATATTCCAAATCTCTATTTATACTAATCCCGACTTGACTAAAACCCTACCAGGGCCGACCTCTACTAGGAGAGTCTAATAACCCTAGTGGCCCGGAACTGCGGGGACTTTAACCCTTAGACAATTGGAGGGTTACCCACAATGACTTGACATGAGTTTTTTACATTATTGATCCTCCCGATCAAAACATCAGGGCATGACAACATGACTCAATTACATTATAGATACATCCCGGAATAGACATCAGGTTACAATACATAAGATACATAGATGAATACATTTCGAAGTTACAAATACATCAACAGAAAGAACTATTATATCTTGGGCACATTATTGGGCAATATGGAGTGAAAGTGCACATGGAAAATATCAGGGCTATCTTAGAATGGACATCACAAAAAAACATCATAGAATTAAGAGGCTTCATTGGAATATGTACATACTACAGGAAGTTTGTGAAAGGGTTCTCCAAGTTGAATTCTCCACTCACTGATTTGACTAAGAATGATTCTTTCAAGTGGAATGAAGAGGCTGAAAAGCCCTTCCAAAAAATTAAAGAGGTAATGAGTAGGTGTCCCATACTTGCATTACCTAATTTTTCTAAGCCTTTTGTTATTGAATGTGATGCCTCGGGTGAAGGAGTGGGGGCTGTCCTAAAGCAAGGCCAACACCCTATATAATTTGAGAGAAGAAAGTTGCAGCCTCATGAAAATATTTACTCTATATATGACAAAGAGATGTTTGCCATCATGCATGCCTTGGAAAAATTTGAATAATACTTGGTAGGCAACAAGTTTGTGGTGAAAACTGACTACAATAGTCAAAGGCACTTCCTTACCCAAAAGGATCTAAATGAAAGGAAACAAAAGTGGGTAAGCAAGATCCAAGCTTATGATTTTGATATTGAATATGTGAAAGGAAAGAATAACATTGTAACAGATGCATTATCTCAGAGACCTTCTTTTTCTCTTATGGACATTGCTAAAACTTGGAAAGACATGCTACTAGTTGAATATGCCAAAGATAAGTTTGCTTGTGATGTATTATATGGACTCATGGGGATGATAACTACAAAAATTTGAATGAACTGATATATTATAAGGGCATAATTTATTTGGGTCGAGATTCAAATCTTAAGTACAAAGTTTTGCAGGAAGCACATGATTCCCCACTAGAAGGTCATCTGGGGATATTCAAAACCTATAGGAAACTAAGGAAAAGGTTCTATTGGAAGGGGATTAAGGAATATGTTCAGAAGTATGTGAATTAATTTAAGGTATTTCAGAAAAAAAATCAGAACTCACACACCCTGCTGGTTTATTACAACCATTGCCCATTCCGGAGCAAAAATAGGACAGTATATCGATGGATTTCATCACCGGTTTGCCCAAATATTTGGGAAAGGATTGCTTATATGTGGTAGTGTATATATTGAATGATTTTTCTCATTTATTTTCTATTACATCCTTTTTTAGCACTACACAAGTGGCTGATCTATTTTTCAAAGAAATCTTCAGATTGCATGGGCTCCCCAAGAGCATTGTAAGTGATAGAGATGGCAGATTCATGAGTGATTTTTGGCAAGAAATTTTCAGATTGGTGGGCACTCAATTGAATCCAAGTACAAGATACCATCCAAAAACTTATGTACAAACAGAGAGGGTGAATAAATGGTTGGAAGAGTACTTCCAAAACTATGTGGGAGAACAACAAAAAACTTGGACAAAATGGCTACACTTGGGTGAGTTTTGCTACAACACCACCTTTCACATGTCAAGAAGGATGTCTCCTTTCAGATAATTATATGTTTATGATACAATTAAATTTTATGATATGATATTTGGTGATATTAGAGCTCCAAAAGCTAAATATTGGGTGGAAGAAAGCCAAGAAATTTTAAATCTTTTAAAAGACAATTTGCTGGTTGCCCAAAATCAACAAAAAACAATATGCCGATAAACATAGAGAGGAAAGGACCTTTCAGGTTAATTATTTAGTGTATTTTAGGTTGCATCCATACAAAAAAACATCCCTAAAAAAATGGAGCAGAAAAGCTAAAGCCAAGATACTATGGGCCCTACAAGGTGATCTGAAAAATTGGAGAAGTAGCATATGAGTTGGAACTTTCGAAAGGGAGTAAAATTCATAATGTATTTCATGTTTATTTCCTCAATAAAGCTATTGTTCATAAAATTTTGTTTTCAGATACACTCCCTCCTTTGGATGATGAATGATAGCTCACACTCATTCCGAAAAGAGTTTTGAAGACAAGGGAGAGAAGATTGAGGAGCAGAAAAATCAAATAATACTGGGTGCAATGGAGGGATCTACCAAGTGAAGATGCCACATGGGAAGAGGAGAATATTTTGCAGCATCCAAATATGAAATTTCTTTAGGACAAGAAATATTGGGTGGGGAGGAATGTAATGTCCCCATTCAAATAATTGCATAGCGGGAAAATTCCATCAATCCTACTAGTTCCCTAGGTTGGGTGGAAACAATGGGAAGTTAATAAGGGAGCTAATAAATGGTGTTTAGACATTAGAAGGAATAAATATTTATTTAATGGATTTAATTAAATGAATGAAATTTAAAAATTAAATGGCTATAGAGAATGGAGACACATGGATACTATGGGGCCCACTCAAGCTAGAATTCCTATGTTAAATGGCATCTTCCTCTTGTAATTTCGAATCTACGGGAAGCCTAATGTTTTTGGATGGATTATGAGGTTAATACACTTGTCCATATACTTTCATAGGTCAAATTTTGGATGAATTGTAACTTACATGGGAGAGGAAGAGCCAAATGGGAGTTTCATGGACACTTGGCTAGATTCCCCTTACATTTATGACATCTATGACACCAATGATGGAGATTCTATGACAGTTATGACAAAATTCAGATCTGAAGGCTGAAATACAAACATAATGAAATTTGAGGCATTAATAGAGCATATTAGAGGTATAATTTGGGAGTTGGAGAAGGCCAAGAGGCTCCTACTCAAATTTGGGAGAAGAGGGCAGGTGAAGAGAGAGGCCACATGGCATAGCATTAGAAGCCACACAAATTCAACTTGGCTTTGGTTTATGGATGTATTTCAAACCTTTGAAGACCAATAATGTTGATAAAATACAGGTATCAGACATGAGAAGAACCTTTTTTATCATTTGTGAAATTTTCTATTGTGAAGAGAGAGAGCTAGTGGAAGACTGGAAGACTAGTTCATGCCTTAGCCAATTTCGAGGGTGAAAGAATCCCATCCTAGTTGGTGTTTGGAGAGGCCACTCAGGTATTTAAAGGAGATTCAACAGAGTCATAATTTATATTTTCAATAAACTGCAGCTCATGGACACATCATTTTCATCTTCTTATTCATTTAATCTCAAGTTTTCTCACCATATTTCAGCTCTATGGAGTGAGGCGCACTTGGTGAGCTATTCATCTATTTGAGGGAGCTTCTCTTGCTCAAATATTTTGTATTATGATGTGAATTATCTTTTATTTAAGTTCAGAAATATCTCAGGTCTAAATTCCAAGAAGTCTCATGTATTATTGCTCAATAATGAAGAAATAGTGTCATTTCCCCACTACCTTGTTGTAAAATCTTATAATCTTGATGGATTCAAATGGATGTATAAAATATTGATGATTTATGAATGAATGGAATGTAATTAAATTAAATTATTGTTTTAATGTTAATTAACTGATAATTTGTGGCCATTGGGTCGAATTTCATAGCATTTGGGGCAAACTACACCTCATTTCCCCAAGGGTCCAAAACTAGTTTTTTGTATTTGATTGAAAGAATTGATAAAAGCCATGGGAGGTCGATTGGTTATGCATATTATTATATGATAATGTATTATACACATAAAATTATTAAATTTAAGATTTATATTGGGTTTCTGCACATTTTGGAAACCATTTCTATCACTTACCCTGGGGGGATTTGAACCCAAAATTGCTAGTAAAATCATTTATCTTGTTCAGAATTTAGTACAGACTTGAAGACCTGATTGGAGGGCCATAATAAATCCATGAACATAATAATTAATTTATCATATCATTCATACACCTTCTCTGATTATTTGGGAGAAATTGGGCCAATTTGGAGACCAAGACACTAAAACTAGTCAAGAGCCAAAGTTGTGAAAAAATTGGAAAATTGGGCATTTTGGTAAAAAGTTAAAAAAGGGACATTACATAAGGAATATTCCAATTAGGGATGGAATCTCGTATGTAATGGAATGTAGAGAAAAAAATTGAGTACTCTAAGCCAATATTTCTCAACACTGACATCGCAAGCTACTCATATTTCCTCTCTAATCCATATTGTTTGCATTGCAGTACTAGTGACTTGTATTTTGTGAAGAATTGTTGACTAGATTCGAAACTGATGGGTTGTAGAGAAATAAGATCATTATCCAAAATATTCACTCAAATATCATCTTGTTTTCCAAACAAATATTCAACCTTATCCCAAGCTTCCTTTGGAGTCCTTAGTCCCTCAAGGTGGAACAAAAGATCCTAGGATATATGAGTGCACATGAAGCCGAAGGCCTCATCAAGCCGATTCAAAAAAAAATTCTTCTCAATATACTGCTATGGCTCTATTTCTTTACCCATTTTCATCCTAAATAGACCAATCTTACCCAAGGCTACCTACATATCTGCCCTCCAATCATAGTAGTTGAATGGTGTAAGGATTCGGGGTACGAGAGATGAAGAATCCATCTTTATACATGATGATAAGTTAATTCCTTAAGAATCTACATAGGTACCTACAAATAACACTGCAAAAACCAATTCAATTCGCAATCATATCAGTTCAATCCTTTACACCTCGACATGTACAATTTTTCAGAGTCTGTCACACTTGGATAGAAAGCTCTAGTCATAATCCAGAGAGAGTAATGTTATGATTCCATTATTTATGTGGAAACTCAGTTGCTTCTGGTGTACAAAGAAGATCATACAATACTTTCTGCTAGCCTAAACAAGTCTCTGATACCATGTTAAATTTTTGAACCATTGATCTATAGGAAAATAAGAGAAATTGAGGAGTAGAATTATGCACTGGAATATCAAAGACAATGTATACTGAACAAGACAAATTTGAGACAAATATGAAAATAATTGATGAGTTAATTACAACATTAGCTTATTCTCATTAATCGGTAATACAATATTGTTACAATACATAGAATTCGAATTCCATGGATAGGATTCGAATCTAGCAACTCAGACTGACTAACCAGCTAAATTGGTGTGTCTAAATCATTGCCAAAGGATCACTAGTCTAACTCCACATGTTTAAACCAGTATATGATTGGTTAACTAATGAGTTATGTGGGAAAATGCATGACTCTCCCTTCATGCATGCATAACTGGATCTAGTATAACTAAAATTCATCTAGCTTATTGTAACTGGAGGTTGAAACAACATAATTGCTTACCGACTACAACCAACTGATGGAGGTTGCTGGTGATAGTCAAAGTGGGCTCCTATAATTTAGGTATTGGCACTGATGGCACCAATGGAACCAGTGGTAGTAATGGCATTGGTGGCACCAATGGCACCAATGGTACAGGTGGAACCAATGGCACTGGTGGCACCAATGGCAGTGGCACCAAAACTACAGTAAGGTGATAAATGAAATCCTAAGTTAGGAAATAATGAAAAATAGATTATATTGGAAAAAGGATGATTATTAATGCTAACACCCCCCTTTAATACTAACTGTAGACAAATTGGGCCTTGGAAACTAGGCCAAAAGTCACCCATACAATCTAAATGAAAAAAATAAACTGCTTAATAAACTAAGAAAAATGGGGAAAACCTCATGGGAACCCCCCCTCGCCCCCTTAAAATAAGCAGGAATCAAGAACAATGAATCAAGCCTTTACATCAAGAAGAGATATGAGAAATACAAATATCTTTTATGTGAAGGACTTGGTAAATATATCTGCAATCTGCTCCTCTGTAGGGCAGTAATGCAGTGTGATAGTTTTGTCATGCACTAGTTCCTGAATATAATGCATGTGATCCTCAATATACTTTGTTCGTTGCTTCTAGACTGGATCACCGGATATCTTTATGGTACTTTGGTTGTCACAATAGATTTCCACTGAAGGTGAACTGCAAATCTCAAATTCTATCAAGATGTCATGCAACCAAACTACATGAATAACTGCATTTACAACCCCACTATACTATGCTTTTGCTAAAGAGAGTGTAAGTGTTGCTTGCTTCTTACTGGACCAAAAAATTGGCCCAAATCCCAACATAAACACAAATCCTGAAGTGGATTTTCTATCATTCCCATCTCCAACCCAGTTTGAATCTATGAAGCCTATGAGATATAGTTGTGCACCAGTTGCATAATGGATCCCATAATCTCTAGTACCCTACACATAGTGCAAGATACGTTTTGTTGCCATCTAGTGCAGATCATGTGGCTCCTGCATGTATCTAGTAGAAACACTCACAACATAGGATATATCTGGTCTCAAATGTGTGAGGTATAGAAGGCTCCTAATGAGTTGTCTGAAAAGAGTGTTTTCTACCAATGGTGTAGAACCACCTTCTTATAACGTGATATGAGATAGGAAGTGAAAAGGGGTTTCTTTAAAGTATTCCATGTGGAATATTCTAAGCTTATCTAATGAGTATCTCGACTGTGATATCATGATTCTCAAAGTATTTTTACTTACTTCGAGACCAATGAACTATCTTAATAGTCCTAGATCAGACATAGTAAATGCTTTGTTTAGAGCTGACTTGATGCTTCCTAATCCAGCAACATAGTTTCTAGTAATGAGCAAGTCATCCACATACAACACAATTAATAGAAAGAATCCCTCTTTCTTATACATGTAAACATTGCAATCTGATTTGCATATTTTGAATCTCTGTGACATGAGGAAGGAATCCATTTTATAATACCATGCCCTTGTGGCTTGTTTGATCCCATAGATATATTTCCTCGATTTTCAAACTAAGGAAGAATCCTCAATGTAATCCTCAGGTTGTTTCATGTAAATATCCTCCTTCAATTCACCATGGAGGAAGGCACTTTTTACATCCATGTGATGTACCTCCCACCTTTTTGAAGCTGCAACTTCCAAGACAATTATGATGGAGTCCATTCTTGCTACTGGAGTGAATGTCTCATTATAGTCCAATCCTTAAAGCTATGAGTATCCTTTGGCCACCAACTGAGCCTTGTACTTGGTTGTGGTTCCATCAAAAGCTATCTTGGTCTTGTAGAACCATTTGCATTAAACTAGTTTCCTTTCTGGAGGTAAGGAGACAAGTTCCCAAGTTTTGTTGTCTTGTAGCGAATCAAATTCCTCATCCGTAGCTACTTTCCATATTGGATCATGGAAATATTTGAATGTTTGAGGATCTGATCCCAACATCATGAAGCACCTCTCAAAGAGAAGTGGATCTATGTGGGACAGTGCAAAATCCTCATTCTGATACTGGGACCTCGTTCTTCTTCTATCATCTGGATTCCCAACAACATTCCCAGCTACTTTAATGAGCTTCTGGGCCCATTTAGGTTGTTGATATTAAATAGATGTTGGATCTAGATTTATATCCTCTTGAAGTGTAAGCTCAATATCAATATCATGTTTATATTCCTCTTCATCTGAATCTGAATCTAAATCTGAAATATTAGACAATAAATCGGTATCTACAAATGGAAGTAAAGGAATTTAATACCTTTATTAGCTTCAAATAGAAGCTATGTTTGTATTGGGTCTGAGTATGGCATGATGTGTGAGAAAACATATGCTTTGGAGGCATGGTATACAACACCTTTCTCTATAATATTCCTAGTTGAAATATATGTGATCTCTAATGAGTCAAGTCCAAATACCACTTGCTTTGGTGAGACAGTGTGAGTCATTTGGTATACATATAACAACTTTGATGCAAGGGAGGGAACATAGAGTACATTTTTGAACTCTACAAGCTTGATTTTAATATAACCTCTTCATCCCGATGGGATACAATATTCATCACCCATATGAATAATCGGTGGGTGGTGAAGGATTCCCTAGAGGAAACCATGTGGTTGGATGCTCCAGAATCTATCAAGTAAACCTTCACCCGAGTGAGGCATTCCTTCAAGGCATGAAACCTCTCATGATCTTCTATCGGTTTTCCAACATCATATTTATTTACTCTTTGTGGAAGAGAAATATTGTTATGTTCAAGGAGTGTTGACAGCTAGTTGATGGTCTTCTTCATGCATAGGATCTCTGTATGAAATCCTCTCATACAGTAGGGACATCTAGTATTCTCAAATTTCTTCTTTTTCTCAGAACCCAAGGCTCCATCAGAAGATCTCTGATTCTCCTTTGTATTTGAACCATTTTTTTTGGTCTCCTTCCCTTTTTGCTTCCCTCTTTCATGTGCATTGTTTGAGTATATCATCAAGAGTGCTTGATTCTTGGAGGTTTGAATCACTCCCATTTGAACCAATTTATATTTCTTTTGTATTAAGGACTCAAAAAAAGCATATAGAGAAGGAATCTCTTCTGGAATGGAATGTAGATACAAATACTGAGTACTCTAAGCCAATATTTCTCAGCACTGACATCACAAGCTGCTCATATTTCCTCTCTAATCTACATTGTTTGCATTGCAGTACTAGTGACTTGTATTTTGTGAAGAATTGTTGAATAAATTCAAAAATGCTAGGTTGTAGATAAATGAGCTCATTCTCCAAAATATTCCCTCGAAGCTCCTCTTATTTTCCAAACAAAGATTCAAGTTTCCTACAGAGTCCTTAGTCCCTCAAGGTGGAACAAAAGATCCCAAGAGATATGAGTGCACATGAAGCCGAAGGCCTCACCAAGCTGATTCAACAAAAAAAAATTCTCAGCATACTATTGACACTCTATTTCTTTGCCCATTGTCATCCTAAACATGCCATGCTTTCCCAAGGCTACCTGCATATCTTCCCTCCAATCAGATTAATTGAAAGGTGTAAGGATTCAGGGTACGAGAGCTGGAGAATCCATCTTTTTGTATGTTGGACAGTCAATTCCACAAGAAGATATGTAGGTACCTGCAAATAATGCTGCAAAAACCAATTCAATTCACAATCATGTCAGTTTAGGCCTTTACACCTTGACGTGTACACTTTCTCAGAGTCCGTCACACCTGGATAGACTTCTCTGGACAGAATCCAGAGGGAGCAATGTTATGATTCCAGGATTTATGTGGAAACTTAGCTGATTTTGGTGTACAATGGAGATCAAAAAAGACTTGCTGCTAGCCTAAACAAGGATCTGATACCATGTTAAATTTGTGAACCATTGATCTACAAAAAAATGAGAGCAATTGAGAAGTAGAATTATGCAGTGGAATATCAAAGACAATGTACACTGAAAAAGACAAATTTGAGACAAATATGATAATAATTGATCAGTTAATTATAACATTAATATATGCTCATTAATCAGTAATACAATGGTGTTACAATACATATAATTTGAATGCAATGGATAGGATTCAAATCTATCAATTCAGACTAACTAACTAGCTAACTCGATGTGTCTAAATTACCTTCGGAGGCTCACTAGTATAACTCCACATGTCTATATCAGTCTACAATCAGTTAGTTGATGAGGTAGGTGGTAAACGGTGCCACTTTCCCTTCATGCATGCATAACTAGCGCTAGGTGTTGGTCACTCTATATACTCATTAATTTTCATAACAAGTGGAGTGCTCAATATAAATTGTCAACCCAGGGAAGTTTGTTTATTTCAAAGGTAAATAGCAAAGTATATGCATAAACATTTCAGTAGATGATTAATGGAATAAAAATCATTCAATCCTAATCACTGCTTAGTCAACTCAGCTTCCTATAAAAAACCATTTAAATTATCAATCGAATAACTTAAAGGACTTCTGATTCCTACAATATCAATCCTGCGATTTATGATCTAAGAATGAATCAATCTAGAATTACTTTTTCTATAAGTTAAATCCTATTTTTCCAAACCAGAACAATCACAAACCATCAATCAAAACAACCAATTCATAAAAACAATGATGTATATAATTCCGTAAATTCTAATAAATATAAATGACAATACTACACAGGAGCTGAGCATGCCTATAACAACTACGACTAATTAAATCACTTTTCATAAAGAAAAGGATTATCCTACACAGTCGACTATGACACCACACTATTACAGCAAGCCAAAGGAAAATATGATAACGCAATTGGTTAATAAATGTTGTTTTAGTTGTTTATGAATGCATCAAACTGAAATCTCGCACCAAGTAAAAACAATTAAGCTAAAAAATTTACTACTACCAGCAACTCTGTAAGAAGGCGAGCCCTGGCCTTCAAACATAGATGTTGTTGAAGGATTAACAAGATCTACAACAAAAAATATTGAGAAGTGTTGCTCCTTTATTAAAATGATCAAAGTACAGTTACAGTCTCCTCTGCTATGACTTCTTTCAAATTTCCAACCCTGTTAACATTAAAATTAACACCCTTGAGAGTGTTGGTCTGAAAACATATTTCTACTTCGCCCACAACATGAAGATCGGATTTTTGAACAATTGAGAGTTTCAATCTCTCATTTGACCACTGCTTCCACAACGGAATAAATTTTTGAAGACAAGGTATCTCTAAAGAGGCCAAGTCCTTGACCACTTAAGGGCCAAAACCCAGTTCCTATAACTCACACAGTGGAAAAATGCTTAACATGGGCATTAATTATCCTAGAAATACTGAAAAACAAGTTGAGATGCCTAAAAACTATGGAAAGTGGGTTTTTAGAAGGAAATAATAAAAAAAATTCAAAAATCCTAAATCCCACATTCATGATTAAGAGATTGGAGGCTCAAATCCCAATCCTATAAATGGAAGGAATATGAGGTGAATTATAGGGGACAAGAAGAAAATCAAAGGCATGGTGTAGGATTTGGAGACTAGATAGAATATTTTTCATATCAATAGTTTTGGTGATCATTAGCTTTGATGAATAAGGATGGTTTAGAGAAAATTATAAAGGGATTCACCTATTATTGGGCTATAATCACTTTCCTCCTATTTTTAATATGATGCCATTCAAGTTTCCCCAAATGTTGAGACTGAATCTATGTATTTTCATGTGTTTTTGTAAATGTTTGGTAGATAGATTTCAAGTTTTTGAAGTTTTCCAAAGGATAGAGGTAAGGAACTAGAAATTTTCTATGAATGGAGGCCTAAATGCCATGGATTCTCAAGCATAAGGATCTTCCACAAATGGCACGCTTCAAGAGCTAATCTCCTTTCTTCCTCCCCTCTCTCCTCTTTGAAATAACTTAGAAATATCAGGAAGCTTTCAATTATTGCATATATTTTGTCAATAATGATTCACCTCCCTATACTAAATGTTATCTTAGGTTTTAGACATATTCCTACAGAGAAATATAATAACATAATGGAAACCATACTGAGGAGCTAAGGGGTTCTTCTCCTGAAACTAGTTTTCTTGAGAGTTTTCCCGTGGTTGGGTGTTTCTTTCCTTTTGAATCCTTTGATGCATTATTTATATTTGTACTTAGAGGATTTAGTTCATTTCTAGAGTCTAAAACCAGTGAATTTTGGAATTTACCCATCCGAACCTGGGAATATTTGGACGGGATCCCAGGTTTATCGAGAATTTACGGGTACACGCTATACACAGTCGCTAATTTCGTATATACTCGCAGGAAATGGATAATAAGAGTCATGAATGCATTAAGAATTCATGGGAACATTCTAGTTACAGTCACAAATTCATTGAAATCATTCATTGTTACATTCTAGTGGCAGTCGCGAATCCATGAATAAATTTGCGGGTACATAGTAGTGGCAATCGCGAATGGAACAGAGACCCAATAAGAGTCTAGTATTTTGGCCATAAAATCCTCATTTCTTGTCTATTCTAAGTGATTTATTTTACTATGGAAATATTAGACATCCCTCTAAGTTATTTTATAGTATAATTTCATCCTTTTTTTCAAATCTTATATATTTGTTTTGAATAATTTTGAAGTGTTGTGCGCATGTGGTCAGAGTTTGAGAAAGTCACGGTTCTTAATTTTTTGATGGTCAGATTTGTAATTTTGGGTCATTTTGGTTAATTTTGCAGTTGTAGATGTATTATTAATCTTCTAACAAAGGTTTTAGACAATATTTTCCTCCCTTCTATCAAGATTTAGATATTTTTGAAGGATTTTTAAGTTTGGTGTGCATTTTGGCTTAAGTTTGAAATTTTGGAGATCATTGATTTTTGGCTTTTGATTGAGTTCTTTTGAGACTTTGCAGAACCTTAATTGACATCCTAAAGCACTTGTTAAATCTGATTATGATATTCTAAGATCATTTTGAAGTATTTGGGGACATTTTCCCTCAATTTTGGAAGGCTTGGAAAACGCTTTAAAAAACTAGGAAAAAATCACTTTTAGAAGTAGTTCTTTTTTAGTATTATTCAAAGTTTTCCTTGAAAAGAATGTTCAGATCTGAAATTTTATGACATGTTTACCCTTTAAGTCATTTATTTCACTCTTAAATGTCTCAAATTTTGTCTAAATTGGTCATTTTTATCACATAGTGACATAAGGAAATTGTTGAAAAAACTAAAGAACATGGCATTGTTTCAATTAATGAATTATTTTGGCCATGAATTTTGAATCCACATGGACTTGCTGACCTTCCATACAACTTGTAATCACCACTAATACACTCTTCATAACATCGTTTGATATCAAATTCACATAAATTCTCAAAATTCGGAGCCACAAGTATCCTCTTCACTCGCGCTTTCGGGTGGTCCCGTGAATGAGAAAGTGGATCTCAAGTGTAATAGGAATCCTTTGAAGTTTTGAAGCATATTTTATAGGAATGAGTATCCTCTTCAGTTGCAATTTCAGGAGGTCTCGTGAATGAGAAATTGGATCTCAACTGTAAATACTTGTCATGAAAGATCAAAATTGAATCATGTTCCGATATGTACATATCAGTTTAAGAGACTTATGGGGTATAAGAAAAACATTGAATATTCAAAAAATTTCTATTTCTAATTAGTGATAGTTAAAGACAACCTCTTGAACCCTTGCTAGAAATTGAAAGTGATTTTATTTTGCAATATGCATATCTGAAAGATCTCAATGAACCTCTTACTCTCCCATAGTATATAAGTTCATCGAATGAAAAGATAGGTTTAAAAGCATCTGTGCATTAGCTTGGTTTAGTAGCATAAGTCACAACACCATCAGTTTCACCACCACTCCTTTGAAACTAATCGAATTACCTTTAAAATCAATGCTTAATCTAAAAACAATCAAGATTTTATCTTTGATATCACCAACAAGATTAGGCTAGGGATTTGGGTTAAGATGGTGAGTTAACACTCCAAAGACACAAAACATTGAAACTAGCATTTATTAAAGAGATTTAAATCCATTAGTAGCAAAGAGTGCTTACCGAGAAATCATTTCTAACACAAGCATTAAGCATGAGGTCAATCCGAATTAGTAATGTTGGTACCCCCCTCTTTCTTCTTTGGTGGGATATGAGCACATTACAATGTATCTCTTAAGTGACAAGTCCTCGGGGTGACATCACTTCTATGAGATAGCTAGTCTATGTGAGTTTCTTTTCCTAGGGCATCAAACAGGCTGTTGTGAGTGGGGGACACTTGCCATTCCTAAGA
Source organism: Pseudotsuga menziesii (assembly GCA_001517045.1). Taxonomy (NCBI): domain Eukaryota; kingdom Viridiplantae; phylum Streptophyta; class Pinopsida; order Pinales; family Pinaceae; genus Pseudotsuga; species Pseudotsuga menziesii. The sequence goes on along the minus strand of LPNX010097746.1, from coordinate 342,828 downwards.
CATACACAAGGTTGTTTTAGCTCCTTGGGAGGGCGAATAGCCAAGAGCTAACACTTGCACCCCTAACAATTGAAGAACATTGTAACTATTTCTCATACCTTCACTATTTTTTAATTCTTGAGGCTTAATGTCCCTCAAGGGCTACTAGTTTTGGATGGCCCTCTAAAAATCCAAATTTCCACTAAACCTCGGTTTTTTGGAAAGAAGCTTGTGTGTTTCCTCCTTAGGGACATTTTTAGTGGTGTGGACACTTTTGTTTTTGTTTAGAGTCTAGTTTTCCTATAGAATTGATTGATTAGATTTTCATATATAATTTTCAATTCTAATAATTCAAACATCAAAGTGGCTTCTCTCTTGATCTGCCAATCACGGTGGTAGTGAGGTGAGTCACCAGAACTTGAAGGCCCCGATAAAACACGAAGATGGATACAAAAATGTAACTCGAAAGACTACAAAATTTAACCATTTTTAAATTCAATTAACAATAATAGAGAAGATCAACATCAACCAAATCCTGAACCATTTACAGAAACAGTTGATAATATTGCTCCATTTGAAATTGAAATGATCAAAAACCATACAGCTGATCTAGATAATCCACCTTTGCATCTTTTTGACCCGGTAATACTTGTGTTAAACGAAACATTGGATAACCTTAACCCTCTTTTGACATATCCAAATAACATGCAAAATCCGACACTTAAACCTTTGGATTCTTCAAAAGCTCTAGGAACCACATCGGTTCAACCCCAAATGGTGGATAGAGGAAGTAATACCTTCAATTCGACCCCAATAAAAATCCCAACGGTTAATGTGCATGTTCATAATATAGGTTCAACCAACACTTTAGTTCCAGTTGGTATAGTTCTAGGTTCCAATCCTGGAAGTACATCCACTTCATATACATGTATCCCTACTAGAGGGTGTCACCCTTTCCAAACATGGGTTTCCCATATGGTGGGTATTATCAAGGTCAAAATTTAGAAGGATTTAATTTGAATCTATTTGGTCAACCTAGTACTTTTCTAGGTTCCACTTCTAGAGGAAACTCTACACCTTGAATGGTAATATTCCTAGTGGAGGAAATTGACCTTGGAACATGAATACCAATTGGATCCATCACCCTTAAATGAGTGGAACTGACCCGGGAGGGTATCCTCCTACTAATCCTAGCACAATGTCTAGGGGTAACCCTATGCCTCCAACGACCATTATGCTAGAGGGAATTCCACCTATGAATCCTATCTTAAACTCGAGTAGCATGGGAATCAAAAGTAACCAATCTTTCAGGAACCTACCCCCATAGGGGGGCAATCCACATTGGAATACTCCTCAATTACAAGGACAATATCCTTGGAATGGTCAAATCCAATGAAACTATCAATCTTCTTGGAGTCTACATCCACAAGGAGGTAATTCACCTTTCAATGCCATCCCACAATGGAATGGGAAAACTCTTGGGAATAACCAATATTTTTGGGGTCCTTCTATTCAAGGAGGCAATCCACCAAGGAACATAAATCATACCCCAGGTCAATGGAACTATCAAGTTCCACTCACATATCAAACACCTATGATGACACGTATCAAATCACCATTTCTAGACACATTGAATCTATCATATTTATCCTGGATGACCAATGATCTTGTTCTACATATGAATGGATGTCCAACCATACCAACCAAACTTCCTTCATACGTACCCAAGTTTCATGGATGACCAGGGGACGTTCCATCAAATCACGTGATGAAATTTCATTTATGGTGTTCATCCAATTCCCTAGTCGATGATAGTATTAGGTTGAGGTTGTTTCAGCAAACCCTCACAAGAACCGCTGCGAAATGGTACATTGAATTTTCGCGTAATACATTCATAGATTTTTCATATTTATCCATGGTATTTTTGACACATTTTCAATTACCTACCCACTATGAGATGTGCACTGAACTGTTGACTTCGATTAGACAAACCTATTCTACTCACATATATGATCATATACATGAGTGGAGGAGACGTCGAAGGCTTATTAAAGTAGAAATCCTAGATCAATTCTTAACATATTGGTTTGTAAAATCACTATAGCCTACACTTGCCAAATATGTAGCTATGTCAGGAGCCAGGACCAAAGATAAATTCATTCAGAGTTCCCGACAAATGGATTTGATATATTCACAATCGGGCACACTTTATGATTTAATACCTCTTGTTGTGAGACCCGCATCTGATCCAGCAAGGCCATCAAAAGGACCTCATGCTGATGGTGTGATTGGTTATTTCATCCAAATTGATCAACTTACCCAACAAATGGGACAAGTGTCGATTCAAACTTCTCAACCCACAGCTGGCCAGGAAAACCAACAACTTGCAAATCCTATCCAAACTTCGAAAATCCTCACTGTCCAAGCCACGACCGAAAAAGGAGAAAAGAAGAAACAAAAGAAAAATCCAAATGCTAATGTTGGGACAGGAGATGCACCCAGAATGAATACTCAACCAGAAGGAAAACATGAGAAACTAAAAATCAAGTATCCTTGCAGAATTTGTCAAAGAGATCATCCTACTCACCTATGCCCTCATATGGATGACATTCATCAAATGTTGTCTCAACACAATGGACAACAACAACCTGTTGTGTTGACTCAAACTTTTCCACAACATCAAAAAATGGTTTTTGCAGCTCTGGTACCCCCACAAGGGGGAAACCAAGCAAACTTTCCTCAATGAGTTAACCAAGCAAACCCTCCGCAAGGGGGAAATCCACCCATTGCCAACATCTTTGGATTAGATCATGAGGTCAATATTCAAACAAGGGCTCATTCCTATGACACACCACCTAGTGTTTCAGACTCATCGGGATAAAAACCAAATGTCTCTCTCACTATCGAGAAACCAAACATTGACATAGTGCCTCGACCCCCAAAAGGGGTGTTAAGTAAATCAAAACATAATAATAATGCAACAGAAACTCAAACCTATAGTATAGTGGAGGACTTAGCTCAAGCACCTTGTGCCATGTCGACCTTGGAGGTATTACAAAGTTGTCCAACTCAAAGAAAAGCGTTATTGTCTTCAATTGGTGTAGTCGACCTGAATGATACTACTTTGATCACCTTTGATTTAGAATAACTAACAAGTAGGCTTCCATCACATGTCGCTTTTCATATCAAAGTGTTGTCACATGGGATGAATATTTTTCGAACTATTAGAGATGAAGGATCCTCTACTTATGTCATGTCTTTAGGATGTTGGAAAGGATTAGGGTCACCCAATTTGAAACCATCCAATAAAGTCCTTAAAGCATTTGATGGACACTCGTTCCCACCTCATGGACTCATTACGACTTTCCCAATTGAATTGGGAGGAAAAACAATTCAAGTTGATGTTGAGGTAGTGGATGCACCCATAGATTATAATCTATTATTGGGACATAGTTGGATACATGCAATGATGGAAGTAGTGTCTTCGGTATTCCGAGTATTTTAGTTCCACCATCAAGAGAAGATCATTATGATCAATCAGTTAGATTATTGCACACCTGAAACCAATATCCACTCAAATGTTCCTTTTGTGGAGAATTGAAAAGTAGTGATTCAAGATGTGGGAGTTGGGATGTTCAAATACTCTTCCCTCATGGGAACCTTCACAATCCCTCACCAATATCTACCCTTGAAACTACTCTAGTTTTCACTATCACATCATAGGTTCACTTTCCATTAACCGTTTTTACCAAATCCAATACGACGATGGGTTCCACTTCATCAGCTGGAACTATGGTAGAGGACATCCAAGTTCAAACTAGTAAAGTAAAGGAAATATATTTATAAATACTTGATCAAACTAGGAGTTGTGCACCACTATCTACTATAGAAATATCAAATAGAGCAATTCAAAATGCTTCATCAGACTCGGATCAAAATCTTTCTCCATTGGAGGAATATGATTTGTATACATCACCTGTACAGGCTATCAAAACTCCCAACATTCATGACATCTTAGAACAAACCTTTTCATCTTATGAAGATATCATGTAATTCATGAATATCTCGGAACAACCATGGGAATACATGCATCATAGATCATCATTTATTTCTAATTCGTATTCCTTAGAAGTAAAACATGAGAATTTTTACCTTGATGATGATATGGAAAGGTACCAATGCCCTATCCAAATGCACAAAGTGCTTTCAAAAGGAAATTTGGAAAAAATTTCAAAAACCATTCCTATCAACATATCCATCAAACCTGGCATCATCAAGAATATCAATATAGGTGCCAATTTCTCTTCGAAAGAAATCACACAATATACTTCTTTATTTAAAGAGTTTCATGATGTTTTTGCTTAGTCATATGAGGAAATTCCAGGCACCGATGCTAGCATCATCGAACATGAGATAAAAACCTATCCAAATGTCAAACCTTTATGACAAAAGTTACATCAATGAACCCTAAGAAATCTATTGCCATCAAAGAAGAAGTAGAAAATTTGTTGAAATATGGCTTCATTTACCCTGTACCGTTGACTGAATGGGTATTGTAGCAGGGATTTTGCCTTGCTACAGGGACAGGAATGGCTCCCTTTTGTCTATATGATAGAAGGGTAGGTTCCTACATGTGGAAAATGTAGTAAATAATTCGTAATGGATAGAAAGCAAAGAACAAGAAAGAATGGTCATGAGCCCCTCTGCAAACAAGGTTAGGGCTTCGCCTTGGCTACCTGCAAACAACTAATGAATAGAAATAAACATGCAAAACACGTTAATAAAAAAACCTACACACAAACATGGGTCAGAAATCAACTAAAATAATAAAGAAAAATGCATAAACAAAACAAGATTATACCTCTCCTTTGGTGAAATGGGCCACCATGCCCTGGCTGGAAGGAAGCACCTCTCTATCTCACTCAGCAATGGAGGAGGAGTTATGGCTCAATGGGAATGTGAGTGGAAGAGAGGGGGGATGTGGGTGGTTTGACAGGCAAAGAGGTCTCAAGCCATCCATAGGAAACATAACAGTATGCAAGAGAGGAGTGTGTTTGAGAGTGAACCCCCACCCTCCTTTTATAGCTTTTTTGGGGGGTTTAGGGTTTTAAGCCCTTGGTCTGGGCTTTATCCCCTTTTTTGGGATATTAGCCCCTTTTTCCCTAAATTTAGCTCCTTTTAGGGTTTTAGGCTCCTTCGAGGGGTTTTAGCCCCTTTTTGGAGGATTTAGCCCATAGGAGAGTTATTTAGGCTCCTTTTTGGGGTTTTTAAGCCCTTTTCTTCATCCTTAATCCTTTTTAGGGTGTCGAGGTCTAATGGAGGGTCGTGAATGGGTGTCCTTGGGTGGTGTAGGCCATGTAGAGCTAAGTGAGGGATTTTTTGGGTTAACAGATTGCCCCCTGATGTGTGAGGGCAGGAGCTCATCGTATGGCCGAAGGACATCATAGGATTTGCTGCGTAGAGGTGGTGCTTCCAGTG
>LPNX010097746.1:311513-336989 GCA_001517045.1 Pseudotsuga menziesii | reverse complement strand
TAATATGTGGACTGACCCACTGAATGGGGGGGGGGAGGGGGAGGGAACGAATTGAACAGGGGCAGGGGGAGTGTGGTAGACTCAAACTTCCTTTGTTCAGAGTATGACGGCAAGGCAGACCAGGCAGCAAATGAAACTTGACTCATGGGAATGGGATCATAACTGTAATACCGGGCATGTCACTGCAGATGGGAAATACTTGGAGGAGGTAGACACTTTTGATATTGATGGGATCTAAGGAAGACACATTGCAGAGTACTTTGAACAAAGGTGACCCAATGTGGGAATGCTGCCAAACTATTTTATTTGGGGTGGTGTCTAGGGACACCGTTGTGGTACGATCTCATGGATTTTTTGCGAGCCTGAGAAAGTAAATGCTCAATGGTGGTTTCAATTTTAGAGAGTCTGAAAGCACGAAGAAGACTCTAGTGGGGGATCTTTTTCATTGGTAGTCTCCTATGCTCGAAAAAGGATAAAAGTATACATAGGAGATCTCACCCATCCTATAGGGGATGAGAGACTTCTTTACCGCTGGTAGTCCAATCAAGCCAGAAAAGGTTAAACCTATACTGACTGGATAGTCAGTCAGATACTTTTACGAGCATGAACAAAATCAAGTTTGCTGAGCAATATTTTCTTGATGAGAAGGTTGGAAAAGAGATTAATGACAACCCGTGGTGAGATTTTTTGTAAAGTGCGGCCCCTCTGCCTGAGAAAGCATAAAAGTGTGTAGAGGGGAACGGTCTTGGCTTGAATACGCCAAGGTGGTCCTTTTCATTTAATGGTCTACATGGTCTGTAAAAGGAGGTAAACAAGAAAAATGTAGACGCCCTTTCCTATACTTTAGCGAGTGGGAAACGAAGCAGCTGTGCTCAGCTATCTTTTCATTATTTTAAGGAGTCAGAAAAGAGCTTAAACAAAAATCCAGTATGGTCAACCGATTGTGGTGGCATAGGTGGTACCCCATGTCAGGATGGTGGATAGAGATCCAAAGGTCATCTACGCAGTATGGACAGAGCAGAAGGCTCTCAAACATACCAATACATGTGTGGGATGGATCGCGACAGAGGCACGTAACCGAGGTGGCTATTGGACAGAGGTCAGGAGAGCGTTTGTGTGTGTTGCAATGGATGGACTTGACTACATGTGATGTGAGTGCAAGTCCAGGGGCACTTTTATGCCAAATACATGCATGAAAAATAAATCATTTTGTGGACAGTGGTCCAAAGGTCTGCATAAGGTGCGGTGGATAGAAAAGACAACTATGTGTTAAAATACAAAACAAAACTAAAAACATGGTAACCCTTAATGGGTAGTGGCTCAAAAACCTGCATGAGTAGCAGTTGAGAAGTGTAATACAAGTATAGGTCCGTAGACACTTGCATCGTCATGTCATGGCTCATAAATCGAGGTGACTTGTGGGAAATGGTCCCAAAATTAATTTTTTAAACATGAGACGATGGTCTCACAAAGAGATAGAGGGTGGAATTATAAAACCAGTGGCACAAACGATGTCTCAAACGAAGTCTGTATGGTCCTGTTATGTCGATCGGAATAAATTAGGTCAAATGGGGCCTATATAAGGGTGGGGTCCACTTGATGAGGTGTCATTGTCACTGTTCATTGTGGATTTGGAGAGGTGGGCCCTAAATCTTCATTTGTTTATTTCTCTTGATTTGATCGATGGTTTCGAGTGCCGTGACTTGAAGGTAAGAGCTCTCACTGAATCTCATCTTTTTGGTGGTTTATTTTCTAGATTTGGTCACCCGGAGGCCCTCCATGAGTAGTTTGGGATTTCATGGAGCCAAGTTGCACCTTTCAAAGGAAAAGGTGCAACCTGGTCACATATGTGGGACCATTTTGAGTGACCTGGTCGCTCATTTGGCCCAAACAGGTGCGACTTAACCTCTATTGGGTGTTTTTTGATGATAGCTATGGCTGACATCTGGGTTTTTTCTTATGCAAGATGCTTGAGATCAAGTGGTGAGAGAGAGACTGCAAAGACCTCTAGGAGGCATCATTATGAGACGGGAATGTGAGAGATACACTGGCCCGTTGTGGATTGCTGAAGTTCATGAGGATACCCCTCATGAAGAGCTTGCATTTGCTGTTGCAAACATTGGTGATCTTATAGGATGTTGACGAGGAGGTGTTCCTCTTTCAGGGCCAGCGTATCAAGATTACACTGGCAGATGTGTGCTTCCTTACTGGGCTCCCAATGTTGGGAGTGGTTGGTGATTTGGAACCTATGTTGTCTCGAGGGGAGACATTGGAGGAGCTGTGTGATAGGCATTGTTACGCTACGGCGTATGTGCGTGGCTCCTATATCTTGATGTGTGACGTTGAGGATTTGTCGACACGGGTGGTGGTGACACTATTACTGCATATCTTGGGTTCCACGGGGAGCCATAAGATCTCTGGAGGGCAGCTTCAACTAGTAGAGCATGCTATAGGGGGCACGTACTATGGATGGGGCCAGATGTACCTTCAGGCTGTTCGACATCAGCTGAACAAGTCGAAGTCATCTGGGGCAGGATTTTGTTTTGGCTCCTTCCTATGTGCTTTCTTTTTTGAGAAAGTACCTACACTACGTCCGCACCGGGCTGTGCAGGATAGTGGTCCACAGGAGCCACAGATGTACCGGTGGTTTCAAATGATGATCCAAGAGGGTGGCGGCAGAGTGGGCCACTTTTTTACTGAGGAGCTGTTAGATCAGTGGTGACAGCTTCCAATGGTGATCGAGGAGTACCTGTACACGGGTATGGATTATTAGGGGGACCTCGATATGCCCCGACCTTCCGACTAGGCATGGGGACCAGCTGGTATGTATGTGTGATGTTTTTTTGTTCATCTTTATTGCGCTGAGAGGTGCTCTACAGCCCAGTATGGGGTAGATCGTGTAACGTGATGTAACGTTAGTAACGTTTGTAACATGTCGGCAAAAAATAATAGTGATAGTGAATATTATGGGAGAGATCTTGTAACATGATGTAACGTTATAACATTTGTAACATGTCGGCAAAAAATAATAGTGATAGTGAATATGATGGGAGAGATATTGTCATGTGATGTAATGTTTGTAACATGTCAGCAAAAAATAATAGTGATAGTGAATATTATGGGAGAGATTTTGTAACACAAAATAAAAAATAATATCACTTTCTTAACGTTATTTTTATTAATAAAAAATAAATTTTCTAATAGGCCAAAATAAATGTTGGCCACAAAAACAATCTAATATGGGGGAGATGTTGTAATCTTCCTACCTAACAAAACAATAAAAAAGTAAAAAATTTAATTATCCATAAAAAAAATGTGGGTCAAGAAAAAACATAAAATTGAATTATCTGTAAAAAAATGTTGGCCTTGTGCACATGGTTTTAAAACCATGTGCAAGGCATTCTAAACAACCCATGGTTTTATTGTACATGATTTAGGAGGCTTTGCACATGGTTTTTAAACCATGTGCAAGGCCTCCCAAACAACCCGTGGTTTTATTGTACATGGTTTAGGAGGGCCTTGCAAATGGTTTTAAGACCATGTGCAAGGCCTCCTAAACAACCCATGATTGTAGGAGGGCCTTGCAAATGGTTTTAAGACCATGTGCAAGGCCTCCTAAACAACCCATGATTGTAGGAGGGCCTTGCATATGGTTTTAAAACCATATGTGTGGGGAAATGATGCAATGTTAGTTCCTAACAAAATAAAAAATAATAAAAAATATTATATTTCAGCCTTAAATAATATTAAATATTAATAATAATAAAATTACATGTGGACCTTAAATAAAAAGATGTGTCTTTTGGTTTGAATCAAATCAATGGATACCTAAGAAGAGGTTTTCACCTCGAGATATTTGATCCATCTCAGCGCTTGATAGAGCCTAGAATTTGGATCTATGCTAGTACATAGTGTAGTTTGAGCTGGTTGATAGTTGTATGTGTGGACTGATGGTGTCCTTATTTGTGTGTACAGATATTGGTCCTCGCCCACTGCCCAGGCATCTAAGGCAGGTAGTTACCACAGCTCCTGCGGTAGTTCCTGCTGGAAGCTCCCGCAGGCAACGGCAGGAGATGGATGGAGTGCTGCCATATCTGGAGTGGCTTGCTACTAGGGTCTTAGATGATGGTTGGCAGCATATGAGTAGGGAGATGATTGCTGCTATTCATAACCTTCCTCCAGAGTGGACTGATGTGATGAGGAAGATGGCTATGGCTTGTGAGCACTTTCGTCAGGCGGAAAGAGGTGATCTTCCTGTAGAGGATGAGTCCTTTGAGGAAGACGATGACACCGAGTCAGACGACGAGTCTGAGTCGGATTAGTAGCCTAGTGGAGCTGTCCCTAGTGCATTGGTGCACTTAGGGGTTTTTGTGTCACTATGTATATCCTACTGAGAAAGCATATGTGGCTTCTCATTTTTGTATTGGACATATTTTGGACATGCGACTTATCTATTTATCTATATATATTTTTTACACACATGGATGCACTTTTATGGTTTTATTATGTGAGTGTTTTTATGGTGATGTGGAATGTAAATTCCTATGTGATGTATAATTACATTGTGTGTGTATTTTTTAATATGATGATGCATGATGTTGTGGTTGTATGTTTCCTATATGCGATTGTGAATGTGCCAATTTAGAATATCATTAGCCATTTGATCTATGACACTATTGAGGTTTATGGGAACATGTGTGAATGTGATAGACTTAAATGCTCTAACCATCTTTTTAGTGCATAGTAATTTTCTAAAGAGGAAGGAATCACGTACCCCATAATAATTGTTTAGCTGAGAAACAAGCAGCTGGGAGTCTAAGAAGACATTGATATGGTGAATGCATAACTAGAGAGCGGCACCTAAGAGGCCATTGACACCATCGTATTCAGCTTGGTTGTTGGTCACACTGCCCACGCATACTCCGTCGATATGGATCAACTTGTGCGACGGGGAGTAGCTAACCCATGTAGCCGAGGTGAGGTTCGGAGACTATCTGCTTGCTCCATCAGTGAATCCCATATACCGGTTTGAGGTGTAATCCATCTGAAGTAATGAGGGGAAACAATACATAAGACTCATTTTTGAAAAATGTGTAAAACAAAAAAGGAGAAAGACTAAAATACATTTTTTGCTATCGTCGCTTAAAGAGGTGACGTTAGAGGGAAATTCGTTTGGACCTGTTGCCGCCTTTCACACACCTGGGTCACGTGGCAGAAATATTCAAGCCATTTGCTGTGTCCTTGGGGGCAAGTCTTGAGTCAAGGTTGTCACCTTGTTCTTGACTCCTCCGTTTAGGCTCAACTCCTAACGAAGCCAAGGGGGATAGACCCTATTAAGTTACTAAGGAAAAATTATTTAGTATGGTGATGTTAAACTGAATGAGTTACTTAGGAGTTTGAAATTTAACCATAAACAACCATTGATGACAAGATACAAAAAGAGCGCACGAAAGCACAATGCTGAGACACAATATATATATATATATATATATATATATAGCAAGAAAATAACCAGTGCCTTAAAATGGAGTCAAAAGATAATCAATGTACTTGCATCTACTTGGAGTGAATGTTTTGCAATTGCCTCTTGGTACATTTTAAGTTAATGTGAAATGTGAGTTGATTAAAGTTAGGCGAAAGGGTGGGCTCAAGATATACCTGAGAGTACTTAGAGTATGTTCAAAACTAAATCTTCACGGCTACCCGCAAGGAATATGTGGGATGAATGGAGTATCTAGGGCTATTGTTCATAATGCTCCCGTTAGGGTGTGATAGAGATCGGCATCCCAAGGTCACTTTTCAGGAGTTCCCGCTTCCTTTCGGTATTTTTCCACCGTAATGGTTTGATCTAGGTGTTGGATTTTCACCTGATGGTTTGTCAATTTGGGAGAGTGAATCCTAATTATTCTAGTCACTCAATTGCTTTTGATACAACTTGATTGATCAGACAACACGCAGCCAAGTGAAAATCATACACACCAAGGTCTTGTCAATTTTAGTAAATTTTGAGATGGGTGTTCTTGTTAAAAAGAAAACCCCCGATGAACCTCTTTCGATCCAAGTGGATCTCAATTGGGGAATCAAGGAGGGGTTAATTTTATAATAGTTGAAGAAACAAATGATGAAAAGGAAAACATAGATACACAATTCCGGTTTTCTAATTAGTCCTACCATGCATCTCTTTCCCCTTTCGGGTCAATCGGGAAGTCGTGGGGTAAGTATTAAGATTACTTTGAAATATCAAATATGGAATATGAAATTGATAATAAATCAAAGTATACTACCCTGCATATTAGAGCTACGCTAGTTTGAAAATAGATGAAAAAAAAGTAAAAAATTGACACCGATGCAAATCCCCCCAGGGGGGATGGTGAATAGGCTCGAAAGAGCCTATTCGAAAGGAACTTTTATTTTTATTAGCAGAGATTTAAAATATCAGAAAATTAAAATAGATACACTTTGGTCCTTGTTATTTGGGATCCAAAGGCTTACAATAAGCTTGTAACAAGCTAGAATTAAAACACAGTGGTGGGGGAAGCTTCCGGGAAGCTCCGGTTCGTCCAAGAGTCAGAAATTGGGCAGAGTCTCCTTCTCTTTTTTGTTAGACCTGCTAAAAAATAGTGATCAATCAAAATAAAATGTGCCTAAAAACACTTTGAAAGAGTTTTGGGTCACTACACTAGTTGCCAAAAAAAATAAGTAAAATTTTGTTAAGTTGGGGTAATCTAGTTTTGCAAAAAAGGAACCAAGGAAAGAAGGCTTTCCTTGGAATATTGGCTCTTTGTTTGGGAAGCCAATGAGATGTGCACTTTTATTTCAGAATATGAAACTTTTCAAGTACAACAAAGGAAACTACCTTAAAGCAAGCTACAAATTTTTATTAAAATGCTTGCAAAAAGAGGATATTTTCAGCTAGATCTCTTAACATATAACTTTATATGCAAAATGGAACTGAGATATAAACTTAAGAAAGGATCTTAATAACTAGATCTATGTGTAATTTTATTAATGAGAAATATCTAAGCAATAAGATTCCTTAATAGTAACCAGTTTGAAGAAAATTTAACATTTTGAAGGAGGAAAAGGAGAAGAGAAGTGTTTGTTGTTGAAGCATATATGCAATGGAAACTTGTTAGTGGAATACAGAGGGGCAATGTCTTCACAATTATTTTGGATGTACAGTGGATTCAAACTAGATCCACAACTCATCCAATCCTTGCTACCTGAAAGATAAACACACAATCCTGCACGAAACCTCATGAGATCTGGATATATATATGAAAAAGAGACAAGAATTACATGCAAATAAACTTATTAAACTTGTATAATCTAGATATTCTAACATATATGCTATGAGATATAAGAAAAACAAGTAACCTTACTTGCCCAACTATACTCCTATTGATTCAGCTGAATCGTTCAAGCCAGAAACGGTTCAGATGCAGAAATTGAGAGAAAAGTCGGCAACATCAATAGCCATAAGACAATGCTTAATCCACACACATGAGAGCATTACACCATTTGGCCTCCAAAGCTTCTTTATTCCAACAATCGAAAGATTACAACAATATTACAATAGAAATCCCTTCAATCCAACTCTAACTAGCTTGGAAGAGGAGGCTTATGATTGGATATATACAAAACCCAGGAGATCCAGCCTAGGGGGGGCGCAAATCTCAAGGAGAAAAATCAAATCAGTTGATGGAGAGTCAATCAATGCAGATCTAAAGCTAAACTGAGCCTACTTGTCAATCGAGGGGATGATTGAGCTGACACATCAACCCATAAACCAACACATAAGTCCACAGAGCATCCAAGAGAGTCCACACATGTGGAGGAGAGAGAGAGGGTGCAATTCCCCATAAACACTGCTGAAGATCAACTCTCGATCTGATTTGATCACCTCCTTTAGTCAAGAATTTGTTAGATCTAGTCAATCTGATTCAGATCTAAATGATTTCAATCAAATCGGCTGAGAATCCACTAATATATGATTTTGAATTTGCTCCATTATTCGTCAATTTATTAATTAAAATAATCAATAATTGATTTTTTGGGGCTTTCTGGCCTGAGTGATGGAAAATCACTCAAAACTAGGAAATAGTGGGTCCATGGGTTTACATGGTGCTCTTAACTTGAAAATGAGCACCTACATGATTGAAACTGGTTATTTGGCCCACTTTTATTACAATATCAATTTTTCCAATTAAACTATTAAAAAATAGCCTAAGTTTTGGAAAAAATAAATTTTAATAAAAAACACTGAAAAAACTAAAAAACTGAAAAATTGAAAAAACCTAGGGGGACTTAGACATGTTCATATGATTCGACCATGATGTCTAGCATGTTTATACATTGACACATAGACTCTAATAACCTCAATATGCCTAAATTCCAAGATGAACACCCAACTTTGGAGGTATGGAGTGAAAAACTCAGAAATTATGAGTCATTTATTTAACAACCAATAATAACCAAGGGAAAAAACACCCTGGGTTGATCAGATTGACAAATAAAGTCTAAGAGACTGAGTCTTTTACAGACACTATCATGCTAGAACATTTATTACAATTCCCCCATGGGGCATGAACATGTGATATAGTACAACAAGCACTTCCCAGAAGTACTTCCAAAGGTCTTCTGAAGTCCAAACAAGTTATCCTTGTCCAGTTCACCAGGATCACTTGATAAAAAACCACTAAGTATAACTTAGGTGGTAACATTATGGCTCCAACTATGGGACGTGTGCTCGATTTAGTCTTTAAGGCAAGGAGAGGATACGAGAACACCAAAATATCTGGTTTATATACCTTGTAAAAACATCTCAACTTGAGAAGAAAAACCTTAGTAGCACAAATTTTATAAAAACCCAAATGAACCATTAAGCTGATTTATTAAAACAAAATAAATGTAACTAACTAAAATAAGCAAAGTTTTATTATAGCTAAGTATAAAATAGAAATGAAGAAAGTAAATGCTCTCTTTCAAGGAGCTTATTTTCCTACTCTAAGCATGATATAAAAAGGGTTAAGTGTAATCAGAAAGCCAATGTAACCACCTAAGCATATTAACATAAAAAAAATCCTTGTCTTTGGTTACCAGCCAAAGTAAGGATACCTTATTCAAAAATTGCAAACCTGCGTGATGATTCAGAATGGGCGGGATGGATGGGAGATCATAGGCATGAATAATGTCATAAAAATTCTTCCCCAACTTGTATGTGCTCATGCAGGTTGCTTCTATCCATGACTGGATAGGACTGATATACCAATCAAAATGATGAGGTAGACTGACTACATCATCATACTGATCACCGGGGCTTATCAAATGATAACTTGTTGCACAAGCCCCAAGTAGTTCTAAATCATAAGGAACCTCTACATGTGAAAAAGATGGCTGAGACTGATATTCCACTAATTGCATCACATATGAATTTTCACAATACTTTTTCTCAATGTCTTCATTACTGATACCCTTGTGCAGCTATACATGGTATGACTCTGAATGATCACATGAAAATTCTGAATGCTCCTCTTCCGTATTAAGGTTTTCCTAGGCATCCAGATCCGTGCTCCCCTCTATGGACGTATCGTAGATTGGACTTCCATAAATTTTTGAATAGACACTCCCATTGTTGGACATATCATGGATCGAATTCTCCATAATATTTTCACAAGTTGGATTATCTATGAAATTCCAATAGTCATCATTCCCATCCATGTCATATGTGGGGGACTCTTCATCCATGGCATCATGCTCCTGCCTATCCAGTCTTCCTTGTATTCATAACAATATTCTTCAGATAAAATGTTACAAGGCAATAAACTTTCCAAACCTTCATCAACATGTGGAGAACAAGGTCTATTGTCACCACACACCATACTGATCTTATCATAAGTTTATTTATAGGCTTCCTTTATGATATCATGAAAAGGATCTTCAATCAAGGAAACCTTTTGGACATATTCAATGTGATCACTTGGTATGTGTTGCTCAGTGGATTTCTCTAGAGGGATTTTTGGAAAGATATCAGCATTGCAACACACTTGAGAATACACCAAATATTCAATGTCTTCAGCTATGGTGACATGAGGAGAATCTTCAACAATGTGTTCCATCATGGGCTCCTCCTAAAGCTCTTCAATAGGATCATCTTGGATTTTCCCTTCCTCAGAATCTTGCTGTGTATTGGGAGATACCTCATATTCTTTAATAAGCTTCTTACTTACTTCCTTTCTTGAATGACTATGAGGAAATTCTTTAATGGGAGTATCATGATCCTCCTCTTCACGTAAATGTTCAAGAAGTGATTCCAAGTCTTCAATACTTTGTATTATGGCAAAAGGTCCATCATATGTTTCCGTGTGATACTCTGTCCCAGATAGGTAGAAGGTACAAATATTTTCAAGGAACTTTTTTAAACCATTCATACTACCCCTACCATCATGTCACTACTCTAAAAACATCCAAAGGAAGCTTGGAAAAGAAGTTATACATTTATTAGGAAGGCCCTGATAGAACCAACAATAGGCCTCACCCCGAAAAATACTAGCAAACATTTCCATCATATTGTCTTCATGAAGAATATTGGAGTCAACAATCAACTAAAGGAGATATTTGACATGCCAGATGGTCGAATCACCATAATTTCCATGAAATGCTGGAAGTTAGTTATATGCATCCCCCAAACCATTACAACAATTAGGAAAACCCGAGATGTTTGAGAAATCCATAGGCTGAAACATTACGGTTAAATGGGCACCATATTTCTCCTTTAATTCATCCAAAAAATTAATAGGATGGATTTGATATAATGATTAAACCTTGTACTGAAAAGGTGGAGCTGTCAAGTGATGAGCTTTAAAGGTTTTAACATGCCGCATGGGCTCATCTACACACAACAAAACTTCACAAGTTTATGATATAATAGGGTTTTATCCCTTCAATGGAGTCACCATGTGAAACAAAAAAAAAAGCATTTATAAATCTTTTTACAAAAATCATTTTTTGCTTTTTTTGTAAAAATAAAAAACTGGAAAAAAGTCAGTAGAGTCGCTGTGGAAATTGAACCAGGTGATAGATTAATTTTACTCACAACAATTAACAATTGATTAGGAAAAATCACTCACAAAGAGACTGAAAAATGGAGTTGAACACTAAACCGTATTAAATCAGTATACAATAGCCAACCTTGTAATAACATAGGTTGCTGATGTTGGCTATCATGGGCAGACCTAGGTTTACTGTATTTAACCAACAACACCCCTAGCTCACTAGCCCTTTCGGCGACAGACCGCGAAGCGGCCTGAAGTCTCACCCGAAGTGATTCTAATGGGTTGGCCAAGGACTCAAGTGTCTTGGACCAGGTTCTATGGCATCCTATTTGCGACTCACAGCTCTTCTAGCCATGAGGCCTCTCTCTCTGTGCGTCGCACGACCCTTCTGATCGCGTCATGCGATCTCCTCATCTCGCAACTCTTCTAACCGCGAGATCTCTCTTTTCCTATTGCGCGATCCCTTTCCGCGTCGCACAACTTCCACTGACTCGCAATGACTCCAGCCTTATCGCATTGCTGCACACCAGGCAACACGTAACTTTCTCCCCAACGCTAAGTCCTTAACCTACGGTATCGCGCACCACAGCTCCTCTGCTGGTGCAGTATCGCCTCCCTGCGATATCCTAATCCCGCGGCTCAGTGCACTTAGCATTGTTTGTGTCGACTTGCTAGAATCAACATACCAAGCTGTTTAACACTGTGACTAGTGACTGTTTCAAGCAAAGAATAAATGAACCTGCATACAACATGCCAAAGACTTCAACTTATGTCTATCCTTCTATATTACTGTGAACTGAATAACACACACATACATTAAACTATAAACAAAGTTCATGCACGACTGATAGATGCAACAGATAAAAAAAACACATAAATCAATCACATAACACACGATTTTAACGTGTTTCACCTCCAGGATGGAAGTTACGTCCACAGAAATGTGTTTCTATTATAGCTCAGGGGAAGGTAAACACAGTTCTACTGCACCGCATATGTAGCTCGAGATCTTCTGGGTAACTCCGCACACATCCTGGAGCCCTTTTCTCTTAGATCTCTTCTCTAATATATATTTCACTTCTTACAATATACTCTTCCCTCTCTGTCGATCCCTACGGATCATTACATGCATGCTCTATGAGCCAGCTACTAGTTACAGTAAGATACTATAGCTAATAACAGAACCAAATCTTGGCTTCTATACAATTGCTCAACTATGGTCTAACTATCTATCCCACAAAATGACCAACAACCCGACCAACCCTTTTACAATACAAAGTATATCCCTTTATAGGTGACCCGAAGGTCTCACCATTACAACACTATGGGCCTATCCCAACAGTAACCCAAACCCTAACTAGTGACAGTTGACGTATCTGTACTTTGAGGTAGCCGCTATCCGTCATACCACAGCTCTCTGCAGTCTTCCATGCTTCCCGGCACTAATCATGGGTACTATGCACCGCTTCCCTTTATCACAGCTTCCTGCAGTCTTCCATGCCTCCCAGCGCTGACCATGGGTACCGGCGCTGCTTCCCTTGCTGTCCTTTGTCTTAAATACCTCGGCCTCGTTGCTCCTTTTCCTTTATGAGGGTAGCTAAGCCCTCCTGTCTTCCACCACTGCCTTCAATGCATTGGGTGAGCTCTCTATTCTCGGCCGCTCAGGTACCGTCATCTTCCTTGACTTCTATGTCTTCTACAATCACGGTTTTCGGCTCTGATCTGTAGCTAGAAACCTGCTACAGTGTCGTAGCTCTACCTCCTATATCTCCGCCAAAATTGTCTATCCGTCAAAATAGCAGCTTCTTCTGTAGCTGCGGGACCCTACTCCAACAGTCCCCTAATACTTACTTGTGGCTCGCCCCCGAGCCACTACCAGTGAGCTTCTCCTGCTGTAGCTTCTCCTTGGCTTCGTGCAAAGTCCGTTGCAACTTGTCGCAAAGTCCTGTGACTTCCTTTTGCATTGCTTTGACATGCTCTCATGCTGAGTCAAGCAAAGCTTGACTAATACTGGCGTCTTTTTGTTACGTCGGTTTCCTCTCTGGCGGTAGTGAATTCCCTCACTTTCTACTCAACCATGTTGACTAACTCAGTGATTTGCTCCTGGTAGGGTTGAAGCAGGTCATTAATGTGCATCTCCTTTGTTCTTAATCACTGCGCTTCCTGCTGCAAGTGGTTCATCTCCTTTGTCTTCCTCATCTTCTGTAGAGCTGCTAAGCTCTTAATTTCTTCTTTCATTGCCGCCGTGGTATTCTCTATCTGCTGAATATTTTGCTGGATTTGTACTTTCTCAGGCGGCTGATCCAAGTCCAACCATGTGTTTGTCGCATCATTTAGTACTGACAGTGCATCGTCGATGCAAGACTGCATTTGTGCAGAAGCGAGTCGAAAGGCCTCTACTCTTGCTTGCTTGTCTGCCTGGGAAGTGTCTCGTTCATGAGCCTCAAGCTCATCGATCTGCACTCTGTGGTCTTCCTCCATCTTGGCCATTGCTTCTTCCATCCTGGCTACTGTTTCCTCTAGAGCCTTTGCTCTGTTTGCCACTCTTCTTACCTTCTGCAGAAGAGGTAAGGCGAACTCAATGTGACATTGGGGTAACTCCAATGCGATGCTTTATAGAACTTGAGAAAGATCCTGTTCTCTTTCTTCATATGTTCGTACTTCATCTGCCTTTTTCTGAAAGCTGGTGGCAAGTGCTACATTCTTCTGCATTAGCTGTGTATTTTCTTCATAAGTTGGAAGCTCTCTTCCTCTAAGCTTTGCGCTTAGCTGCTGCTGAATCATTTGCAACTGATCAATGTGAAAATCTACGAGGTTAACCTCAATAGGTTGCCTAAAATGTACCGGTGGATCCGTCATCGACGCAGGGAATTTGATGCTCCCTGGTGGAATCAAAACTGTGTTGACACGACCCTTCACTAGGATCTCCTCACGGGAGATCGACTGTTTTGAACTTTCTCCTGCTGGCGCCTTGTTCAACTGAGTGTGGATTATGGCAGTTTTCTCAGTCAATGTTTTCAACTCACCTAGCTACTGGTCTATGGCCCCCTGTAGCTTGCCCTGCAATGCCTGCATCGCCTAAAATGTGTCGCTCATTCTGTCCCTTATTCTTACTATGATTTGCTCATAGTCATCAACTGTCAATTTAATCTCCCCACCTGGCTTTGTAACCTTTTTCTTTTTCTTCTGGGGTTCCTCCTCTGGTGTGTCCTCTGCATCTTGTGTCTGGGTTTCTACTCTGTCTTTTCCCTTGTCTACTGGGTCTGTCTGCACGGTCTCTGGTTGTAGAGGTGTGGTATCTTCGTACTCTTGCTTCCATTGGACATCAAAGTCTTTGATGATGCCTTCGATATCCTGCGCTGTCATCCTGAACCAGCCAGGAGCCCAGTCATCCCTTTTTTTCCTCTTTGGTCTCAGGTGGATTCTATGGCGGTCCACCATAAAATTAAGCCAATCATCGTATGTGTCTACAACCTCCTTGCTGATCCGTGGTACTTCTAGGACGACTTTCTTCAGCAGCGTATAGTATTCATAGAATACTATCGCATTGAGCTTTTTCTTTTCTGGGTTGCTAGTCTCCCACAGGTTTGTATAGCACACCCCTCTGGGTTCACCACTTGTTAGCTGCCTAAATTGGGTATGGGGCGGTTCCTTCCACCCTACAAATGCACAGAGTATAATCAACCATGAAAAGTGAAAATGGTGGCTGGCCTCATCCTGTGCTGCCAAACAATCTGCCTGAAACATATTTAACAAAAATAAAGACCAGTTGAATGGTTCCCCTTCTGCAACCTGTATAGCAAGTTTAATTACAGACCCTGTAACTTCCTTGGGCTGGACCTTAGTTAACAGTCTGCTTGCAAGTAGACTAGCTGTAAAGCTGAGTGTTTTTTCTGATATGCTTGCAATGTCATAAGCCCGACCTCCTCTCTGTAGTTGGTACTTGGAAACTAGGGTGGGTGATAGCTTGGGTTCCTTGGTCTTTCCTGTTGTATCTATTGTCGGGTGTTGACCAGTCTTGGAGAGTCCGGTGATGCGATGTATGAGGTCGATGTTCAGGTCGACCTTGTTACCAAGCCAAAGGTAACCTCCATGTAAACAAGACAGTAGGATGCGCACCACGACATTAACATCTGTGACGCGTCCGAAATGTGGTAGTCTCAACAGATTGAGCAGGCCTGAGCGCTCAAGAATCTGAACATGGTCCATGGGAATATATTCGTCTGCACCTATCCTCGGGTTCTTCTGAATTGTAAGGTACTGATCCAGTCGGAACTGGGGATATGTCTTAGCGTCGGCCAGGTTATAATCTATGAATTTAGCAACAACTACATATCCTAATAGGTCTCCATCTTCCTTTACTCGAGAATCAATCTAGGGTATGGGAATAGGAAACTTACCACTCTTGGGAATTTTTACTTTTGGTGCATCTTCAGCTCGTGGCATAATGTAATCTGCTGCATTATGAACTTCCTCCTCCAACTCCGAACTGGATTCTTCTACTATCTGAGAGTGGCTCCTTGTCTATGGTGGCTGTCTGGTCTATGATGAACTTGGCTAGGCACCCTTAGGTGGTGTCGTCATAATACTTCTAAGGTCGTCATGCTCAAACCTTCTCAAAATATCTTCTATAGGTTCATCCTTGGATAGAACCCACTTGGTGGAATATCCTGGGCATGCAATGGCTTTGAAATCTGGGAATCACAGCACTCTGTAACGGGGTGAACTCTATACAGGGGACTCTTAACAGCTTACTCTATAGCTCTCGGGTTTTTGCAAGTGTAACCCTCTCGAATGAACACTTTATGCTTTTATGCCGAAGGCAAAAATCCCGGATGCAACGGTCATCTTGACTGAACCCGTCAGTCGTAATAATTGCATGGACAAGACCACACCTGTCATCTGATTCTCAATCAATGCTGAAATCCGATCACATTTCCCTCGAAGCGTGTGTACAGGTGCCGGTCTCGTCGAAGATTTGCCAAATATGGAAACTTAATTATATTGCTTCCAAATCTACGGTAAGGTATACCGGTCATTTCCTTATTAACTGCCTATCAGAAGGTGACTTGACTGGCCCTCTGTCGGTTGCAAAACTGGATATGTGGCACGGGGAAACATCGCACTGTTGTGCTGAAACACTGCATCACTTGCACAAACAAACAATCATTTTTTTTTCCCCACAAGCCACTGATGACTTGTACAAAATGAACCGACATTATGCGATTCCTCATACTTATAATACCTGCCGGTGTAGACTAGTTCCCGGTGCGATGCCTCCTTTCAACTACACTTGGACATCTGCACTATAAAATGGCTGAGCTAGGGATGAGAGGTGGGGTGGCTATCACTATAGATCTTATACTACCATTAATCAATGTGGGAAGAAGCTCCCCATTCAGCTGGCTGAGCTGAATGGCACCTCCCTCTGTAACTTGTTGTATCTGATATGGCCCCAGCCAATGCATCTTGAACTTCCCTGGAAACTTAATGGATTTACTGTCATAGAGGAGTACTAGGTCTCCATTCTGGAAAGTCTTACTTTTAATGTGTCTATCATGCCAAGCTTTTTCTCATGCCTTCTGCACTTTCTGATGGAATCTAGCGATGAATCTGTCTTCCTCTAAGGCAAGCAGCTGTGCTAGCCTTTCCTCCACTGTGTCTGTATCAGTCATCTCGGTAATCTGAGTGATTCTTAAACTAGGAAGAATATACTCCATAGGCATAACAGCCTCCTGTCCATACACCAAGCTGAAAGGTGTGTGTCCTGTAAGTTTCTTGCATGTGGTCTTATACGCCCATAATACAGTGTTAACTCTGAGGTCCCAATCATTCCTTTGGCTGTTGCAGATCTTAGTAAGAGAATTTTCTAAAATCTTATTAAAGGCCTCCACCGTACCATTATCCTGTGGGTGGTAGGGAGTGCTCTTATGGTGTTGAATCTGGAATTCTTCTGTCAAAGCCTCAATAGTGCGGTTCAAGAAATGTGTGCCTTGATCGCTCATCAAAATTACGGGGCAGCCGAATCTACCGATGATGTTCTCAAAAAGGAACTGTGTGGCTATAGCAGCATCACAATTTCTTACTACTTTGGCCTCTGCCCATCTGGTGAGGTACTCTGTTCCGATGATAATATATCTAGCGTCAGTGCGCTTTCCTGGTGGGTTGATAGGACCCACAAAGTCTATAGCCCACTTGTCGAATGCGCGCAGCGTAACCTACGGGTGCAGCGGCATTTCATCTCGTCGCGAGGGTTTTCCTACCCTCTGGCAGATATCGCAGCATCTTCAAAAGTCCTTGGTGTCCTTATGCAACGTAGGCCACCATAATCCTGCATCTAGGATTTTCTGTGCAGTCGGCTTTCCTGCGAAATGACCTCCTGCAGTTCGTAAATGTGCCTCTCTGATAATAGCGTCTTTTTCATGCGACATGACACATCTGCGCAGGACTTCATCTGGACCTAGCTTGTATAACTATCCTGCGAGCAGGGTGAAGTCTACTGCTTTAACAACCAACTGCTTCTTTTGCTGCTTAGTAAACTCATCAGGTGCTACTCCTATAGTGAGAAAGTGAATAATATCAGCATAGTAGTCGTCTGCGATCTGGATAGAAAACAACTACGCATCTGGCAGGTTATCCTTTGGGTTACTTGGCTCTTCTCCTGAGTCTATCCGCGACAGATGATCAGGTCCGGCATTCAATCTTCCTAGTTTAACAATGATTTCAAAATCATACTCCTGGAAGAGGAGTAACCATCTGCAGATTCCCCCCCCCCCTAACACTGGCTTATTGACCAGATACTTCAATGCAGAATGGTCAGTAAACATTTTGAATGAGGCACCCAATAGGTAGTTCCTGAACTTATGCAACGCATACACCATAGCTAAGCCTTCTCTTTCTGTCGTGGTGTTGTTCTTTTCTGCTGTCGATAGCTTTCTACTGGAGTATGCGATAGGATGATCAATATTCCCTTCTCCTGGTTGCGTTAAGACAACCCCTAGTGCGATGCCAGATGCATCCACATGTACATGAAATGGCTTAGTCCAGTCTGGAAATACTAGGATGAGCGTTGTAACCATCTTTTCTTTAAGTGTGTCTAGACTCTGCTGACATTCCTCATTCCATAGGAATTTTACATCTTTCTTTAGCAATTTCTCCATTGGTGCTGTAATCTTTGCATAGACCTTGATGAACTTTCTGTAGTACCCAGTATGACCAAGTACTGTCCTTAGTTGCTTGACTAAGTTGGGTGCTAGAACATTTACGATGATGGCAATCTTTGCGGGATCTACCATGAGGCCTTGTATGCAAACAATGTGACCCAACAAAATACCAAATGGTGCACAGAATATACATTTCTTCAAGTTTAGAGAAATATGGTACTGCCTACATTTCTCTAACATCAGTCTTAGATCTCCTATGTGCTTGTCAATTAGTCCAAATACAGTCCAATCATCAAAATATATTTCTAGAAACTTATGGATGTATTCTTTAAATACAACAACTACTACTCTAGAAAATATAGCTGGTGCATTCTTAAGACCAAAGGGCATTACCGTATACTAGAACGAGCCCCATTCTGTTGCAAAGGTGGTCTTGGATCGATCTTCTGGATGGATTCTGATCTGGTGATAGCCTGAAAATCCATCAGTGAAGGAGTAGACCTCCTGTCCTCCCATGTTGTCTAATACCTCATCAGTGAACGGTGTTGGAAATGGATCGTGAAGCGATGCATCGTTGAGTTTGCGCAGATCGACATAGATCCTGATGTCTCCTTTGGTTTTCTTCTCTTGTATGACCATGGGGCTAACCCATTCACTTTCTTCTACAGGCTCAATGATTCCTGCTGCTAGCATCTTATCGATCTCATCCTTAACTTTTTCTTTATATCGCGGATTTAATCTATATGGGCGCTGTTTGACTGGTCTAGCATCCTCCTTCAATGGTATCCTCATGACTCCTAGGTCTCCGACTATTCCCTTCAGCTCTGTGAAATTGGTGGGAAATAGGTCCTGATAGTCATGTAACAAGTCTACAATCTGTCTGACTATTTCATCGTCCCAATAGTCTCCAATAGAGGCAAACTTAGGTTCTGTGTCTATGCCAATATTGATCTTTTTAATCTTGATTGGCTTTGTGATTGCTGGAATTTCTAACTGTGGTCCCTCAACATCGCGAGTGCCTTCTGACTCCGGAATGTTGGTGTCACGAGGATCCTCATCCTCATCCTCTGGTTCTGCTGCAAATTTATAACACTCTAGCACCTCCTCTAACTGGATAGTCCACTCAGGCTGAGTCTGTGCTGGTAGGATACAATCCTAAAATATCTTGATCTTTATTATATCTAGGGCTTGATCAACACTTGGATACTCAGATTCAAAAGTGAAGGTGAGTAGGAAGCTGTCTATCATAAGTGGCCATGTTGTCGTTCCCTTGCGTAGTTCAGTCTCTATATACCAGTTCCTTGGAACTGTATCCAAAGTATGAATGAATTGGTGAACCCATTCATCCTCGGGAATGTCCGACCAATTCTGTTCACATGCCTGAATGTGTGATATGGGGTCGCTCTCTCCTGTGTACTTCTATTGGACATACTCTCTGTCAACAGAAAATTTGATCGCCATCAATCTTTTAATATCCTCCCATGATGTGATACTCTCTTTATGTGCATACCACCATCTCGCAGGTGTGGCTCGTACTGCAAGGTCCATAGCTGCGATCCTCTGCTCATGAGGAATATGTTGTTCAAATTGCTCGAGAAAGTCCTGGATATCTGTTAGACCATGAAAGGATGGAATCTCATTGATCTCTGTGCCAATCCATCACAGTGACTTAGTCAAGTACGTGCATCTGCGCACTGAGACTTCATGAAGTCTGTTCTGCCAGTTCTCTAGACCAACATCTGAATCCGATGCGCATGTGCTGTCGCATCACCAACTAATGTTCCATTCTGCGGTTGGATTGATGTAGTCACTCTAGTTTGTGGTCATCTGGTAGAGGCTCTCTATGTTACGTGCCTTCTCCTCTGCTTGGATAGGTTCAATATATCTAGGACCCTGAAAAGGATCCAACGGTGCGATGACCCGGATCTGTGCATCCTCAAAGGTCATTTGTCTTCTCTTTAGGTCGATAATGGCCATGTTACCGATCGCCCAATCAATGCCTAGTAGTGCTAGATACGGTCTACTATCGCCAATGATTTATATAACTTCAAAGTCCGCAAAGCTGCGAACTCCGTCAATGTCAACTGGCACCTGCGGTAACCGACCCAGGGGTGACACACGCTACTGATTAGCTAATCTCATATGGATAGGCGATCTGATTAACTTAGGGCTACCCATCTGTTCCCATGTATTCTTAGTCAAAACATTTACATCTGATCCAAGATCTAGGATCACCTCATCCATTTCAAATTCTCCAATCTATGCTGTGAGTCGCATCTCTCTTCCCATTCTTGTATGTTCTATAATATTATGAACAGCACGCTGTGTACTGCTCACGGAAGAAGATGGCTGAGACTGATCTATAATGCGCTGAAGTTCTGTGATAGCTTGCTGATTTCTTACAAGTTTTAGACAACTCCGTAGGAAGGAATGTACACTTCATGTCATATTGTCCTCATCGCATCTTCTCGATGTGGTAACCTATGATGTCTGTACAAGGCTATCGCCACAAGGTGCTTGCTGCGGTATGCCCCTAGACGGTGGTACCTGTGATCCTGATTGCGTAGGGTCATCAAAGAAAGCCTTAGCTTCCTAAAATGTTTGTTTGTTCTTCTGCAGGTCAAGTGGTTTTGCTTTATTAGGAGCTCTGCGTACCCACTCATGACCTATGTTCTTTTCCGTCTCCTGTGATGTCTCACTGGTAGAAACACCGCTGCGAGTCACAATATTGACTCTTGGTTCTAGCTCTTCCTACTCAGCAGCAATAAGATGGATGTTCTGGTGTACTGCTGGCTTAGGTTCTCTGATATTAACTATCAAGGTAGGACACTCCTCTATAGTATGATCATAAGATTTGCAGTAGTTACAAGTGGTAGTGGGGCTCTGACAGTCCCTAGCATAGTGTCCTACAACTCCGCAGTTGTAACAAGTAACTGGTACATGACCACGGCCAAAACCTTCTCCTCGTGCAAAGCCTCCTCCATGGCCTCGTCCTCTGAATCCTCCTCCATGGCCTCCATAAGCTGGATCATGTTGTGGTCCTGCTGCTGGACCCTGTGTCTCTGACTGGACTCTGTACAAGTCTTGCTTGCTCCCGACCATGAGATTGTAGGCTCTACAATCGTGTTCATCATGGCCTACAGACTTGCAGAAGACGCAGTATAAGTTCTTAGGTGTCTGCACGTACTTCTAAAGTAGAGGGCACTGCTAAGGTAGATGTCCTCGTGTTTTGCATATTTCACACCACGGTCCATGGGTCTGTGGTAAGGGGTTAGGAGCCCCTGTCGCTATATATTCTACAAAAACTAGACAGTTATCTTTAGTATGGCCTTGTTCTTTACATCTTACGCACCATATTTCTTGCACAACCTCTTTCCCTTTCTTAAGCTCATGCAACTGTAGCGTGAGATTAGCCAACTGGTTTTGTAAAGTTGCCATGTCTGTGCTGCTCTCAGCTAGAGGTGAAGCCTCTAGTTTCATCGCCATCTCCAACGCGTCATCCTGAGTCTGGATTTTCTGCTGCATTAACGCCAGTCTAATGTGAGGGAGCAGCGTTGCAATAAACCATTCCTTATGCTACTCCGGCGTGAACTCAAAGCTGACTTGGTCGATAAGGGCTTTGAATTTCTGATCAAAGTCCCACACCGACTCTGTAGCTAACTGCTTGATGTCTTTGAGTTCTGTAATGCACTGCGACTCAGACTTAGGTTTCTTAAATTCTTTAATCATGGCGGTCTTGACCTGGGAAAGTGTCCTGGGTACTGTGGTATACTTTATATACCATGTTAAGGCTCGATCTCTCAGTGTGGTGACCAACTGTACAAGTTTAAGGTTATCGTCGTTGATTTCTTTAATGGTCCACATGGCTTCACATAGAAACCAATGCTGCTCTAGGTCTTTTGCCCCTGTTCCCTTAAATATAGGTAGCCTCATATCATCCCCCATTCTATTTCTACATGGTGGATGTTTATTTACTGTATTACTACCACTCGGTGGTGTAGGTGAAGGTGATGTAGCGATGGTAGGTACTGTCTATGAGCTACTGGATGGAGTTCCTACGGGATTGTTCTGAGTCCCGGTCTGTTTCTGTGGGGTGTAAGGGTGGTAAGGGATACCCCCCTCTGTTCCTTCTGTGGTACTATGACTTTGCTATCTAGTACTATCTGAACTGTCTTCAAATATTGGAGATTTCAAATCTAATTTATACTTCTTTCCACTTCGTGTTCGTCCAATGTCATCAAAATCAATTTCAAACTCTTGTGACATTACTATTTCTACTTATTCATCTGAAACTAGATCCATTGTTCCTTTTTCATGTAATAGCATCTTAATGGACAAGTTTAAAGATCTGAGGTACTTACCACGATATCCTTTGAAGAAATAGCGCTCAGCCTCGCTGAAGCTTTTCCTCTGGTCAACTGCAAACTCTGTGACGAATCCTTCTAGCACACTCGCAAGACAAAAGTCTACTGCCCTCGTGATAGGATTATCAAGGTTCTTCATAGTCTGAATCAGCTCCAGTGTCCAGATAATGTCTCTTTTCTTTTTGAATATGCTTGTATCAGTTAACTTTGATAGCCAGTCATAAAGCTCGTTCCTAAAGGTTGCAAAAAATATCGCATGCAGATCTGTAATGATGTGTTTTTATAACCAGGCCTCTGTACTCAGCTTAGGTCTCTTGTTCTCTAGTTCAGCAAACTCTTTCTAGTTAGACCAAACCCACTCGTTGAGTTTGTCTCTCATAGGATGCCACCAGAACATCAACACTCTATTTGTTCAAAACCGGCAATGGATCCATTTGTTGGATATCATGGGCAGACCCGGGTTTACTGTATTTAACCAACAACACCCCTAGCTCACTGGCCCTTTCAGCGACAGACCACGAAGCGGCCTAACGTCTCACCCGAAGAGATTCTAATGAGTTGGCCAAGGACTCAAGTGTCTTGGACCAGGTTCTGTGGCATCCTATTTGCGACTCACAGCTCTTCTAGCCGTGAGGCCTCTTTCTCTGTGCATCGCATGACCCTTCTGATCGCGTCACGCGATCTCCTCGTCTCGCAGCTCTTCTAACCGCGAGATCTCTCTTTTCCTGTCGCGCGATCCCTTCCCGTGTCACACAACTTCCACTAACTCGCGATGACTCCAGCCTTATCGCATCACTACACACCAGGTGACACGTAACTTTCTCCCCAACACTAATTCCTTAACCTACGGTATCGCGCACCGCAGCTCCTCTTCCGGTGTGGTATCGCCTCCCTGTGATATCCTACTCCCGCGGCTCAGTGCACTTAGCATTGTTCGTGTAGACTTGCAAGACTCAACATACCAGGCTGTTTAACACTGCGACTAGTGACTATTTCAAGCAAAGCATAAATGAACCCGCATACAACATGCCAAAGACTTCAACTTATGTCTATCCGTCTATATTACTGTGAACTGAATAACACACACATACATTAAACTGTAAACAAAGTTCATGCATGACTAATAGATGCAACAGATAAACACAACACATAAATCAATCACATAACAAACGATTTTAACGTGGTTCACCTCCAGGATGGAGGTTACGTCCACAGAACTGTGTTTCTATTATAGCTCAGGGGAAGGTAAACACAGTTCTGCTGCACCGCATATGTAGCTCGAGATCTTCTGGGTAACTCCACACACAGCCTGGAGCCCTTCTCTCTTAGATCTCTTCTCTAATCTATATTGCACTTCTTACAATATACTCTTCCCTCTCTGTCAATCCCTATGGATCGTTACATGCATGCTCTATGAAACAGCTACTTGTTACAGTAAGATACTACAGCTAATAACAGAACCAGAGCTTGGCTTCTATACAATTGCTCAACTATGGTCTAACTGTCTATCCCACAAAATGACCAACAACCCGACCAACCCTTTTACAATACAAAGTATATCCCTTTATAGGCAGCCCGAAGGTATCGCCATTACAACACTGTGGGCCTATCACAATAGTAACCCAAACCCTAACTAGTGACAGTCGGCGTATATGTACTTTGAGGTAGCCGCTATCCGTCACACCACAGCTCTCTGCAGTCTTCCATGCTTCCTGGCACTGATCATGGGTACTATGAACCGCTTCCCTTTACCACAGCTTCCTGTAGTCTTCCATGCTTCCCAGCGCTGACCATGGGTACCGGCGCTGCTTCCCTTGCTATCCTTTGTCTTCAATACCTCGGCCTCGTTGCTCATTTTCCTTTATGAGGGTAGCTGATCCCTCCTGTCTTCCACCGCTGCCTTCTTCCGCCGCTGCCTTCAATGTAATGGGTGAGCTCTCTCTTCTCGGCTGCTCAGGTACCATCATCTTCCTTGACTTCTCTATCTTCTACAGTCACGGTTTTCGGCTCTGATTTGTAGCTAGAAACCTGCTACAGTGTCGTAGCTCTACCTCCTATATCTCTGCCAAAACTATCTATCCGTCAAAATAGCAACTTCTTCTGTAGCTGCGGGACCCTACTCCAACAACTGAATAAATAACATACATCAGGTATTCGAATGCATGAGGATCAATTCGAATTGAGCATAAAGCAGGCTTACTAAAAATAAACAAATCCCCCATAGGTGTAAAACGTTGATCCCAAATCTGTCATGGAGCTTACGAATTGGCAAAATGGCTTAGGCAAGCTAAAGAGTGGTGGAATGGCAGCTCATACATGCTTTTTCATGGAGAAAAGAGAGGAGGATGTGTCGGACAAAAAACTAGTCAACCTCACCTAGTCTAGCTTTTCCTTTTACCTTAAAACACTAAAAAAGCAGGCAATAAAGCAGAAAAAGCAGAAGGGCACCTAGGAGGCCAGGAATAAAGAAGATTTGATTCCTTGGGCTTTCCCATGCACTACATGAGTCAAATAAGGCAAGTTTGACCACTATGGATAGGTAATATACAACTTGCACAAGGTGGGACACATGAACTAGGCTAATAAGACAGAAATAATTAAATTAATGTCTAAATGGGTAAACTATGGGTTGATTATTCTAACACCCCCCCTTAATCCTAAATTATGAGTAATATATTAGAAAATTATAGGGCCTAGCAACAAGGCTTAGTCACCCTTTACATACTGCATGTCCATTTAAACAAGGAAAGAGGCAAAACCAACTTGGGAAAATCCTCCCTTAAACATGGACTATAAAACAAAATTGTAGAATATTGTCTTCACTCATGCTTGCACAGCATTATCAGCAATCCCCAGCAGTGATTTGAGATTGCTGAAGGTCTTCTCAAAAAACCA
>LPNX010097746.1:158074-299029 GCA_001517045.1 Pseudotsuga menziesii | reverse complement strand
CTTCCTCCAAAATTAATCAATATTATTTTATTATTTTAACTATTATTTTATTATTTTCCTTAGGAGGCCCATTTTAGACCCCAAAATTCCTCTAATGTCTGGGTTCCATCTCTTCGTTGCCATTCATGTTGTCTTTTCTTTCGCTTGTCCTTCTGGCCTTGGTTCAACCCGCGTCAAAATTCTCAGCTACCCCTTCGTGCCGCCGTAATCCCACCAATCCCTTAGGTCCATCTGCAAATACATTGAAATGCATCATTCATTGGATTTGCGTTACCAAACAAAGCAGCATATTATACTACTGAAACGACTAATCCACGAAGAAGACTGGGTGCACCATTGTCGTCTTACAAATGCTGACCACACTACCTCGTCCTCCCACAGGCTTGACGAATATTACCGTCGGTGGGAAACCTACTGGAGGCTCAAACAATACTAACGTCGTAAGGGTGGACCACTTGGCAGGTGGGAAAAGTCATTAATCGGACGTCGGAAGACATTTGAATCGGAAGCTCAACGGCTTTTCCATCCGCAACGACGGACGAGACAAGGACTGAAGACATAAGTGAAACACGGGCGGGAGAGGGCCTAATCAGACGTCAGAAGACATTCGAATCGAAAGCTCAATAGCTTTCCCAGCCGCAATGGCGGAAGGGTAAAAGGTACGGGCAAGTGATTGAAGACAAATAAAAATCGGACGTCGGAGCGGTTTGGACTTCGGACGCCAAACCGCTTTGGGAGCCACAACGACGGAGGGAAAAAGAACAACAGCAACCGATTTAACAGAAAAATTTAAGTGTTCAAAATCCTTTAAAATTCAACAACATTCAAGGTTCATTTCATCTTCAAAACGACAGCCCATCAGAGACAATTGACCAAACTAAACCCAACTATGCGACCCGCTGCAACAAATTCAAGCGCAAACAAATTCTAGGAACAGGCTGTATATAAATTGTTCAAAACATCCAGACTTAAAGCATGACCGAAGAAACATCAAGGATAAAAAAGCCTGAAGCGATATTCAGTTATGAGGAGGGGCCCAAAATTTAAGATATTTGGGGAGAAAAGTTGCGGCAGCAACAACTGGCGATTACCTGGTGAACCTAGATCTCTGGGCAATTAATCTTTGAGTGACGGACTGTTTAACAACAGATGCATCTTTTTGAATTCTTCCAGCTATCTGGATTTCTCGAATGCCGACAGTGTGTACCTTCAATCATTGATAATAGTCCAATTTGGGAAAGTGGAAACCAAGATTTTCAAGTCCAGATAACTCTGTCGAGGCCAGAAGATGAGTTTCATTATTACCTTTGTCTTTAGGTAGCTAACAGCTTGGAAACCATAGGATTGTAGCACATGGTAAACAAAAATATTCGTTTGTTCCTTGTTTCCATGCCATTTCAACACTTTTTGTGCTTTTGGACTTTTGTCCCTTTTCATATGAGTCCTCCTGTACACCTTTCTTATTGAATTTTAATTCAGGATCCTCTATCCCATAGTGTCCTTTTGTGTGAGTGGTGTACTTCAAGTTTTAGCTCACGGACGGAGAGGATCTTTTGGCAATTTAGTACTTATGACTCAGCACCTGCTTTGATTTATGATGCTGTCATAGGATTTTTTACACTTTATTTTCCTTTAGGAATTCGTTTCTTGGCATGGGATCATTTATGTTTAACATACTGTTCACCTTGCTCCTTTCCATGGGTCTTCTGCTGTCACTCCTTAGAACAATTTAAATGTGACGTGGATGGAGCCCCAACATAGTGTTCCAGACTCTTTGAATCTGGTTTATTACACAGGGATTAAGCAGGACTTCAATGCACACAGAATTATTCGAGAAAATGACTAAGCTGGAAGAAAATATTTAATATAAACAGCAACCCACAGTCTGATCACTAAATTTTTTATCACTCCCAAAAATTCTGATGTTCCCCATGCAACCGCAAGTTCGTCCCCTTTATTGAAAACAAGAAAAATCAAACTAAAGCAAACTGAAAAACATGACTCAAAAGACTACCAGATGGATTATTTATACACAAGACAGAAGAAATCAAACAACTCAGGAAAAATAAGGCTTGAGAACCAAACCATTTACCAGTAGGTTCTCCTCCCACCCCTGCAGAACTTGCAACTTGTAAGTATAAGGACCAAGCTTGGCTGCAATCTGAAAGGGGCCTACCCATAACTACTGGAATTTGGTATGCTTTCCCTTCTCATCATGGGGGTGGTCCCATTTGAGGACTTAGTCTCCTACTTCAACGTCTTTTGTCCCAGCTTTATGCTTGTCAAACCATCTCTTAACTGACTCGTGTTGTTGTTTAAAGCGTTCTTTGGCTTTATATCTAGCATCTTCTGCTTTTAGGAGATTATATATTCTTATCTGTAAAACTTCATCATCAGACCCTTTAGACTCTTGAGCTAGTATGGAAGATGGGAGCATGATATTGGGAGGAAGAATATCTTCTTTACCATAGACCAGGGTATATGGAGATACTCCTATCGTAGACTTGGGGGTGACTCTATCAGCCCACGGGGCATTTGGTAATGCTGAGTGCCAACTCCTCTGGTTTTCTATCACAGTCTTCTTTAAAATTCTAATCAAATTTTTGTTACAGGACTCAGCCAGGCCATTTCCTTGTGGATAGTAATTAGCAAAACATTGCAATTTAATCCCTTTATCATGAGTAAAAGCAGTCAATTTAATAGATGAAAAGTACTTAGCATTATCAAAGACTAACGAAACTGGAACTCCAAACCTGGTCATGATGTGGTCTTGCAAGAAGTTGATGACCTCGTCTTCATTAATCTTGTGCAGCGGGACATCTTTGACCCAACGAGTGAAATAATCAGTCGCAGTCGGAATGTATTTGTGTTGGAGAGAATAATTCGGTTTTATTTCTCCAATAATATCCAACCCCCATTGCTCGAATGGTTCCGTGATCATCACAGGATTTAGGGGTGCTGCTGCTTTAGGTTGTCTCCCACCACACCTTTGGCAGATGTCACATCTCTTGACATGTGCATGTGCATCTTTGAAGAGTGTAGGCCAATAATAACCTGCCTTGAGGATTTTGTGGGCTGTAGTGTCTCCTGAATAATGTCCCCCAGTAGGCCTATCATGCAACTCTGTCATTAATTTCTTTGCATCTTCCTTTTCTAGGCATCTGAGAAGAACCCTGTCATAATTCTTTCTGAACAATATTCCTTCGACAATTTGATAAGATGCTGATTTAAGACATAGCGCTCTTCTTTGATTGGAATTCCAATGTTCTGGTAACAGCCCTGCCTGCAGGTAATGCACAAGATCTCTCTACCAAGACTCGGGAGCTGTAAATAAAGGACATACATCCATTACCTATAACTCGACCTCATCCTCCCAGGCTTGTTCTTCATTGTTCCCACTTTTGGTCATCAGTTTTCACAACCCTTGACCTTTCACTATAGAAGCTGGCTTGAATTCAAGGCCGTAGTCTTGAAGAGCTGTTACCCAGTTACCCCTTCTTTCTCCTAACTCTTTCTGTATGAGAAGAGATCTTACAGCTGGGTAGGGGACTATTACCTTGGTTCTATTCTTCAAAATATAAGGCCTAAATTGCTTCACTGCCTTAAATACTGCGTAAGCCTGCTTGTCAATGGCTGGGTAGTTCGATTCAGCCCCCTGAAGACTAGTGCTCATGAAATCTATTGGGAATTCATCCCCCCCATCTTCTTTTTGGGTGAGCATGGCTGCCAGTGAATCATTGGATGCAAATGTATACAGAATAAAGTCTTTGTCAAAGTCTGGGCTTTTCAAGGAGGGTGCATGTGCAATAGCAGTTTTAATTTTACTGAAAGGATTCTTCTCAAGTTCAATCCACTTGAATTGTGCATTCTGCTTGACCATCTGCTGCAGCGGCTTAACAGTCTAGGAGAAATCAGGCACAAACCTTCGTACGAAATTTATGGTTCCCATGAAGGATTGCATCCCCTTTTTATTATGGGGCAAGGGGATTTGTTCAATATCCTTAATTCTTTCTGGGTCAATGGAGATCCCTTGCTTTGAAACTATGTGCCCCAACAACTTTCCTTCCGTGACAGTGAATACACACTTTTTAGGATTGAGTGAAATGCCATACTTACGATAGCGTTCGAAAATTTGCTTTAAGTGAAACGCGTGCTCTTCTCTTTTCTTCGAGAATATTGTAATGTCATCAAGGTATACTACAACACTTTGACCAATCAATCCGCGGAAAGCTATGTCCATATCCCTTTTAAACATTGCTCCAGCATTTATCATCCCAAAGGGCATTCTTCTGTAGGCAAAGGTTCCCCATTTGGTTCTGAACTTTGTCTTCAATCTATCTTCTTCGGCTACCAGAACTTGATTGTAGCTAGAGAAACCGTCTAATAATGAAAACAATTCAGAACCAGAGACCATTTGCAGCAATTGCTCCATGGGAGGCATAGAGTAGTTATCCTTATCGGAAGCTCGATTCAAGTTCCTAAAATCCACGCAGAGCCTGATTTCTCCTGACTTTTTTCTTACTGGTACCAGATTTGATACCCACTCAGAGTGTCTGACTTTGAAGATGATTCTAGCATCCAATAATTTCTTTACTTCACTGTGAATCAGCGGCTCCAATTTTGGATGCATTTTTCTTAATGGTTGCTGATATGGCTTGACACTTGCTTTAATGGGAACGACATGCTTGATGATGCTGTCGTCGTATGTTTTCAAATCTTCGTACGTCCATGCAAAAACATCTTTATATCATTTAAACAGATTGATGAATCTATCTCTTTCTGCAGGCGAACAACACTTGCCGAGATTTACCAATTTGGGATTCGTCTCAGTCCCTAAATTAATCAACTCAAACTGCAGAGATGAGCTGTGGGTCTTCACATTGGGTGGTCTTCTGAATTTTTCATTTAAATCGAACATTTTTTCCAACGTTCTGACTCCTTTAGGAATGAAATTATCGTATTTCATGTCATCCTGATGTTCTTCATCGTCTATGATCGCTCCTTTAAACACTTCATCATTCGTTAAACATTCTATGATCTGTTGGCCATCATCGAACACTCGTAGGTTCATAATCATATCAGGTACAGAGGGCCTGAAAAGCAGTTCAACAGAGCATTGATTATTAGTGGATACGAGTCTAGCGGCTGATGTGGCCAACAGATCAGCAGCTTCGTTTTTAATTCTTGGAATTGAAATAATGTTAAATGCATTAAAATATTTCAGCAAATCCCATACCTCGTTCTGGTGAGCCTTTAAGCGAGGAGAAACACAATGTATCTGATTCTGGATTTGTTTCACAATAATTTCAAAATCTCCAAAAACTTTTAGATTACTTACCTTTAATTCAATTTCCTTCTTTAGTCCCTGCACCAGTGCTTCATACTCAGCTGTATTATTAGTACACTCAAACTCTAATCTACATCAAAGGAAATGTTTATTCTTCTGTGGGTCAATCAGGACACAGCCATCCCCTGACCCTTCTAATGTCTTAGAGCCATCAAAAAATAAAGTCCAAAAATCATTAACTACTGAAAACAAATCTACTCCTACTGCTAAGTCTACTATTTTACAGTCAATCTCATCAGCCTACGAGAATCGAAGGAGATCAAGCTGGGTGTCAGATGTGTTGTTGGCTTCTTCCGCTTGATAATTCCCAGGTTCTAGCTCAATAAAATAGTTTCCCAAGATAGAATCCACTGGTACATTCTTCTCATCTAGCTGAGTGACGTTATATTTCATATGAGTCTCTCTTAAAATCTTAATCTGATTCGGGCTTCCTTTGTATGGAAACCATAGATGTGACCAATCAAAAGCGAAATATCCATTAAGTTTGGCCGACCAATCTCTACTCAGGATAAGGCCGTATGCATCTGGTATATCAGCCACCACAATATTAATGACTTGGCATACTTTATCATTTGAGGCCAGACGGACTAGGACATATTCCATCCCACCAATTACCTTCACATCTGTCCTGTCCAACTGAACTACTCTCCACGAGGATGGCTTGGGATGCCCGTTGATTCTTTTACAGACAGATATCGGCATGACATTAACAGTTGCCCCTGAATCTACCAAGCAATTATGTACATTGTAATTAAATATTTCAAAAGTAAGGAGGAAAGGTGGATGCTTGTGCTTGGACTTACCTCCACTGCTGGTCTCTCCAATCTCTTCTTCTTCTTCTGGTTGATTATTAGTGGGCATTTTCTCATCTGATGCTTCAAGGACTCTCAACAACCTTTCTTTTTGCTGTGGCACTTTGCACATTTCGAATAGTGGAACATTCGCCTTTATCTTCTTTAAATCCTCCACAATGTCATAATCCATCTGCTATTCCGTGGGATGAGGCCTATGAGCATTCTCCTTATCTTCATTTGGCTTGGTCGTTGCATCATTCTATCTAGGATTTTGGCTGGTAATAGTGAAATTTGGAATTTTATCAGCCAAATATTTGTCTTGAAATCTCTTCTTAACATTTCTCTGCAGCCTCTTAATCTTTGGGAGTATAAGACTATCTTCCTTAACTGTCCCTTGGCTCCTCGTGGCTACGTTGGTTTCTACAATGTCCTTGTACCCCTAAGTCTTTTCTTCTTCAGCATCAAATAACGAGACAGACTTCCATAAAGCCATGGTCTCTTCTTCCTGTTCTTTAGTGGAAGTAGAAGTAGAAGTTTCTTTTCTTTCTTCTTCTCCCTCTTCTGTTAATCTAGAATCTAACAGTTGATTCATGACCAATGTCATCGAATTAATCCATTGAGGACAATTCTTTTCAGAGTGTGGCTATTGGTGGAAAGTGCAAAAATTGTCCAAGCCTACCTCTGTTAAATTCATAGATGTAGCATTGTAAGGAGGAGGTTGAGACTAATGGTTATCCTCTCTTTTCTTATAATATGGCTTATAAAAATTTTGTGCTTCCTTTTCTTTCTCCATATCTATGATTTTGTTGGAAAGTTTTTGCATCATTTTGGCCATATTTTCCAAATCTGACGACTTTTCTTCCTTAGGCTTAGTAAACAATAAGGCTTTTCTTCCTGCACCCTTTTCTCCTGACTGCTTTGGATATTCTTCAATACTCTCTCTTTCAGCTTCCACTACTTCAGCCTCTTCATAGGTTTCCGTCAACGTAGGCTTGGCCCTGCCTTTGGCAAACATGGCCAGATCAGGGCCTAAAGCTGAAGTATAATATTCAATCAGAACTTTATCTAAAGGTCTATCCATTTCTGAGAAATTCTTGAGATATGCTGCAAACCTTTGTGTGAAACTGTGCACCTTTTATTTTCTTTCTTTCTTCAACGCGCACAGCCCTTTCATGAGAACCGCATGAGTTTTCTGAGTTGCATACTTACTTCTGAAAATTCTTTCGAAGGTATCCCAATCAGGGATAGAATTAGCAGGAAACCCAAAGTACCATGATGCTGCAGCTCCTTTAAGGGTATGCGGGAACAGTCTACAGACTACATCTTCATGCTCCCCAGCCCTCAATCCTTCTATTGCCAAGTAAAAACTCTGCAGATGATCATCCACTAGTATCTTCTCATTGGGGTCGAATTTAGGTAGCAAATTTTCAAAGGATTGAGGCAAATCATGTAATGAAGGGGTCAAGTTTAAGGGTGATCTGGCTCTCCATGCAGGTGGTGGATTTGGCGGGTGAGGTGGTTGGTTTGCGTTTACGCCAGCCATGAGTCTGGGTGGAGAGTGAGGGGGTGAACCAACTGGAGTATGAGCAGGAGAATTGTGAGGGGTTTCTAGGCCTTCTTGATTCAAAGGTAGCACAACTTCTTGTAAGGTTGTTTCTACAAGCTCTTCCCAGTCTCCAACCAACACCGAGCCTTCCGCTTCAGGACGACACTTCTTTTTATACTCTCTTCTGGGCAGTTCAGGGATGATTGGAAATCCTCCAATATTCTTTACATATGCCCTGGTGTGTCTTCTCAGATCATTAACAATTTTTTTGCCAATAGAATATAGAGGTTCTCTTTCTTCTGGAATTGGATTATGAAACCCACTGCTTTCAGAACTGTTACCGGTGGAATATTCTCGGGAAAATGGAGGTTCAGGCCCTCCTTCTAGCACCAAAAATGTTGGGGCCCCGAAATTCGTAGGCAACAACAGTAAGGGATTATCCCCAATCAACATTCCCAACTAGCCTGTTGACTGTTTGGTATAGGGAATCCGTCCGGTTTGCGGTCCGGCTACCGTAGGTCAAAGTAACAAAACAGAGGCTTTACCAGTTGCGGCCTAGTCCACTGTGTACTTTTTGGTATTTTTGACTTAATGTATGATATGCAAGTGCCTAATTAACCATGCAGGGCGATAAGATGCAAGGATCAGTCACAATGTCATGCGCAGGTTCTTACCTCTCGTCTTGGACTCACTAGCATCCCAATCACAGACAACAAGGAAGAGAAACTAACTACCTAAACTATCCCTAGGGAGAAGGATTATCACTTGTAAGTGAGTAATACATTGTGTACATGCATTATGAAGAGTTACAGTTAGTTGACACTTCTTTAAAGACACATGAACAATTACAGATATTTAAACAACCAGATAGCCAATTATTTTATGAACAACATTTATTACTCACAGTGGAAAACATCCCAAAAGATACTGAAGAACATTCAACAACAACATAGGTTCAGGAATTTAAATACTCTCATATTAAATGAAACACAGCTGAAAACAAAATAGTTCCTCTTCAACATTATTCATTTAGTCGCATTGATACATTCCACATTTCGCTCTCTCCAGCAGGCGAAAGTTGCACTTTCTGACTGTAAAACGAAGTAGTTCCTCTTACAAGCAAAAGAGTTTGCCAATTTTCTCCAGGAAAAATCCCCTAATGAATCCCATATTTACAGTATTTAAACTACAACCGCAGACCCCTTGGGCTTCCCTCCAAACGTCTGATCCTTCAATTCCCCAATGCTTCATATTCTTCTACGTGTTTATGAACTATTGAGTAACTGACAGATCTTTTGGGTTCCATCTCTTCGTTGCCATTCATGTTGTCTTTTCTTTCACTTGTCCTTATAGCCTTGGTTTGACCCACGCCGAAATGCTCAGCTACCCCTTCGTGCCATCGTAATCCCACCAATCCCTTAGGTCCATCTGCAAATACATTGAAATGCATCATTCATTGGATTTGCGTTACCAAACAAAGCAGCATATTATACTACTGAAACGGCTAATCCACGAAGAAGACTGGGTGCACCATTGTCGTCTTACAAATGCTGACCACACTACCTTGTCCTCCCACAGGCTTGACAAATATTACCGTCGGTGGGAAACCTACTGGAGTCTCAAACAATACTAACGTCGTAAGGGTGGACCACTTGGTAGGCGAGAAAAGTCATTAATCAGACGTCGGAAGACATTCGAATTGGAAGCTCAACGGCTTTTCCATCCGCAATGGCGGACAAGACAAGGACTGAAGAAATAAGTGAAAGGTGGGTAGGAGAGGGCCTAGTCAGACGTCGGAAGACATTCGAATCGGAATCTCAATAGCTTTCCCAGCCGCAATGGCGGAAGGGTAAAAGCTACGGGCAAGCGATTGAAGACAAATAAAAATCGGACGTCGGAGTAGTTTGGACTTCGGACGCCAAACCACTTTGCGAGCCGCAACAACGGAGGGAAAAAGAACAACAGTAGCCAATTTAATAGAAAAAATTAAGTGTTCGAAAGCCTTTAAAATTCAACAACAATCAAGGTTCATTTCATCTTCAAAACGACGGCCCATTTCATTGGTGTTCGAAAGCCTGTTGTTGAATTGGTGGTGCATAATAAATTTGGGTGGGCTATGGTGCCACAAATGTGGGAATTTCCCTGCATACTGTTATGTTGTCCATGCCATGGACTAAGCCTGCTACAGTGGCGCAGGTTGTGCATAGGAAGTTGTTGCTCCGGACTGGGACATCATTCTAGCATAGTCTGGAGTTTGGTTTTGGTAAGCAACACTAGCAATGTTTATTGGTTGTGGTGTAATGGTAGGTGCTGTCGGACGGTGCTGTGGTTGTTGGGAGACTGAGCCTATGATGTCGTCTGCAGCATGAGATGCACCTGGTGCATCCCGGTAGGAGGTGTTTGGATGGGGGGCATCTAGAATGATGGTGTACAGATATCCAGACTGGGCATAGATAAGGTCAAAATGTTGGGCTTTCAGTATGGCCTCCTCTTCAGATTGGGGACATTCAGATGCGACGTCCTTTGCTATGGGTGGGAGTAAGGTCTTGAGGAACCAATCAAAGAAGATCATGTCGTCAAGTTGGATTTTACATAAGCTGCGATGTCACCACCACTCATGCATGTGGTCAGTTATATGTGTCGCAGTGCTTTGGCGATAGGATAACAGGATCTCCACCCCTTCGTCATATCTGACGGGGAGTTGGAAATACTGTAGGAACATGAAAGCTAAGGAGTTGAAATCTATATATTTGGCCTATGGTAGCTCAATGTACCATTTGGCTGTGGCACCTGTAAGGGTGCATTGGAATAGCCTCAGCTTGATGGAATCATCTACAGTGTTGTTGGACGAGCACCATAAATGGAATGTCATAATATGGTTTTGGGGACATTCCCCAACTTGCCTTCAAACTTGGGGATGTCTGATGGCATCTTAGTTGGCATTGGAGGCCAAAAAACTTGATGGAGAATGGGGTCGTTGGTTAATCGAGCCAAATCAAGCAAGTTAAGACGAGCCATGAAAGGTAGATTTGACCCCAGGTTGATGTGAGATGGGGAAGGGATGGTGGTGGGGTTTGTAGGTGCATAATGTACCTGCATAACTAGGGGTATTGGTTGTGCCATTGTAGATGGGCCAATGCCCCCACTTGTGGTGGGAGGGATAGTGTGGGTGGAGGGGACATTGTCCCCATGTATGACAGTAGGGGAAATGTAACTGGATGGTCCACTGCCCCCCTATGTTGCAAAAGGGGCAGTGTGTGTGGAAGGGCCAATGCCCTCGTGTGTTGCAAGTGGGCTAGCTTGGCTAGTCACTATGGGTGGTGGTAGCTGACTGATGATAGTTTGCATGACTATGCTTGGGC
Organism: Pseudotsuga menziesii; assembly: GCA_001517045.1. NCBI lineage: Eukaryota > Viridiplantae > Streptophyta > Pinopsida > Pinales > Pinaceae > Pseudotsuga > Pseudotsuga menziesii. Next base: position 287,980 of record LPNX010097746.1, on the reverse strand, counting down.
CACCTATAGGGTTGTTGGTGACAGATTGTGATGTGCACATGGGTCCAGTTGCTATGGTTATGCTGAAAAGTGGATAGTAATTTGCATCGGTTGTGGGGCTTGATGGTGCATTAAGGAGGTCTGGTTCAGACCGGTATGGGTCTGAATCTGAATCAGAGGCTGTGTGGCCTTCTGATGGTGTTGGAGATTGCTGAGAACAGTTTCGACAGTGTCGATTTAATGTCCCGAATGGTGGTGGTTTGCCTCTTAGGTGTGAGGAAGAGCATGGGGGATCAATTGTGTTATATGTTTATCAAACTGATGGGAATGATGTTTGGACTCCACTTTCAATGGATTCCTATTGGATATAGGTGGTCACTCGGCCACTAAGGCTTCCAGAAGACAGTGCTTGGATTTTTCCTCATGGGCATTTCTATTCAATCAATGGGGGTCATTGCCCATTTCGCTTGGCAATTCCTCTTAGCGGCCAGCTACTTTGGGGTTCCTGTGGTACTCCTCACAATGAGTTTCTGGGCTGAGCCCAAGTACTTCCCATGGTTGAAGCAGTCAGGAACTTATGTCCTCAAAGACTACAGATTTGTTTGAACTTAGTGTAAATTGATAAATTTTAAGGCTCTCTCAGCGTCATGAACTGAGTTGGGTTGATTACTTGGTATGGTGTATTTGTTTTTCTGTCTTTCTGGTATCAGGTGGCTACGAATGGTTTATGAATTCATCATATTGTGGTACAGTTCATATCCTTGTTGTGCAAGCAGTGAATAATCAGAAATTTGTAAACGGATACATTTTTAACCCTGAATGTGGCAGCCTAACTAGGTGACTACCTTACACCTATATTCCTCTTAGACCAAGAGAAGGTGTTGGGCTCTCAACATAATGGGACTAGGCCCATCCGTAGATCCACAGGTCACCTCCTAGATGTAAGGTTGGTCAATAGGAAGGACGCTTAGCACCGTGAGAAGCCCTCCTTCTCTACCCCCTCTACCTTCCAGGTCATCCATTTTTAATGGTTTAGAACAATATTCAATGAAGGGCCTAGGACTATATGAGCTATGCCCTTTGTCGTATCCTAGAATACCCCGAAGGGTGATGATTGGGTAGAGGATGAAGGGCAAGCAATATTTGATTTTAAGTCAATTTTAGTTAAGCTACATTCATTGATTAAGCCATTAAAATTTATTTTGAATTTACACTTTGTTTGTTGATGCAATTACAGTAAACTAAAATAGAAACAGAAATTGAACTACTGTGCTGGACAAAGGTGGTTAAGCTGCATTGACAGTCCCTATTAAACTAAAAATTAAGTACTAATTGACATACCGCACGTTTCAGGTCAATTTCGGTGAGGGGGTCACGAAATTTTTCCAGAAATGGGCGAGGGGGTCGCACAGATTTCACAGACAGAAGCAATCTACCTATCTGAGTGAAGTCACACCTTTCAAGGGGAAAAGGGTGGCCTGGTCACGCCTGTGAAGCCTAAAAGAGTGACCTCATCCCCTGTTGAGGCCTGATAAGTGCGACCTGCCCTGGATTTGCGGTTTTTCTGATCCTGAGTCAGATCCGGATGACAGTAACTTGTACTATGGCCAAACTAACTCGGATTTTCCTTGCAGAGTCTTCGGCAACAATAAAAACTAGAAATAAACTAGATCTAAGCTAGATTTGACAAGAAATTTCTAAAACTAGGGCATCAACTGAAAAACTTGAAATTTGAAAAAAACTGAACCAGGGATTCTGTGGGATTGACCTGGTATGGTCACCATTTCTATAGTAGGGATTTCTCCTTGCTACAGGGGCAGGAATGGCTCCCTTCTATCTATAGGACATAAGGGTAGGTTCCTGCATGTAGAAAATGCAGTAAAGAAATCGGAATGGACAGAAAGCAAAGAACAAGAAAGAATGGCTGTGAGCCCCTCTACAAACAAGGTTAGGGCTTCACCTTGGCTACCTGCAAACAACTAATGAATAGAAATAAACCTGCAAAACACGTTAATAAACAAACCTACAAACAAACATGGGTCAAAAATCAACTAAAATACTAAAGAAAAATGCATAAACAAAACAAGATTATACCTCTCCTTTGGTGAAATGAGCCACCATGCCCTGGCTGGAAGGAAGCACCTCTCTATCTCACTCAGAAATGGAGGAGGAGCTATGGCTCAATGGGGAACATGAGTGGAAGAGAGGGGGGATATGGGTGGCTTGAGAGGCAAAGAGGTCTCAAGGCATCCATGGGAAGCATAATAGTATGCAAGAGAGGAGTGTGTTTGAGAGTGACCCCCCACCCTCCTTTTATAGCTTTTTTGGGGGTTTTAGGGTTTTAAGCCCTTAGTCCGAGCTTTAGCCCCTTTTTTGGGATTTTAGCCCCTTCTACCCTAACTCTAGATACTTTTATGGTTTTAGGCTCCTTTCAGGGGCTTTAGCCCCTTTTTGGAGGCTTTAGCCACTAGGAGAGCTATTTAGGCTCATTTTTGGGGTTTTTAAGCCCTTTTCTTCATCCTTAAGCCTTTTTTAGGGTGTGGGGGTCTAATGGAGGGTCGTGAATGGGTGTCCTTGGGTGGTGTAGGGCATGTAGAGCTGAGTGAGGGATTTTTTGGGTTAATAGGTATCCAGTCATGTTCCAGTCAATAAAAAATAGGGGACAATCCAAGTCTGTACTGACTTTACAGATTTAAAATTGGCTTGCCCCAAATATAATTATCCCACACCCTTCATTGATCAGATTATAGGTGAGTGTGCTGGTAATGAAATATTTTCATTTATGGATGGATTCTCTGGTTACAACCAAATTTAGATTAAGAAAGAAGACCAACACAAAAGGACTTTCATTTTCCCATGGGGCACTTTTGTGTATCGAAAAATTCCTTTTGACCTTAAAAACGTTGGGGCTACTTTTCAAAGAGCCATGTCATATGCTTTTAATGATATTAAGAAAATCGTCGAGGTTTATCTCGATGACTTGAAGCCAAATCTAGGAGTCGAGATGAACATTGTGCACATTTACGTGTTGTTTTCCTTCCATATCGACATTATAAGATTATATTAAATCCACATAAATGTATATTTTTCATGGAGTCTAGGAGATTACTTGGTTGCATTATATCAAAAGATGGGATACAGTTCGATCCCCTTAAGGTTGAGGCAATATTGCAGTTTCCTTCCCTGAAAACAATTAGACATCTTCAAAGCCTACAAGGAAAAGCAATATTCTTGAGAAGATTTATTGCTAATTATGTTGAAATTTCTAAAGGTTTCATGCGTCTCTTAAAACAAGATGCATTGTTCATATGGGATGAACAAGCTCAATGCTCGTTTGATGGAGTGAAACCAGCCTTTGTGTTAACACCAGTGCTTAGTGATCCCCGAGACTATACTAGATATTTTCTGCTATATTTGGCGGCAATCGAATCCACTTTAGGGATGGTTTTGGTCTAAGAGGATGATTCATCTCAAGAACATGTCATATATTATCTTAGTAAGGGCCTGGATGGCCCCGAATTCAAATAATCCCAAGTGGAGAAGCTATCCCTAGCAGCAGTTCATGCTGTCCAAATACTTAGACACTATATACTTCCAAGAAAAACAACTATAGTGGATGAAATGAACCCCATGAAACACATTTTGTCCCGTCGAATCGTCTGGTGCAAGTATTCAAAATGGATAGTAATTTTGCAAGAATTTGATCTCAAATTCGTAAATTCTAAAGCAAAGAAGTATTTAACATTTGCAGAACTATTGTTTGAGTTACCCAACAATAAAGAAGAACAAATAGAAGAGTCTTGGGTAGATGAACATTTATTTCTCATTTCCACTACTAATCCTTGGTATGGAACATTAATTACATATCTCCAAACTGAAAGGTTAGATTCTCAATTATCTACAATTAAACGACGTCGCATCCGATACCAGGAACGAAGATACCTCATCATTGGGGATACTTTATACCGTAGAGGAATAGATTTAGTTCTAAGACGTTGTTTAGTCCATGAAGAAGCTGAGCATGTATTGAATGATTGCCACACAGGAGCATGTGACGGTCATCTTTCTAGGTGGGAAACCGCCCAGAAAATATTGCGTGCAGGATACTTTTGGCTTGCAATATTCAAATATTGCATAAATTCCATTAAAAAATGTCATCCTTGCTAGATTTATACAAGAAAAATGCACACACATCCCGCTATGTTACACTTTGTAGTAACCATGGGTCCATTTTAAAAATGGGTCGTTGATTGTATGACAATAAACCCACCTTCATCTAATGGACACCACTACATCATAGTATCAGTGGACTACATTACAAAGTGGGATGAGGCAATGCCTACATTCGACAACATGACAAAAACTGTAGCATATTTCTTATTCAATCATGTGATAACTAGGTTTGGTGTGCCCAAAGAGATCATCACAGACAACGGGAACCACTTTAGTAATTCCTTTATGGATGAACTTATGACCAAGTTAGGATTACAATAGGATTTTTCCTCACCATATTATCCCCAATGCAATGGTCAAGTATAAGCTATCAACAAGGTTTTGAAGAGCATGTTACAACAAATGGTTAATAAGGACAAAACTAACTTCCATACGATGTTATTCTCTGCTCTTTGGGCTTATCGTACCTCAACTAAAATAGCAACTAGTTTCACTCCTTTCTAGCTGGTTTATGGAAAAGAAGTCGTGTTTCTAATTGAATGTGAGATCCCTTCATTGAAACTAGCTATCGAACTCTTACATAACACTTATATAGAAGAAGAATGACTCCTCCAGCTTCATTCTATTGATGAAACTAGAAGAGAGGCCTCATTAAAATTAAAAGCACATAAGAAACTAGTCAAATCCCAATATGACAAGGCATCCCATCCTCGAGTCTTTTCAGAAGGTGATTTGGTTTGGTTTATGACCAAGACAATGATAAAATAGGAAAAGGGAAATTTGTACCTAAGTGGTTTGTCCCACTTGTCGTCAAAACAGTATTGAAAACAAGTTCATATGAGTTAGTCAATTATGATGGGGAACCCTTGTTAGATATCAGAAATGGTCTCTATTTGAATAAATACTTTGCGTAGGCACTGAGGCCTTGCGACATTCTACTGTATTATGTTGTATGATATGTAAAAAACTTTTGTCATATAGTTATTTTGTGCACACACTTATCTTGCTTGGTACCTGTACTTGGAAAATGTCATTGGGATCTTTCACTTATTTGGGATATGTGGATGGTGCTAGCCATGGCTCTAGAAACATTGCATGGCACCATAATTGAACAAATATTTCAAAGCATAAGTAAATTTTGAAGTAACATTCCTTTGTATAAAGTAAAATTGCTTACATCATGAACCAAAAAGTGTGTTTAAGTTAAAAAAAAAACTTTGGAGTAACTTTGCACACACCAAAAAGAGTAGTATAAACGCTTTCTCCTTTTGTATATTTTGATTCAAATAGAAAAGGTTCAAAAATTTCAAAAAAAATTGAATATATGGAAAATTCGAAAAACACTTTTGAACTGTTTCAACTTCCTAGAGTCCAACATGAAGACTCATTTATAACCGATAGATTACCAAGTAAATGGTTCATTGCTTCTGAGATGCATCCGCAAAAGAGGTGATTCCTACAAGAATTGTAAAAAATGAGTCATCTACTTATCTTTGTTATTTTAGATATTAATTGCATGTATTGAATCCTATTGGTTGCCTCAACGGTTGGGTTATGGTTACTTTTACAGTATTTTAGTGGAATTTACGTGTTCAAACTATTTGATCTAAGATTTGAATGACAGACCACAATCCATGGTGTTGATATTTTTCACAAGAATCAGTATGAAGTAAAACCATTCCTCATTTTTTCCTACTTGATCAAGATCCCATATTGGATGAAAAGCACAGTTAATTGGTTCTATTTCACCATTCGTTGACACATAATCCTAGCTCAAATAGCCTACCTATGGAGGGAACATTCGAAAGAGTGTGCACAACTAGATCAGCCCATGTTTTCCATACATATCTTCTCCTTGGCCTAACCCATGCTCTTGAAACATAGACACACACCCTTGAAACACTTGTTCCCTCTTATGTACTATAGCATTCTTTATTTGTTTTCAAGCTAATACATGAAAAAGCACTAAAAATTATAAAATACAAAAATACAAAAAAAGGGAAACTTGAATCATGTCATATTGAATCTTTGAGACGAAGGAAATGGTCAATAAAAGTATCCCTTGAACACAACACATAATTTTGTACCTATTGTCCATACACCATTTACATTTGCCTTAGGAAGTTGTACCGGTAATATGAGCAAATCTCCACTGATAGGTTATCCTTCCTGTCATCTATGGAGATTTCGTTAATTCATCTAGAGTTGACGAATTTCACAATGGTTGGTTACTCGACTCTTATGTTTCCAAGTGTCCATTCTACATTGTGTTATGTGTTTAGGGGAAGTCAAACCCGTGGCAGCCATTCCTCAAATATTCCTGACCAATCATGTCAGCCTTCCTTGTGTCAGTATATAGTGTTGGATCTCACAACTCTACCAAATTATATCAGCCTATTGATCTCAGTTTCATGTTAGTTGATGTGGGATACATTAATTCCCTCCTTTTGATGGATCTATTCCTATACATGCCAAATCATCATCTAGGAAATGGATCTAGGAACCCATAGTGAGTACCTTGGATCTTGCAGTCATTAGTGGCAGGATTCCTCACAAACGATAATGGGTATACACCAATGACCTCTGATTGTTTGATTCTACAAGTGTTCGACATCAAAACATATATTCACACTTGTTATTTTGTACTCAAGTACCTTGGATTCCATCATCATTATCGGTGGGCCTCCTCATATATGTTAATGGTATACATCAACGACCGGTAATTAGATGGTGTTTAATTATGTTCGACATCAACTCATTTATTTGCATGATATAAAATCATACTATCGTTGTTTTATATTGAATACCTTGGGAAATACAGTTGTATCACTCATCGATGCATTTCCCGAGTTGCGCAAGATTAAAATACCATGTCAAAGTACCATGAAGACCTGGATATGTTGCATTCATCAAATGTGCACTTATACATTTTTATAGAATTTACTTTTGACATGGATCCACTATGTATTGTTCATGTCCATGGTTTTTTACTGCTGAGCATGGGTATATCCACCTTAGGAAGATATTGTGTATTTTGGAAATTCCCTTGTTTGAATTGCAGATGTTTCTCCAACTCCTACGTTCATAAACCATCATTTTCCATCATGCCTTGATCACGAAAAAGTATCAGCACAAAGAGTATCAGAATGAAAGAGACAACAATGTACTTCAGCCCTCAACATAGCTTCAGACCTCACACATTAGGGGGCATCCGTTAAGAATCAAATTAACACCCTTGAGAGTGTTGGTATGAAAACACATTTCTACTTCGCCCGCAACATGAATATTAGAGTTTTTGAACAATTAAGAGTTTCAATCTCTCATTTGACCACTGCTTCCACAAAGGAATACATGTTTGAAGACAAGGTGTCTCTAAAGAGGCCAAGTCCGTGACCACTTAAGGGCCAAAACCTAGTTCCGATAACTCACACAGTGGAAAATGCCTAACATGGGCATTAATTGTCCTAGAAATACTGAAAATCAAGTTGAAATGCCTAAAAACTAAGGAAAGTGGGTTTTTTGAGGGAAATAATAAAAAACTTCAAAAATCTTAAATCCCACATTCATGATTAAGAGATTGGATGCTCAAAGCCCAATCCTATAAATGGAAGGCATATGAGGTGAATTATAGGGGACAAGAAGAAAAACATCGACATGTTGTAGGATTTGGAGGCTAGATAGAATATTTTCCATATCAAGAGTTTTGGTGATCATTAGATCTGATGGAGAAGGATGGTTTAGAGAAAAAGGAGAAAGGGATTCACCTATTATTGGGTTGTAATCACTTTCCTCCTGTTTTTAATTTGACTCTATTCAAGTTTACCTAAATGTTGTTACTGAATCTATGTGTTTTCATGTGTTTTTGTAAATGTTTGGTAGATAGATTTCAAGTTTTTGAATTTTTCCAAAGGATAGAGGTAAGGAACTAGCAATATTGTTGTGAATGGAGGCCTAAAGGCCATGGATGCTCAAGAAGAAGGATCTTCCACAAATGGCACGCTTCAAGAGGTAATCTCCTTTCTTCATCCCCTCTCTCCTCTTTGAAATGACTTAGAAATCTCAGGAAGCTTTCAATTATTGCATATATTCTATCCATCAGGATTCACCTCCCTGTAGTGAATGTTATATTAGTATGTAGACATGTCCATGTAGATAAATCTAAGAACAAAACCATGGCTCCAATTTCCTATTCATACCTATACAGAGATCGAACATATCAGTTACATTAATACCAAGAAGCCATGAAGATCTATGATATTCAAGATGCCGAATTAAACAAGAATAGTTACAGCTATTATTACATTGCATAAAATTAGTTCATAATAATGAATGAACTTTTAATTTGAATTGTTTCACAGGTCGAACGTGTTCCAGCTAATGAGGAAAGATGCTTAGGAAGTTTCAGCTAGATGCGTCGAAGGATATTTGAGATTATCTCATCAACAACTTAGACTGGATCATCGAATGGGAAACTAACACCAGGAATTACTCATCTCCGAATGCAGTGATCTATTACACTTGGGATACCTAGAGATTCTAAACCTTTCTTATAAACCAATAACAAATCAACGTGAATGAAAGAGAAAGTTCATAATAATAAGTAAAATCAAGCATTAATGAAACAAGTAATAATGATTTATACCTTAGGAATTCATGCTTGTTCTCTTGGAAAGGATAAGGACTCGGTTGTAAATAGGAGGAAAAATCAGGAAAAAAGGGCTAAACATGATAAGCAAAAAAGGGTATTTCTGGAACCCAACACTAGGCTAACTAAAAGTGATATAAATGATTGTAACTGGAGGTTGACTCATCATAAATGCTTACCGACTACAACCAACTGATCGAGTCTGCTGGTGGAACTCAAAGTGGGCTCCTATAATGTATGGATTGGCATTAGTGGCATGAATGTAACCGGTGGCACCAATATTGATGGTCACACCAAAACTCCAGTAAGGTGATAAATAAACTCCTAAGTTAGGAAATAATGACAAATAGACTATATTGGACAAAGGAGATTATTGATCCTAGCAGGTATGGCTATCAGTTTTACATGAAAATAAACATTGGCCAAAATCCTAACCCCAACAAAGTAAAAAGTGGTATTGAAGGGTTAGCATGGTCGGCTGTTGTTGTTGTATAACATTTAAGGATGAACATAACCCATCACCATCATTCATGCTCATTGAATCATGCATTCCATGTAGCGTATTTAAATATTTGGCTAATTAGAGAGCGGTAATTTCTTGGGAGACTCACACTGAGGCGAATAACTTGAGTTACTCCTCAGTTATAAAAAAAATATTGTTCAAACTCGACATGTTTTTACTCATAGGGTAAATATTGTCTTACTCCAACTAGACAAGTCAAATTTCGACAAATCGAACTTCGACAAGTCGAACTTCAACAAGTCGAACTTCGACAAGTTAAAATTGACCAAAATACTTCAACATGTTTTTACTGTGACCAACAAGTTTTCAATAGATTAATTTTGGTCAAGATACTTATATGGATTTTGACCCAACACTTTTACCTAAACAATACTTACTCGACTTCGACTGCTTTTACTTCGACCGACTTACTTGACTTCGACAAGTTTTACTTCGATTGACTTTTGGTTTCAACCAACTTACTCGAATTCAACCACTTTTAGTCGAACTTTTATAAAAGATATTTCTTAGTCTAAAGAATTATAATATGTGAAACTGTTTTCATCGACCAGTAACTTGGGGTAACCTCAACATGACTATATTGCAATAAAATCAGAATATCATATAACCAAATATTAAGTAAGGCCTGTGTCGACCACTCTGTCATAAAAACTTGAACTTTTACACGGTGAAATGTTTATGGATTCTATGTGTCTTTCACTTAAACTGGAAATGTAAAAAACATTTACTCAAGTAATTCTAGAGAGAATGTGTGGCTAAATAAAACAGGCATTCAACCATAATAATGGATTTATAAATCTTGTGGGATATAACAGAGAACTATTGTTGTAAATACAAACTTTTTCACCTTTTAGAGAGCTTCGGCTCTTGACACTTTCAAACACACAGAATCTTGAGCTTCAAGCTCTCCACATAGTTTTTCTTTCTTCTCCACTATTCAAAATTCTCTCTTTGATTTACAATATATAGGAAGACTAAAAAAAATGCTTCTCTGTGAATCTACCGACTTATCATTAAAGACTGTAATAACTATCTACCTGAAAACTTAACTTCAGAAAGTTAATTTGACTGGTTTATGTTAGAATCGGATTAATTACTCCACCACAGCCTGCTGAAACACTTAAGAGGAAACACCAACCACCAAAGTTCTGAAAAAGGCATCACCTCCCAGAATTGAAACTGCTAGAACTTTGAAGACTCGCCAAACCGCAACACCGCCTCACTACCTGACAGAAACTAGATTATTAAAATATGAAAATTCGTTTTGACTAAGCCAACAATGCACATCTAAATTCTAAAGAGGAAAAACCAATTTTTACTTATGTCATACTGTAAATAATTCCATTTTGTATAAGCGAAAGGTCAATTAACAATTTAATGACTGGATTAGTTGAAATACTATATATACACATCTTGTAATCATGATTACACATAGAGTGAGACATAACGTAATAGAAAAATTGATATAGAGTTGAAACTCTAAAGTTTACTTTGTAATTTTATTTTTTCTCTGTTTCTAGGTGTGAAAAAACTCAGTTTTATTTTAATGTTAGTTTGTTGTAGAAGTTGGATTTTATTTGTGTTAATATGGTTTATTAATTTAGTAGACTATTTGTGTTAAGTTTATGGACACAGGGGTCATCTAAAACCTATTAAATACTGAGTTGTAACAGAGCTGTGAGTGTGCTATAGGTGACTGTTCACAGTCACAACTAGCTGAAATAGTCGCGTTAATTGTTGTGAGCTGTAACAGCTAGCTAGAACACCATCTGAAGAGCTCTATCAGCTGTAACAGCCAGCTACAACTGTCCTGTAGGTGTTTATCTAAGTATTATGAGCTCTGTCAGCAAGTCACAGCTAGCTGTGACAATGTTGTAAGTGTTGTTTTGATTTGTAAGTGAAGTTTAAAGTGATGCTAAGGCAGAGAGCGGCACTCCCTTGCCTTCCGCATAGTGGTATCAGAGCGTGGTTAAGTTTTATTTCTTGTCTACAAGCTTGGTTGAGTTTTCTTGCTCATTGTTTTTGTAATTTAATTTGAAATGGATACTAACAACAATGTAGTTCAGCCACAAATTCCTATGTTGTCTGAAAGAAATTATGACACATGGTTTATTAAAATGAGAACTATCACGCGTGCTCAGGACCTTTGGGAGTTTGTTACAATTGGTTATCTACAACCAGCTGATCAAGCTACTGAATTGGATTTGTCAAATGTTGAGCGTGTTTTTTTAAAGGAAAATCGGAAGAAGGATCATAAATCTCTTGGTCTTATTCAACAAGGCCTAAGTGAATCCATTTTTACAAAGATATCAAGTGTTGAGTCTTCAAAGAAATCTTGCGATACTCTTGAAACGTTCTATCAAGGTGTGACCAAGGTGAAGAGTGTTAAGTTCCAAAATTTTAGAAGAGACTTTGAGAATCTGAAGATGAAGGATAGCAAGACTGTTGATTGTTTTATGACACAAGTCATGAATGTTGTAAACCAGCTACAGAAATATGGTGAAGACCTTCTAGATCAGCGTGTAATTGAAAAATTGCTGAGATGTTTTCCAAAGAATTTTGAAGTAGTGGTTGTTCCAATTGAAGAATTTAAAGATCTCAGTCAAATGCACATTGATGAGCTGACTAGTTCATTGATTTCTCATGAATAAAAAATTAACAGGTATGTTGATACTCCATTAGAAAATGATTTTAAATCTCAATTAAATGTTACTAGAGGTAGAGGTAGAGGAAGAGCTAGTAACAGAGGAAGAGGATGACGAAGTGTTGGTCATAGTGACATTAGAAATGATTCTGAAAATGAAGAGAAGTTATAGCAGAGTACTCCTTATGTAAGGGGGAGTAGCAGAGAATAGGGAATCCAGGAAATCAAAGGTATGATAGATCTAAAGTTCAATGTTTTTACTGCAATAAATTTGGGCATTTTGCTAACAAGTGTTGGAAGAAGCAAGCAGATACAAGCAAGTTATCCACACACATGGTAGAGGAGACTGAAAATGAAGAAAAGCCTATGTTTCTGACTTGTAATGTCACCCAGGAAAGTTCAAAAGATATATGGTTTTTGGACAGTGCATGCAACAACTACATGATTGGAAATAAGGAATTATTTTCAAGTTTAGATACAAGCATTCAGTCTGAAGTGAAGTTAGGTAATGACAACAACATTACAACAAAAACCTGTGATTAGCGTCTCTTTTAGATTCCTTTTTAGCGTCCACTATCACTTTTAGTGTATTTTTCATCCTTTTTGGAAAAAGTGGATGCTTTTCCATAGGATGGCGCTTTTAATGGCATTATTTGTGTCCCTTTTTAAAATATGGCGCTATTTTGGACGCTAATTAGTATCCCAATTAGCGTCCCAATTAACGTCCTAATTAGCATCCCAATTAGCGTCCCAATTAGCATCCCAATTAGCATCCCAATTAGCATCCCAATTAGGGTCCTTTTCTAAAAGTTGGCATTATTTTGGACGCTAATTAGCATCCCAATTAACGTCCCAATTAGCATCCTGATTAGCATCACAATTATCATCCCAATCAACATCCTAATTAACATCCCAATTAGCGTCCCAATTAGCATCACAATTATCATCCCAATTAGCATCCCATTTAACATTTGAATTAGCGTCAAAAAAATCATCCCATATAACGCCCAGAATAGCCTCCAAAAAAACGTTATGAATAGGATAGCACCATACATTAATCCAGGGTTAACGACATGAATTGTGCCATGAATTTTGACAGGAAAAACATCCAAAATAGCGCCAAGTATAGAGCTAAGAATTGTGCCTAGAAAACTTCCAACATAGCTTCAAGTATAGAGCCAGGTGTAACCCCTGGAATAATGCCAGAAATTTTGAAAGGAACCGCGCTAGGAATTGCACTAAGTTTAGAGCTAGGAACTGTGTTTGGAAAACGTCCGACATAACGTCAGATATATCAATGTTAATTTCAATGATCATGATTCATGTGATAGTACTTTTGGATCTTGATTTATCATAATAGCACCTAAATGATTGTAATCCTGGCACTTTTGGATCTTGATTAATCCTACTGAGGGGTAAATTACCTTAAAATGTCACCTAAATAGCTCTATTGGCATTTGAGTGTCCCCAAGAACATTTGATAGACCCTAATTGCATCTAATTGGCCCTAACAACACGACGATGAGGAATTACGACAATTATGATGGAGCATATGGATATCATTTGATAAGTATAAGATTATATCATCCATTCTTGTGAGGTAGTGGGGCTCCTTGCTCATTAATATCACAATCAAATTGATGATAACTATGACGATGTTATCTTTGACAAAAAGACCTCATGTATTAAATTGTTGCATTCCACTTCTAGTTTGATGAGCAATGGTCCCTTTGAAATTGTGATAGATTTAATATTGACTAAATACCATTTTGGAGCATCAATTCGAAAATTGATTCACATCCCTTCCTTGACTTGTAGTTGATCATTGACTATTAAATTACCTGCTAGTTTTGGAACTTGAAGTTGTTGGAGTTGATTCAGGAGATATAAATGAACCAAGGAATACTAGAAGTTAGGAATAGTGTTTGTGTTTCTCTAATGGAACATGTAATAGAGGCGTGCGATTTAAATACATATGGAAATGCAGATGACCATCCTAAATGGGAGAGGGTTATGGCTGAAGTGTACCATTCCCTGATGAAAAATAAAACATGGGATTTATTTTCTCGACTACAAGGAAAGAACATAGTAAAGTGTTGATGGGTCTACAAGACCAAATTCACATATCGTGATGTTATTGAAAGACATAAAGCTTGTTTGGTTGCAAAGAATTTTTCTTGGCAAGAAGGCATCAACTATTGTGAACTTTTTCCCATGTTGCAAAGATTATTTTTGTTAGACTGATTTTCTTTCACTTTTTACTCAACTTGGATTGAAGGTACATCAAATGGATGTCAAAAGTGCATTTCTTCATGGAGATCCAATTGGAGAAATTTATGAAGGACGCCAATCTTGTTTTCCGATTGAAAAAATCCTTATATGGTTTGAATAGGCCCCTAGGGCTTGGTGCTAGAAGAATGATTGTTTGTTTATCAATCTTAGCTTCAAACAATGTGAATTAGATCAAAACACCTATTTTTTACATGTAAATAATGAAACATTAATAGTGAAACTTGGTAGATGATACAACTTGGTTTAAATAAATATTTGGTCGATACCTTTAAAATCACTAGTTATTACTGGGAACAATTCAAATTTGATACTATGTTGAAGAAACAATTGGCTAATACCTTTGAAAGGACTAGTTATTACTGGGAGAACTGAAAATTTGATACTAGGTTTGAAGTAACAATTGGACGATACCTTTGAAATGACTAACCTTAGTCTCTTACATTTATTTTTGGTATCCAAGTTCTACAAATGGATGACGATATATTTGTTTCTCAACTTAAGTATGTAATGGTCTTTTGCAAACATTCAAAATGGAAGACTACAAAGCTTGTGCTACACATTTAAGTGGGGCGTGAATTTGACCAAAGAATGTGATTCACTGAAAGTTGATGTGACTCTCTATAGATAGTTGGTTGGTACCTTGATTTATTTGACTTATAGTTAAATTGATATTTCCTTTGTTGTTAGTGTGGTTTCTCGATTTATGCAGGATTAGTTAGAAAGCCACTTGAATGTTGCAAAAATAATTGTTCGTTATATCAAGGGAATTTATTGACTTGATATAGAATATTGAAGTTATACACCATACTTATTGGTCGATTATATTGACTAAAATTGGGCAGGGGACGACAACGAAAAACAATCTACATTTGGCTATGCGATTTGTCTTGGTTATGGACCCATGGTTTGGTTGTGTAAGAAGTAGAAGATGGCCTCTCTTTCAACCACACAAGCTTAATATCATGGTGTAGTTAATGCAAGCGTAGAGGCGATATGGATTTGGAAACTATTGGGTGAGTTTGCGATTGTTATCATTTGTGATAACTAGAGTGCAATAAAAATTGCCAACAATCCCATCACACATAGCAAGATGAAGCATGTGGAGATTCATGTTCATTGCATATGTCAACTAGTATAATATGCGTGGATCTTATTTATTGCATAATCGATGATCATATTGATATATTTATGAATCCTTTATTAGAAGCTAAGTTTTTGAAACTTTGAGATATGCTTTGGCTTTAGGAAGTTGCAATTATGGTGGGGTTTGCAGAAGTAATTTCACCACTTGAATCTCCATAACATTATGTTGATTAGGGGGGGGGGGGGGGTTGGAACACCATGCTCTAGACAACTAACCATTCGATTGGTTGAGCTATTAGAACATAAAAATTGTCTATGGCATAAAGCAAGGTGAAAATCATGGAGGCCATTATGTGTTATGGCCCAGCTAGTCTTCCTCACTTGAAGAGAGTTTGTTACATCTTGGCGCTATAAAAGAATGACCCTATGGATCGATCTAACAAGTAAGCAATTATGTGGAAAATGGTTATGATTTTCTTATGTGATAGCATATTCCTCCTAAATGCATTTTGATGTATTTTGCCGTGCTATATTAACTTATTCTTAAGTATTGTAAAAATGTTTATTGACACCACATATTCTTAGAATTATTAACTATTTGATCTTTACCCATTATCCAACAATGTTTTTTTTTTGTTTTTATATGGTGATAAAATATTTTCAAAGTGCTATTTGTGACCTATTTCATTTTTTTATTATAAAAAAATAAGTGAACTCAAAAGCAAGCATGACCTCTCTAACCCAGCATAAAAACTTAAATGAGTAAATACACATATGAGAAAGTGATCATAGTTCTTGAAATCAAATTTCATTGAGTCCTTTGAAGTGGAATGGAGAAATGAATCTGCCAAGCTCTAGATATAGATTCTCTCGAGGTTCATCTCAATATCATGATCATGTTGATCTTGTTCCTCATATTATGTATCAAAAACATTAATGGAAACATTATCATAAAAAGGAGTAGATAAAATGGTTTTACCTCCCCTTTCAAGTGGCAGTTGAGACTATACTAGATCTGAGTATGGCAGAAAGTGTGAGAATTCATATGCCTTTGAGGCATGGTTTGCAACACCCTTCACTATAATATTCAAGCATCATGCATGATTTTGCAAGGGTATCCATGGCACTGTGTATCCAAGTCTTGGGTACTTGGCGGATTGGACATGGTCATGTGAGGAGGCATGAAGATCAATCCCTAAAGGAATCCTTTATCCTTTTAGGGATAAGAAGGTTGTATCCACCAAAAACACATGGAATTTTGAGGGTCATTGACCTATGATTTAGGATGTCAGTGAAATTAGGTTGTTTGGAGGTGCATGTACATGTCTCGAGGTGTTGGTAATGAAGTTGTAGTGAGGATGAGCATGCTTTTGGCCCTAAAGAAATCATTGAGGATTTCATAGTCTTTAAAAATGCCTCAAACATCCATGACACTATGTATGTATTTCTTGTAGCATTAGGGCCTTCGACATGGTGAATAAAAGATACCTAAATATAGGTCCCCAAATGAAGCTTCTAGCATTGGATTACGATTGTGGATGTTAGTACAATTAGATGATTTTGAGTAATATCTAGTTGTTTCATGTCCTTGGGAATGATATTATAGGGAAGAATACTATTCTCAGAGCATTTAGAGCCATGAACAATGTGTCAAGGAATGATATATAACTTTGTAGGGGTATCCATGGCACTATGTATATAGGCTTTTTTGCGGGGGGCTTGGACATGGTCAACAAATGACACTTGATACTCAATCCCTAAAGGATTATTCTAGCCATCTAAGGATAAGGAGGTGGGACCCACTAACCACACATGGTTTCTTGAGTGTATTATTAGCCTACGATTTAGAGTGTGAGTGACAACAAGTTGTTTTGAGTAGTATGTAGGTGTCTCAGGGCCTTGGGAATGATGTTCCAAGAAAGAATACCATGCCTTTGGTCCTAAAGAAATTGTCATGGCATTCAAAGCCATGAACATTGCCTAACATCACCATGCAAGATTTTGGAGCGGTATCTATAGTGCTATGCATTTGGATCTTATGGCCTTAGGGCCTTGGGCATGGTTAGTGGAAGAGACTTAAACCTTAGTCTCTAAAGGAATCTTATAGAACTATCTAACTAAGTAGGTTTCCTCCACCGAATGCACATGTCCTATTGGTGCCATTAAGTGGTTTGAGAATTACGAAGGCATCCTAGAGCCTTCAAAATGTATTTCTAGGGATTAAGACCATACCTTTGGCTCTAAATAAGACATTGGGGAACCTAGAGCCATCCACAATGCATCAAAGAACCATAAATAATTTTGCATGGGTATCCATGGTACTATGTATCTAGGTCTCGTGGTCTTAGGGCCCTATACATGGTAATGGAGGAGGCCTGGAACTCAATCCCTAAAGGAATCTTCCAACCATATAGGGCTTAGAATGTTTTCTCCATCAACAACGGGTGGCATCTTGAGGATATCATTGGCCTACGACTAATGATGTCTATGCCATTAGGTGATTTTGATAAATATGTATATGTCATAGGGCATTGGGAATGGATTCCAAGGAAGAAGACCATTCCTTTGTCCCTAAAGAAACCATTGTTGAAACAAGGGATATTCATTCCATTATGGTATTTTAAACACTAATAATGGGACGAAAGACCCATGGCATGTGTAAGAAATTGAATCCTCATTCCCTAAAGGAAGGTTCTAGTCATTTATGTCCAAGAACAATGACCTTAAATACCACACATGACCTTTTGATGGATTCATTTTCATTTGAGTGGTGATATGGATGAACCATTAGCACTTTTTGAGCTCTAGGTATTGAACTTGAGTACCTTGGTATGGTTGGAGTAGGAAACTTGGTCCTTAATCCCTAAAGGAAGATCCTAGGAATCTAATTCATAGAATGACACCTCAAACTAGCACACATGGCCTCTGTGTGGGTGTATGTATGGGATTACGTGTTTTTTAATAGTAGGTATAATTCTTGGGGCCCTGGAAAAGATTAAGGGACGAATTCCATGACTAATATCATAAAGGAAGTTTTCAGACATCCAATTCATAAATGTTGTGTTAAAGGACTACACTTGAACTCCAACAAAACCCTTTCCCTCTAAGTAGGACATTAGCTCCTTTATAAGGTTCACATCATTAGGCATGGAACTTGGTGCCTTCACATGTTTAGGGATGGAAACCAAATCCATGACCACTAAAAGAATCTTCTATTAATCAAAATACATACTTTGAGGACTCACTGATTATCAATGAGTCCTTAGACCACTGCACACACACCTATATAGGGAATATTTGTTGGAGTATTGGTACAACAACACAGTACAACCGTCGCACCTCTGGGAATATAAAAAATGTGGAATAATAACCACGCCTGATGATTTCCCCCGAGCTATGCCGTAGGGGGGTGTTGGAGTATCGGTACAACAACATAGTATAACCGTCGCACCTTTGGGAATATAAAAAATGTGGAGTAATCGCCACGTCTAATGATAAGGCCTTGTGTTGGGTTTAAAATGTTCATCAACATCTGCAGGTTTTGGTGTAATGACAAACCTTACAATATTTACCTTATAGGCAGGGATATAGAATTTTTTTGGAGGTTTGGAGAACCAAACTAGTATCCTGGGATATAGAAATTGTCAAAGAAATATACTTGGGCCTTAGGTCCCGAGGGAAACTTATAGGTATCGAGGGACATGATCAAGGCCTCAAAACACAATACTTCACCTCTACTATCGATGCATGTCCTCTAAATGGGGACAAGAACTGAATTATGGGGTTTTAATCCTGATATATAGCTCTTGGATCTAGGTAAGATAAAAAAAATTAGAGGACATTCGATTTTCTAGTTGGGTTAGGGGTTTATTAGGAGGATTTTGGTACTAATTTAAATGGGTCATGAGTCGTTGAAATTTTTTTAGGAGGAAATATTAGCCTTTGATGATAAAGCAAAACAATTGCTATAAAATTATTAAAGATGACATTTAAAACCTACTAAGATAGTATAGCATGATAAGAATGTTATATATATTATCAGTATATTGATTTACAGTATTTTTCTTTTCACTTTGGAAAAAGCTCAAGGATTGATGAATTTTTTTGTTATAGAATTGAAATGTTTATTATAAACTTATTTTTTTTAAAAGATAAGTTAGATATTGGAGAATCTGTTAAAAAAATTTAATTTTCCAAAAAATATTTTATGTTGAAAATATTGTTCGATTACTCTATTTGATGTAGTGTTACTATTTTTTTTTTATGATAAGTATTTATGAAATATATGATTGATTTTTTTGTGATTGTAACATCACTTGTTCTTTGCCCCCATTTTTTTTTATGTTCTAGTACAAACATTACTTAAAGTGCATATACATCTTTTTTTATGTAAAATTTGTAGACTAAATCATATTCATCATATACATTCAGAAATACTTTACATAAAAAGTCTTCTTCACCCTTTTAGATCACAATTTTTACTACACAAGTTTACTTAAAAATGCTTATTAACACAAATTTACTTAAAAATGTTTATTAAAAGATTGAGTATTGAACTCCATTCTCATTTAATGGTAATTCCTTTTCTTATGAAGAGATTGGCACATTTATTTATTTTTACATAGTAATGTGGTACTTATGTTGATGGGCATTCAATACTTCTACATACATGTTTAAACTAAATGTTGACATATTCTCTTTATAAGATTTAAATATTTATTATTATTTATTTAAAATTATGTGTGTGAAGATTTAAATGCTCCCCTATATTTAATGATTAACATTTTAAAAAAATACATTTAATGATTAACATTTAAAGAAAATACATTTAATGATTAACATTTAAAGAAAAGATAACTTAAAAACTTTATTATTAAATATTAATACAATGTTTTTTCATACAAATTTGTATGCATGAAATGATAAATCATTATAAGATAAGCACATATTGTTTGTGGTATTATATGACTCCTTTCCAAGTTGTCCCAAGTTTATTTCTAACAGATTATTACTAATTCAAATTCATAAGGAGTAGTTTTGACGCATTTACAAATTATTATTAAATTGGTTAAAAGATTTTCAATGTATTCTTTTTTTATCTTTGTTATAACCATAATGACTTGATTTCACACGAATGGTACATTATGTAAGTTTTGTTGTCACGTCAATTGAACCAGAAAACATTTAAGAGCGATTTGTAATTACCATGGACACATGGCTATATGCATAGCCAACTAAGTCTATAGTAGGCTATAGTACTAATAACATTTAATTTATCT
This sequence comes from Pseudotsuga menziesii, assembly GCA_001517045.1. Taxonomy (NCBI): domain Eukaryota; kingdom Viridiplantae; phylum Streptophyta; class Pinopsida; order Pinales; family Pinaceae; genus Pseudotsuga; species Pseudotsuga menziesii. The sequence goes on along the minus strand of LPNX010097746.1, from coordinate 267,362 downwards.
CGATTTTTGAAAGAACTTGGATTGAAGTTTTTTTAGCTCCATTCGTTTGGCATTTTGTTTCCCGGTTTTTTTCGAGGATAAGCTTTTCTTCTGCAAGGGCCGACATGGTGGACTGTGTTAAATTGTGAACAATGGAGAAGCCTATGAATAACTCATGCCATTGTGATCTACGCTATAAACTTGGAAACATAGTGGTAAAGCATTCCTCAGTAAGAGTATAACTCTATTGTGTGACCTGTTCTTGATTTGGTAGTACCCTCTTTCGAAATCTCTCGATTATTGCTAACGTAATTACACTTTCAACTTTTATGTAGAGCATCTGGTTTAGGAAAGGACCAGCGTGAAGGTTTATGACTGTATATTACGGTCACTTCCCATATTCTGTCCAAATTTTAAAGGTGAATCACTTTTATATACAGATATCTATATATATATTTATCCTTGAATGAAAAGTTTCATCGGCTTCCAATATTTGTTCAATTTATCCTTCTCCCATTTGTTTTTCAGGTATATTTCCATAAACTTTCTGGGTCATCTCATCAAGACATCTATTGGGGCACTCGCATAAAACCTCGAGGTATGATTTATTTGTAAAAATCCTCGGTCGGTTTCCCTAGACGGTTAAATATCTTTGCCTCTTGGACGCATGGTCTTCGTAGGGTTTAGTGTAAACATGAATAGGCTGGAACTGGTTACTACGTTGAGTATGGAATTGAAATGGAACTATATATGTGAATACATTGAGCCCATTGAGATGAGGCTAAACGCCCTTACAAATTTGACCTCTTTTGTTGGAATCTTTTTAAATGGGTTGGGCAACAGTTTAATGATAGAAACCTTCTCTTTGTTGGAAAAATGTAATTACTCGCAGATATGTACTTGACTCTCACCCGACTCTGTCAAAGTCTGTAACAGTCAAGATCTTGTCTGTCAGTCTGACAAGAAGGAAGAGTCCGCGATTCGGCAATGTAAACCAGTCGAATTTATTTCTGATGCTAAGTTGTTAGGTAGATAGTTATTACAGTCTTTAATAGTGAGTCAGTCGACCCATGCAGAAGCAATTTTCAGGTTGCCTATAAATAGAAAAAACAAATCGTAAATCAGTTTATAGACACAGACACAAGAGACAATATACACTGAAGGAACTTAGGGTGAGAAAGAGAAGTCGAAGCTCAAGCTTTTGTGCATGTGATTTAGTCGAAGAGATGAAGCTCTGTAAACCGACAAGTCTGAATCGACCAGTTTGTAATACTTTGTTATTTCCGCATAGTTAAATATATGAAATAGTTTATGGTTGAATGCATGATTATTTGGCCACACATATTTCCAGATTTACTTCTGTAAATGTTTTTTTACAATCACTGTTAAGTGAAAGAACAAGAACCCATAAAAATCTCACCCCGTGAAAGTTCCAGGTTTTATGGCACATTGGTCGACTCAAGTCTTCCTACATATTTGGGCATATGTTTTTATAAGTTATTTGGATTTGTTAATGTGTCCATTTTTACTTCATCTTACTCACAGGTGAAAAGCACACTCTGTAGATTTCGACCAAAGTGATCCGACTTGAGTGGTCGGTTGTGTGAACCGACTTGAGTGGTCAGTTGAGTCAGCCGACTAAAGTGAGCCGACTTGGTCGAAAACAAGAAGTGAGCCGACTTGGTCGAAGCAGCCGACATGGTCGAAGAGAAGAAGTCCGCCGACTTGGTCGAAGTGACAAGTGGTCGAGGTAAAAACCGGTCAGTAGAACCAACAAGTAAGTCGAAGTAAATTTAGTCGAGTGTAGGACCGACTAAAATTTATAAACTTGTCTAGTCGGGAGATAGACAAGTTTCACCGACAAGTAAAAAGAAAAAGTGGTCGGCGTGAAAAGTGAAAATCAAATTTTAATATCGACTGAGCCCTAAACCCAAGTTTAGTCGGCTTGGTTTTGGCTATCTGGTATCAGAGCAAGGTTTATATCAGCCCAAGATTTAGGAAAGAAATCTTGTCTTAAAAGGTGGAATTTAATTTTCTAAGGAAAGTTAATTAAAAATTAAAAATGGGTTCCACTTCTGGTTCATTGAAAACTCCAATCTTTACAGGGAAGAATTATAAATATTGGTCTTTAACAATGAAGGCTTTATTCAGAGGTCAAAATGTCTGGGAGATAGTCCAGCATGGTTATGTAGAACCAGCAGACATGACAACATATAACAGAAAGATGTCTTGAGAGAACAGAGGAAGAAAGATGGAAAATCTCTGTTTTTCATACATCAAGCTATGCATGAGAGCATACTCCCAAGAATAGCAGGAAAGACTAATGCTAAGGAAGCATGGGATACATTGGAAACTGCCTATCAAGGTTTGGATAAGGTAAAGACATCCAAGCTGCAGATTCTGAGAAGAGATTTTGAATCTCTGTCCATGAAAGATTTAGAGAATGTAGACACATTCTACACCAGAGTTGTTGGGTTGATAAACCAACTGAAATCTCATGGAGAAGCTATAGCAAACCAAAGAGTTGTTGAAAAAATTCTTAGAAGTCTTCTCCCAAGATTTGAAAACTTGGTTGTGACCTTAGAGGAACACACAAACATGTCGACATTTACCATTGATGAGCTGCAAGCTTCACTCATCAATCATGAGCATAGACTCAGCAGATCACAGACATCATTGGAAGGTGCATTTGCAGCACAGCCATCCATAAGCCGTGGTAGAGGCAAGGGGAGAAACAACTTCAGAGGCATAGGATGAAGTTCTTCAAGAGGAGGACGAGGCAGAAGTCCTACAAATGTCGGTGGCAAAGGAGATAACCAGAACCCAAGTCAGTCAAGTGGCCAGAGGTTTGATAAATAAAAAATTCAACGTCATTACTGTAAGAAGTTTGGTCATTATGCATATGAATGTAGGAAGAAGCAATATGAACAAGGAAGGAAAAGCCCAAATCAGTCGACCAGCACCAGCACTTCGACAAGTGCAATGTTAATGGCATCAACATCTCCACTTGAATGCAATGTTGTTCAAGAAAGTCCACATGACATATGGTACTTAGATTCAGGATGCTACAACCACATGACTGTTAATTTAAATCTGTTTTCCAGTCTAGACACTTCAGTTAAAACTGATGTTACACTTGGAAACAATGTCCAAGTTACTGTCTTAGGAAAAGGCACTGTTGATATTCTAACCAAACAGGGGGAGAGTAAGTATATCCCTGATATCTATCATGTCGAAGGTCTGAAACATAATATGTTAAGCATTGGACAGTTGTTACAAAAATGCTACAGAGTCTACATGGAAGATGAACACTGTGTGATCAAAGACAAGCGTCCAAGCAACCAGCTGATATTAAAAGTGCCAATGACAAGCAACCGCGTGTTTCCATTGAGGATAGTTCCTGACATAAAAGGGAAGCCAAAGACAGGAGCTGCATTCAAGGCAGAAAGTGAAGAAATAGTCGAGCTCCTTGACAAGAGAGAAAATTGTAGCGCTAATTTGCAAGCTGCATTTCAGACAGAAGTTTAGGATGAATCCTGGTTGTGGCATTTCAGATTTGGACATCTGAATTTTGGTGGGCTGAAGCTACTGCACACAAAGAATATGGTGAAGGGATTACCATTGATCGACAAACCAGAGAGGGTTTGCGAAGGCTGCATTTTTTGCAAGCAACACAGAGAGACTTTTCCAGTCGGAAAGTCCTATAGAGTACGCACACCACTTGAAATTGTGCACTCTGACATCTGTGGTCCAATGCAGACATCATCCATTGGTGGCTGCAACTATTTTCTAACTTTTATAGATGATTACTCAAAAAAGACATGGTTATATTTCCTGAAACATAAATATGATGCATTTGGTTATTTTCATGAGTTCAAGGCACTCATGGAGAACCAGAGTGGTCACCGCAGCAAGATCTTAAGGACTGACAGAGGAGGTGAATATGTTTCAAATGAATTTATGAATTTTTGCAAGACCCATGGCATACAGAAACAATTCACTGCACGGTATACACCTCAGCAGAACGGTATAGCTGAAAGAAAGAATAAAACCATCATGGAGATGGCACGCAGCATGTTGGCAGCCAAGCATTTGCCAAATGAGTATTGGGGAGAAGCAGTCGCAACTATCGTATACATTATGAACCCGTGTCCGACAAAGAGTGTGAAGAACAAAGTTCTCCAAGAAGAATGGACAGGTATGAATCATAGTGTTTCCCATTTAAAAGTTTTTGGTTGTGTTGCATATGCTCATGTTCCAGATGAGCTGAGAAGGAAGCTAGACAAGAAGGGACAGAAATGTATTTTTGTCGGCTATTCTGAAGACATAAAAGCATACAAGTTGTATAACCCCATCACAAGGAAAGTGATAATCAGTCGGGATGTTCAATTTGTTGAGAATGAATCATGGGATGGAACCGTCTACATAAATGTCAACATTGTGTCGAACGTCGACAATGATGATATGGAAGAGGAAGTGGTTCAAATACCACATGTAATTCAACCGGTCGGAGCACCGTCGACTCCCATGACACCAATACATGGTTCAACACAAGGACCATCGACATAAGTAGCATCTCAAGCTACACCGACAAGCACACCAAGAGGACAACAGACTCCATCAAGCATTTCGTTGAGGTCGGCATCGACAAAACTGGTGAAGACAAGAAGTCTGCGAGAGATATATGAAGCTCGTACACCTAATTCATTCTCTCTCTTTGCATTATTTGCACTTATATATGATCCACTAACATTTGAAGAAGATGTTGAAGAAGAAGTATGGGCACAAGCCATGGATGAAGAAATAGAATGCATTGAGAAAAAACAGACATGGGAACTGGTTGATGTACCAACATACAAAGATGTAATCAGTGTCAAATGGATTTACAAGACAAAGCAAGATGCTGATGGGAATGTGCAAAAGCACAAGGCAAGAATGGTTGCAAGAGGGTTCACACAGCAACCCGGCATCGACTTCAATGAAACGTTTGCACCTGTTGCACACATGGATACAGTCAAAACAGTTTTAGCCATTGCTGCAAAAAACAAATGGCAAGTTCATCAAATGGATGTCAAGTCGGCATTCTTAAATGGCTATGTAGAAGAGGAAGTATATGTGTAACAGCCACAAGGGTATGAAGTTCCAGGTCAAGAGCATAAAGTGTACAGGCTTAAAAATACATTATATGGTTTGAAGCAAAATCCTAGAGCTTGGTATAGTCGTATTGATTCCTATCTCACTGAAAATGGATTTCACAGAAGTGAAAGTGAACTAACTTTGTACACCAAAGTCGATGAGCAAGGTAAGATGTTAATTGTCTGCTTGTATGTAGATGATTTAATATTTACTGATGATTATGGCATAGCATATTTTAAAACAGTCATGGAAAGTGAATTTGAAATGACTGATCTGGGGCTTATGAAATTTTTTCTGGGCATTGAAGTTCAGCAGTCTGAAAGTGGTATCTTTATATCATAGTCTAAGTATGCAAGTGAAGTTTTAAAAAGATTTAATATGTATAATTGCAAGACAGCCCCAACACCAATAATAACAGGTTTAAAATTGACCAAGGATGATGAAGGATCCATTGTCGATCCTACGCTGTTCAAAAGGCTTGTTGGCAGCCTTATGTATTTGACAGCTACAAGACCAGACATTATGTATGGTGTAAGTCTGATCTCAAGGTTCATGGAGTCACCAAAAGACTCACATTGGCAAGCAGGTAAAATAATTCTGAGGTATGTAAGTTGCACAAAAGACCTTGGTATTATGTATTCAACCTTAGAAAATTTTAAACTCATTGGTTACACTGACAGTGACAATGGAGGCAGCATAGATGACAAGAAAAGCACATCTGGGTACACATGTCATTTTGGTACATGTGTTGTTTCATGGGCTTCAAAGAAACAACCCATATTAACTCTATCTTCAGCTGAAGCGGAGTATGTTGCTGTAACAAGTGTTGCATGTCAAGCTGTCTGGATGAGAAGAGTCTTAAAAGACTTGTCACAGAACCATCAAGAACCGACTACAATCTTCTGCGACAACAATTCAGCCATAGCATTATCAAAGAATCATGTGTTTCACAAGAGAACCAAGCACATTGACACAAGGTTTCATTTTATAAGAGAGTTGGTGAATGACAAGGAAATTTGTTTGGAATTTTGCAGGTCTCAAGACCAACTTGCCGACATCTTCACAAAGGCATTGGCAAAGGATACTTTTTTCAGTATCTGCGTAGTTAGCTTGGAATGACAAGTTCTCCACAGTGAACTCTGTCATAAACAGAGCATATCTAAGCTCTGAAACATTTTGTAAATTTTGTTTTAAAAATCCCCATCTGCTTATAATAAAGGGGGAGTGTTGGAAAAATGTAATTACTTGCAGATATGTACCTGACTCTCAGCCGACTCTGTCAGAGTCTGTACCAGTCAAGATCTTGTCTATCAATCTGACAAGAAGGAAGAGTCCACGATTTGGCAATGTAAACCAGTCGAATTTATTTCTGAAGCTAAGTTGTTAGGTAGATAGTTATTACAGTCTTTAATAGTGAGTCAATCGACCCATGCAGAAGCAATTTTCAGGTTGTCTATAAATAGAAGAAGCAAATCATAAATCAGTGTACAGACACAGACACAAGAGACAATATACACTGAAGGAACTCAGGGTGAGAAAGAGAAGTCGAAGCTCAAGATCCTGTGCATGTGATTTAGTCGAAGAGCTGAAGCTCTGTAGACCGACAAGTCTGGACCGACCAGTTTGTAACTAACAAGTTTGTAATACTTTGTTATTTTCGCATAGTTAAATATATGAAATAGTTTATGGTTGAATGCATGATTATTTGGCCGCACATATTTCCAGATTTACTTCTGTAAATGTTTTTTTACAATTACTGTTAAGTGAAAGAACAAGAACCCATAAAAATCTCACCACGTGAAAGTTCTAGGTTTTACGTCACATTGGTCGACTCAAGTCTTCCTACATATTTGGACATATGTTTTTATAAGTTATTTGGATTTGTTAATGTGTCCATTTTTACTTCATCTTACTCACAAGTGAAAAGCATTTGTAATTTCTTAAGTCTTTAGACTAAGAAACATACTTTGTAGATTTCGACCAAAGTGAGCCGACTTGAGTGGTCGGTTGTGTGAGCCGACTTGAGTGGTCGGTTGAGTCAGCTGACTGATGTGAGCCGACTTGGTCAAAGATAAGAAGTGAGCCGACTTGGTTGAAGCAGCCGACATGGTCGAAGAGAAGAAGTCATCCGACATGGTCGAAGAGAAGAAGTCAGCCGACTTGGTCGAAGTGACAAGTGGTCGAGGTAAAAACCGGTCGGTAGAACCGACAAGTAAGTCGAAGTAAATTGAGTCGAGTGTAGGACCGACTAAACTTTCTAAACTTGTCTAGTCAGGAGATAGACAAGTTTCACCGACAAGTAAAAAGAAAAAGTGGTCGGCGTGAAAAGTGAAAATCAAATTTTAATATCGACTAAGCCCTAAACTCAAGTTTAGTCGGCTTGGTTTTGGCTATCAGTTTTGTGCTATTATCTTTAAAAGTGTATGCATGTTTACTAGATGGATTGAATGGGCTATTAGTGCATATTTGTATGTTATATTCTCTTAATTTCCATTTGGGATTATATAAGGTATTCAAGGGTTTTAAAAACATATCCCAAGCTTGGTTCAAAAAAACAATTTAGACACACAGATAGAGGAGGATATGATCTTCCTAAAAAATGGGGCTTCTCTTCTGGAGACCTTCAATGGATGTGAGGTCATCATCCACTCTGCAAATCTTGTGGAGATGGACTCTCCTTATCGGAAGAGACGAGATTAATGTAGTCCAATTTGTTATGAAACATAAAATTTGAAAAGTGTCCAGATTCGTTCATCAAAGATCTCGTTCTATGTTGATATACATATTTAGTGCCAATAGATTCATACCAACCTATACTAAATGATCGGCATGATCATCCATTACAACTCGTGCTACTTGTATCACCGGATCAGACTGTTATTATGCTTCCTTCCTGTTTATGCTTTCATCCTGGATTTGTAGAATCTGATGTCACCTTTGCTTATTCTTTTGATGACTCCACCTATGTGTTTACTTCTTGATTTCGATCTAATAGCCTCCAGTTCAAGCAATTGCAATGCGTCCCCTTCCAGAGTGAGAGAAACCCCCGTGTAGAGAGTCATGGTAGCCCCCATCTAGGTGGTGAAATGAGTCCGCCTACAGGCCATAGCAGCTAGATTAGTGGATAAGCTCATAGCTACATGCAATTGTTCAGGTTAACAAAACAAGACTTGTAGCGCCCCTTTGAATATGTTGGATGGTGTGGAGTGAACGAAATGCAGATTAAATGAGTTGAGTGAAGCTTGGGTCATTATTTTTACTTACTCCCAGTTCTCTATTGTTGGTTTAGTGGAAGTCTCTATTGATCCTCACTACTTTATGTATAGGTATTAAGGGAAAAAAAAACTTCAAAGAATTTTAGACTGAATTTTAGATTAAGATAATTGCAACAAGAAAAAAGCCTCTCCTGTTTAGATTCCACAACAATTTTTTGTTTTAAATAAAATTCATAAATCATCTCAAATACACACTAAAGAAACATACATGTTTCACAAGAGCGTTGTTTAATCCCATTGACAATGATTGTGTGGAAGATAGAGTAGAGCTCATATACCCTGTCGCCAAGGTGGTAGTCCCTTGGCAATGGTGATCCAAATTTTCCAAAGTGGGTGTTGATAATATGTAGAAGCATACGTTGTTGAGGTTGACGGCTATCATAGTCCTACATGCTATTTTTCTTAATCAAGCAAGAAAAATTCTCTTTGCATCATCTTTTTAATCCATAAAGAAAATTTAACTTTGTCTAATTTATGTCTAGTGATTCACACCATGTTGTTGAGTACCACATTTTGTCTTGATGGAATTTCATATTTGAATATGTTATAAAGTAAATTTAGTGATCTTCGTTGATATTTTATAGTCATTGTAAGATCTTCAAATTTTTATTAAAAGGTTCCATGGACATTACACAGTTAATGCAAAGTATTTGATGAGCTAATTCAGGAAGAAACAGTCTTTTATGAATGCACCGACCAGATGGAATCTAAGGAAATGATAATTGATGCTCTTATTTCTCAGCTGAGAGAGGCGATCCAACAAGAGGTAACTAACTACAGTCAACATCGATAGATTTATTTCAATTTTGTCACGCTTATTGACTTTAAAAGTCAATGTTTTACAAGAATATAAGCTAAACCATATTTGGGATCAACTCAAGGTAAGGGTAGACAATATTTGGGACCAACTCAAGGTAAGGTTGTCTAGCCATTCATTTCATAAAAAACCTCATGGTGCTTTCTTTCTATAAAATGGTATACCTTCATCTCATATTTGAATTCATTATCTCGTCTTGCAATCAATATTTCATGAATCAAGTTGAGAATGCACATAGAATTCGTAAGAACTTACAAAACATTAGCGATATATCCCATAAAAGTTACTATCAAACCAACAAAGCAACGAAAGGCAGATTCAACCATGTTTCAAACCAGCACAACAATGAAAGCAAGCTTCAGCCACGTTTTTATCGATTTATATTTTTTTCACCATTTAATATTTTATGGTGATTTGCACCACTTATTTTTTTTACACCATTTATTATTTTATGGTGCTTTGCACCACTTATTTTTTTTGCACCACATACAAGTTTGTGTATATTAAAAAATAATAATAATAATTTTGGTGTTTTGCACCAGAATGTCTTGATCCATGTAGTATTGTTTTGGGTGTTTTGCACCATACACCATGGAATGCCACATATTCATTTAACACCTAAATAAACTTATTTGCAAACACCACTTTTGCACCACAAATATTAGCACCACTTGCGTATCTCCACATTACCACCACTTTTGCACCACTATTTGAAAATTGAGGATTTCCCAAATCCTTTACAAATACTGGTGCTAATGTGAGGCTAAAATGTCATTTTTCTTGTAATGCAGCATGAGTGGATAAGCTTCTACTACTAGCTCTTCCTCCATAGGGTTGGAAGCTTCATTCTTTCTAGGCTTGAACCATTGTTGCAATATAGTATTAGCTGGTCCAATATGGAATATGGTTATACCTGCAAGGCTCCCTCCTCAGATACCTGTAAATTAGCATAGTTCAGAATATGGAAGACATCAGGAATACACTTTCCAAGAACATATTCGAAAGTATCTAACCAAAAGTGCTAAGGAATGGGGTAGTTCAAACGCAGTCATTAGGGGGATTGGTTTGGGGAGATCCCTTATTGGTGTCAGTGAATGGGGCAGTTTGTAAGTAGTCATTAAGATATTATGTAGTTTATGTGTTTTCATTTGGAACATTTAGTCAGCATTTGTTGACATTCAGTCTGCGTTTGTTGTTAAATGATGAATCTGAGAGAGACGGCAATAGCCAGATAGACATATCTTTTCGCCAGCAAGTCGACGAACAAAAAAACAGAGGCATGGAGATGACTGCAGGATATGATGATGATATCTACCGGCCTCAATTGTGATGGTGATGGTGAATCTTGTCAAGTTTAAATTGAATTTCAAGTGAGAGAGAAGGGATATTTGTATTTATATCGACTGTGAATTGTTATTTCATTGTTGATGATGACAGATTAGAACCAAAGGGTTTCCTTTTCCAATTCTTGTTTTGATTATTTTTGGTTCACCATTCAAGGAGAAAATTTATGATGAAAATGATTTTTTATTAAAATGTTCATCAATTTCCAGAAGGTGCAAAGTCTACTTCTGTTGAATCATAGTAAAAATAAGTTGATGAAACGACTAAATAAAAAATATCAACTGCTACTCCATCTTTCCGGCTATCATCATCGCCTTCATAGGTACGATCTTCTCACATGCAAACATTGTCTCGGATCTCTGCGACGATTTCAATCTCATCCTCCAACAGATAAACAAAGTTTCTCGTCTCGATGAAGCCCTCTGGGTTACTAAACAGATGGTGAGGGAATATGGAGCTCAGAACGTTTTCCTTGCTGGCCATTCCCTTAGAGCCGTCATTTCTCTCAAAGTCGGTTGAATAATGGCTAAGGAAGAGCTTAAAGTGGATGCCCATCTGTTCAATCCTCCGTTTTTTTCATTGATTTTGGTCAAGGATGAAAATTTGGGCATTTTTATTCACAATGTCCATGAGAGTGCCACTGGACATCTGGCCAAGGGCAAGAAGGACGATGCCTAGGATCAGTCCACCTTCATTGCCCTCCAGAAATGGTTCCCCAACTTATATATTAATGTCTATGATCTGGTGTCTTGTAATTATTTCTATTATTTCAGAGCTAGGAAGGGTTTCATTTCCCATAGCTCCATTGCTAACTCGGTATTGTATTTATTGGGGCGAAAGTCGAAACCCCATCATCTGTTTCCCTCTATAAATCTATATAATAATTCTACTAGGCCCAATGAATTCAAAGTAGCTCATGGGCTTTATCAATGGTGGTTAGAAGACACTCTGCTCCAAGTTGAGCAGTACAACTTGAATGTGCAGGTGTTTGCAGATCGTCTCAACAAATTTGAGGAAGTTACAGTTTCCGATAGCTCTTAACATTCTATGTAAGGTTTCCTGAACTTAATGTTTCCTAAACCGAAGGAGAGAAGTTGGAAATTCCTTTTACAAATATGAACCCTAGTAATTGATAATTCCATGCTTTTTAGGTATTCGGAGGCCCACATCAGCTATTTCTTGCTTTTCAATCATAAGATGAATTGCATTGATTCTTGCGAAATTTTGTTCTCTCATATTACTCTAATAGCATCCAAGCATATACACTCGTACGATATTTCTTAAATGTATGTTGGTCAGAGAATGTATCTCTGGAATGTAATCTCTCTATTGGGTAGGTGCATGCTCAGCACTACGAATGCAGTATTCAATAGAATCGAAGCTTTAATCAGGCATACAATTAGGGCAGTTTGTACCATGTTCTGATTTCATGATCACTTTTCTAGGATTAGAGAAATAGACAGATTTTATTAGAAAATCGGTAGACATTGAGAGACCATTTGTTAGAAATTTCGGCAATACTCTAATATTGAATTATCTTCATTCTTTCATATGTTTTAGGCTTTCTTTTCATTCATAAGCTGCTATGTTGCAGTTGAGAACATAAACTCTATGTTTTGCTTTAGGGACAGGATATCATCCTTCTATACTTAATGCCTTCGCTGAGAATACAAGCTTGTTGGTATACTACTATAGATTGTTATCCTTCTTTGTGTATTACTTTCCGTAACTTATTTATCCAACTTATTTGTATAATATTTTCTTCTTATTTTCATTAGTAGCTGGTATTTCATTGAAAGACCATTGTACTCATCTCTCCTTTTCTGGTCATTTTCTGATATTTCTTCAAAGGCCATTGCACTCATCTCTCAGTCTTCCATGTGCATTAAGTTTCAATGTTACATATAATACATCGAATGTCTCAAGCTTTCCTGTCATTACCTTTTTCAATGAAAAACTTATTTTATAAAAAGGTGAACATTAAAGGAAATTTGGGGTCTAAAATGGGCCTTATAAGAAAATGTGCCAACAATAAATTTTGTGAGTTGGAATTCAAGAACCAATATAATTTCAATAAAATGAGTCAACCATAATGGTTGAATTGACATATTTGTCATAAAAGAAAACTACTTTTTTGTTCGTATTTTTGAAATATCTCCCTGTTTTTTACGCAAATTTTGAGTGGGAGAGGTCATTGGATGCGGAATTTAATTCTGCATCCAACGAGTACCCACACTGCATACTTTTAACAGACCTTGCTACCCCAAAAACAAGAAATACCTGAAAAACATGATGATGATGTCATCATCACATTTTTTAGGTATTTCTTGTTTTTGGGGTAGTGGGGTATGTCAAAAGTATGCAGTGTGGGCACTCATTGGATGCAAAATTAAATTCAACATCCAATGAGATCTCCCGTTTGAAATTTGAGTAAAAACACACAGAGATATGTTGAAAATACGAACAAAAAAGTAGTTTTTTTCATTCTTCCTCCAAAATTAATAACTGTTATTTTATTATTTTAACTATTATTTTATTATTTTCCTTAGGAGGCCCATTTTAGACCTCAAATTTCCTCTAATGAAAATTTATAATAAAATATAAAGTTTACAAAAATATTGGTGGCTATGCAGCATGGCCTATACTTTTGTTGATTCCATATAGATTGACAAATGTTGATGTTTCAGATTTAAGGTTTACCCTTAACTGCTATGCTAATTACTAGATTCTACCATAGTACTAACTACCTCATACCTTATCTTGAGTTTATACATATATTTTTTTTTGGCATACTAGTCTTTAACAAAACATTAAAAAGCTAGTTAATTTGTTGCCACAAGTTAGACATGGAAGCAAGGCATAGTCAGACCTTGGAGATGAAAGGGTATTTCCTCTTGACATTTGCCGAGGTTGTTTTTCTTCAAACCCCCTTGCATATACTTGTACTTCTTCAAATCCATTGACATTGAAACACTTAGGGATTCCATCTGGGTTGGATGTTCCTGTACTTGCCATTAATGTTCTCTAGAAATTGACCCAGTTTGGCCTCATGATTAGCTGAGAATTCTGAAGGTTATCTTTATTTTTTCACAGGTGAACCAAGATCGATAGATGTCCTGCTGTACTAAAAGTTCTAGCCTTTGGATCCTTCTTCATTGGTACTGTAGAGAATTTTTATGCAGAGGATTTTGCTTAGGTGTCCATCAACAGATGCAAGTTCGAGGATGTTGACATTTTCTATTCCATCAGAGTAAATCCATCTTAACTCTAGATTTATTAAGCACTGAGAGGGATTGAAAAAACAATTGGAATATAATTTTCTCTTCATGCTTAATAGATCTCGAATTAAAATGGATCTATGCTTGTGTTATTTATATGTGTATTAATGCATGGTATCATTTAGTTCACTGTTGATAATGTGGGTTGATAAAAATTAGTTAGGAATGGTTCCCAATAGGATCCCCTTAGATTCCTCTTTTTTCCAATAGTTGATATCGATATGATTTCATTTATATATATAAAGAATTGTCAATGATGATTATTTAACGCACCTTAGATTTGTTACTACTATGTTCTTAGTTTTGTATAACATATTATATTTGCTTGATATATGCTGATGGATAGGATGGATGGATGTTACAATGAGATGGACATTACAATCTCTTCACCACTGGGTTGTAAAATGCACCTTGCTTTTGTTGGTGCAATGAATCAAGGATCTTTGCTAGCTATAATCTGTTGTGACTGTCAAAACTTTGGGTTACTTGATATGTCATAAGGTTAGTTCATGGCTTGAAAAAGGAAACCTTTTGCTTGAGCCTGATTCTGTCCACTTAGTAAACAACTATTTTGCAAAGGATCCCTTTCTGACTATTCTTGAGAACTAAGTTTGATGGGACAACATGATAGAATTCCTTGATACATTTTTTCTAGATTTATGATCAAACATTTGGTAGCATGAAACATCGTGTTAGAGATGTAGTAAATGTCTTGTTTTGGGTTGGCTACGCATTCAGAATTGGCCTTGGTTTCAACACTAACATGTTTTCAAATTTCTCAATATCCCTTTTAGGCTTTCCCTCTCTAGGATTTCTTAAATATTTTTGGGAAGTGGTGGAAAAGAAAATTAACAAAGTCACAGAGTCTTTGGCCAAAGTAGAGAATTTTTAGATCTACTCTAAAATTTTGGCAACTATTCATGTTTATTACTTCTTGTTAACTAGAATACTAGCAAGGTAGCCCAGTAAGCACATGCATAGAATTGTGACCCAATGTCACCTCGATCACAAATCCTTAACTTCTTAGGAGTGTCGTAACCTCCAAGGGGAGAGCCCTTATCTATATGCCTGTCAATATTCACAACAAACACCTTCCACAACCTCAAGCATAGATCAGTGCCTTCAATGGGCTTAATGGAGTCAAGGATATCATTTAGGCAATTGGAAGTTAACATATGAATTATAGAATATAACAATTGTTGAGAAATTACAAGGGCGTTAGCATAAGTAAATTATCTAAGCCTCTAATTAACTATGAAGCTACTGCATAATCCACCAGTATTATATTAGAACTGTTACATGCGAGTGTAATCAGAGGATGAAAAGTGTATAAGCATAGCAAATGACATAAAACATACCCAAATATTGGACACTTGTTAGATTATTAGTGAACTTTACTTTTAGATCTGGTGCCAATAGTATGTAAACAACGTATTTGAGCATAAACAAATAGTCCAAACTACAGTATTATATCAGCATTGCATAGACTAGGTTTTTCAGTAGGAATGGCATTCAAATAATTGGTAGATAGCTCAGACTATTAATTGTATCAGTACCCAACATATATATTGCTGCATTAGAATAACATTGATTTAGGTGACAAGGAACAGTAAGAACACTAATCAGTAGTAGCATTCATTCTAGCATAAACAAAAGGAGGTTTGATCCATTAATTTAGTCAATTAACTAACCACTATTTATTAACCATTGTGTAGTCACCTAAACAATGCTCTATCCATCAATAGTGTCATAAAACATTTTGCATATATTATTTTAAAAAATACCATGGGTAATGTGCAACCTTAAAGCATCAATAATTAATCTATCACCGCATTAGTGTAATCTTTTTGTAAATGGCACCTCATTTAAGAGTAAAAATCACTTCAATTAGTATCTGATTTAGTCCTTTATATCAGCCGATTAATTTCAGCCTTAAATTTGCCAAGTTTATGTCTGATGTTTTTGTACTAACCTCTGTGTAGCAGGTAGGGAGCAGCAACAAAGTAGGTGAAGGCAGGCTGCCTCCAAAGGACCTTTAGGACCTCGTTTTAGGTTTCAAGGGGGTGCTAGAAGGTAGAGAATGGCAAAGGAAAGTAGCACTGGCCTAGAGAAGGTAATTCTAGGGCTTAGTGCTTCCATTAATCTAGGTATTATTGAGATTAAACATCATACATTGGATTAAAAAAATATATATTATTGGCTTGTTAGACTGTATAAATCCCTTTTAATAGGTACACATGGAAGTTTTTGTTTTGATTTTGATCATTGTAAGCGTGATATGGTCTTTTGCATTACTTTTAGGACAAGTACATTTTAGAAACGTGTTTTATTGTATAATCAAGTATCAAGTATGGAAAATGTCACCTCACTAACACTTAGGGAAAGACTCGTTTTCCTCAAATTTATAGTCAGATTTCAAGAGATGTGAGATGTATGCATTCATGGCTCCAAAACAGGTCATATTATTTTCTCATTCCTATTTGACATTTTAGAAAATATATTTTATTTTATTTCTGAAGCTTTTCCATATTTTGAAATATAAAGGTTTTCTAGCTTTCCATTCATTGAAATATATATTGGTCAAATTCAACAAAAGTTAAGGTATTAATTTGTGGATACATCATACATGCAATACTAATTGAAGAGTCGAAGTTTTGATAGTGGATAAGGTGGTAAATTTTTATTTTCTGAGAAAGTTATTTTAAATCTTATTCATAGCTTATTCTTTGTAGACCAAAACACAAGGTCCTTCAAAGAGGTTGCAATTATTCGTAATTAATGTGTAGGGGAATATGCATTTGGTTTTATCACATAATCACTTGTCATTTGGGTACTTGTTTATGCTCTAGAGTCTATATATCCTTGAAGTTGACTTAATGCCAAGTATTCTATACATATACTGAAATTGAGTAACATATGGAAATGTCTATTGGATATCTGCAAATTGATATCTATTTGTAGATGACTATTGACATCATAAAATGCAATAAAACTGCATGTTTATTTGTAAACATGTAGTGTATTTTGAAATGATTATAATTTAACAATTATTTCAATTTGTATTGAAGTCGGTTCTTATTTTTCTCCATTTTTCATATGTAGGTTGAGAGTGGAGATGAAGAACTCTGCAGTGTCTATGTTCCCATGAATCATCTCTATATTGGTGACATTTTCCTTCTTAAGTCTAAAGATATCATTCGACCAAACTTGTTTGTTCATGAAGGCATAGGTTGGCATACACACATTTTCCTCTCATTATTGTTCATTATGCATGGTGTATATGTTTCCAATGTATATTTCATTCTATTTTGGAATTTGTTCCATATATCTAGGGATGATACTTTATCCTCTTCCTTTAACTATCCAAAACATGTTCTTGACATTTTGTTTTATGTTGTAGTTGGTCCTAAATAATTTGTCCATCCTAACTTCACTGGGAATATGTGCTGACTTTATATCCTAACTTCACTAGAGACATGCGTTGCGACTTTATATATTGTGCATATATATCAATGGGAAGCAATCATAGGAGGAAGGAGAAGATTAAGAGTGTGGTATGGTATCCCAATACAGGGATATGCTACTAGAATAGTTATACTTGCAATTATTGTAGTCATCATGTAGATAACAACCACAAGCCAAAGAAGGCACACAAGACATGACACTGAAATGACAGGTGATGTTAATGTATAGTGACTGAGGATGCTAACAAATCAATGTAGAGATTTGCACTTCAAAGCCAGCTTGTAGATTGGAAAATATTTTGGCGGGGGTAATGCCTAAGTTCAAATCCTATTGGTGACATGTTTGAAGCCATATCTATGTATGTTTTTCATAACTTTCTTGATCATATATTATGAACTTATACAATCTATCCTCTTTTTCCAGCGATTAGATACTCAAAGGCATGTATTGGTATTTTTTACTATTATAGAGGACTCTATAAGTTAGGTTCTCAAATTCTTAAAGGGTTCTAGCTCAAGGGAAGAGCACTTGCCTTACAAGCATGAGGTTGGTGGTTCAATTGCTTCGTGCCCTAATGATATTTCAATATCGGTTAAAAACGACTAAATTAGTGACAAAAAATGAGAGATAAGTGATCAAATAAAATGACCAAAATTTGCATATAAAATGACTAAAAACAACTAAATTAGTGACCAAAAAATGAGAGATAAATGACAAAAAAATACCAAAATTCGCATATAAATGACCAAATGATAGTTTTGGTGGCTAATTTTTTGGTGCAAATTTGGAAGCGAAAATTGGCACATATTTGGAAGTAAAACATGGTGCAAAATGGGATGCTAAAGTGGTAGCACAAATGGATGCAATATTGGATGCTAATTTGGATGCAAATATGGTGCTAACAAGGATGTCATTTAGGAAGCAAATGCGGACTCTCTTTAGGAAGAAAAATTGGACACTATTCTAGAAGCAAACCTTGACGTTGTTTAGGAAGCAAAGTTGGACGCTATTATGGAAGCAAAAAAAGAGACGCTATTTTGGACATCATAAAGGATGCTATTTAGGAAGAAAAAAAATGTTTTTTGGGACGCTTTAAGTTTTGTCCATGACGCATCCCATTTAGTGTCTAGTTTGACCACTCAATGTAAAAAAAAATTACACTAAAAAGGGATGCTAAATGGGACGCTAATTCCAGGATTTGTTGTAGTGTAAGGTAAAAGTAAGTGGTAAAGGTGTGATTGTTGTGTATGCAAAGAATGGTGAAAAAATATCAATACATGACTATTATGTTCCTGGTTTAATGTGTAATTTATTAAGTGTTGGACAATTGCTGGAGAAATAATACATAGTGTTCTTTAAGAAAAAAGTATGCACTATTTATGATAAATATCCATGCAAACAGTTGATTGCCAGAGTAGAGATGACAAACAATAGAATGTTTTCGCTGATTATGAAAAATGATCTAACTAACGTTTTGAATGCTTATAAAACTAAGAGTTTAGATCAATCATGGTTATGGAATTTTAGGTATGGCCATTTACATTTTGGTGGTTTATATTTACTACATAAGAAGCAGATGGTAAAAGGATTGCCCAATATTGAGCAACCGACAAGCTCATGTGATATTTGCATATTGGGAAAGCATCATAGAGAAAAAATTATTTCTAGAGTCTCATATAGAGAAAAGGCACCATTAGAGCTGGTACACACAGATTTGTATGGACCGATGCAAACACCTTCTTTGACTGGTAATGTTTATTTTATGATTTTCATTGATGATTACAGTAAAAAAACTTGGGTGTATTTGTTGAAACAGAAATCTCAAGCATTTGATGTGTTTAAAATTTTTAAAGCTATGGTTGAAAAAGAGAGTAACAGATTTATTAAAGTATTGAGATCATATATAGGAGGTGAGTATATGTCAAACGAATGTATGGAATTTTGTAAATATTATGGAATTAAAAGACAGTTTACTGCTCGCTACACTCCACAGCAAAATGGTGTATAAGAAAGGAAGAATCAAACCATTATGAACATGACTCGAAGTATGATGAAGGAGAAGCATATTTCAAATGAATATTGGGGAGACACTGTTACTTGTTCAGTATACATTCTGAACAGAAGCCCCACAAAGAATGTGAAGGATCGAGTTCCTCATTTAAGAATTTTTGGTTGTGTAGCTTATACACATGTACCTGAAGAGATGAGGAGAAAATTAGATGACAGAAGTCAGAAATGTATTTTTGTTGGATATAGTGAATAATATAAAGCACATAGACTTTATAATCCCATCACCAAGAATTATGTTAACAGCAGGGATGTATTGCTTAAGGAAGAAGAAGCATTGGATGGGACCATTGATAAATTAGTAGGCGAGCATGTTGTTGCACCTCACGTAGAATATGAAGAAGATGAACAAGGCGTACATGGAGGAGAGATAACTCCACCTACACCAGTAGTAAAAACACCAACCAAAACACCCAGAATGCATGAATGTGGTGAACCATCAAATATTGGTGGATGACAAGGAATATGATCAGAGGTAAGTAATGAATCAAATCCTACATTAGCATAATTAAGAAATAGAGTTAGAGGTCAGAAGACTAGAAGTTTAAGAGAACTATATGATCAAAATGAAGAGGTAGATCAAGTTTCAAAATTTTCATTTATAGTATGTGATCCAGTATATTTTGATGAATCTATTAAAAGAGGATGTTTGGATAAAAGCAATGGATGAAGAAATTGATGCCATATAAAGAAATAATACTTGGGATCTTGTAGATTTTCCTGATGATAAAAAAATTATTTGTGTCAAATGGATTTATAAGACTAAATTAAATGGTGATGGTGATGTTGAAAAATATAAAGCAAGACTTGTAGCTTAGGGGTTTAGTCAACAACCTGGAATTGATTATAATGAAACCTTTACACCGGAGTCTAGACTTGATACGGTAAGGATGGTATTAGCTATTGCTGCTCATAATAAATGGTATGTACATCAAATGGATGCAATGTCTGCATTTTTGAATGGATATTTAGAAGAAGAGTTTTATGTGAAACAACCTCCTGGTTATGAAGTTGATGGACAAGAAGACAAGGTCTACAGATTAAAGAAAGTATTGTATGGATTGAAGCAGACACCTAGAGTATGGTACAATAGAATTGATGAATATTTGAATAGTGAAGGATTCAAAAAAAGTCAAAGTGAGCCAACATTGTATAAAAAGTTAAACCAAGAAGGTAAAATACTGATTGTTTGTTTATATGTGGATGATTTGATATTCACTGGAGATCTTTCTATAGATGAGTTCAAGAAAACCATGAAAACAAAATTTGAGATGACTGATTTAGGAATGATGAAATATTTCCTTGGTATTGAAGTAACAAAATATGAAGATGGTATTTTTATCTGTCAAACTAAGTATGCAAATGATGTATTGAAAATATTTAGAATGATGAATTGTAAGCCAGCGGTAACTCCAATTACAATTGGAACAAAACTTAGTAAGGATGATGATGGGTAAAAGGTTGATCAAACATTGTATAAGAGATTGGTTGGAAGTCTCATGTGCTTAACTGCAACAAGACCTGATATAATGTTTGCAGTAAGTTTGATTTCAAGATTTATGGAATCTCCAAAGAGTACCCACTGGCAAGCTGGAAAGAGGATTCTTAGATATATGTTGGAACAACAAATTTTGGTATCTAGTATACCTCAGATTCAAATTTTAAATTGATTGGATATACTAATATTAATTTTGCAGGTTCTATAGACGATAGAAAGAGTACATTTGCATATGTGTTCAGTTTTGGATCGGGATCAATAGCGTGGGAATCAAAGAAGCAACCCATAGTAACACTATCCTCTGCCGAGGAAGAGTATGTTGCAGCAACAACAGCTGCATGTCAAACTGTATGGATGAGAAGAACTCTTTCTGAGTTACAACATGAACAGAATGAACCAACTCAAATTATCTGTGACAATAAATCAACTATTGCACTATCAAGAAATCACGTCTTTCATAAAAGAAGTAAACATATTGATACAAGGGATCATTTTATCCGAGAACTGATAAACAACAATGAAATCAACATAGAATTTTGCATATCATAAGATCAGTTTGCAGACTTATTTACAAAACCATTGGGAAAAGAGTTGTTTGATCTTTATAGAAAAAACGTTGGATTTTGTAAGTTGTAATAGAAAGTTAGTATCACGAAATTTTGTTTTTTGAGTGTAGTAATTAAGGGGGAGAATGTTAGAATTGGATTAATTACTCCACCACATCCTGCTGAAACAATGAAGAGGCAAAACCAACCGCCAAAGTTCTGAAAAGGCATCACCACCCAGAATTGCAACTGCTAGAACTTTGAAGAGTCGCCAAACCTCCACACCGCCTCACTACTTGACAGAAACCAGATTATTAAAATATGAAAATTCATTTTGATTAAGCCAGCAATGCACATCTAAATTCTGAAGAGGCAACACCAATTTTTACTTTTGTGAGACTCTAAATAATTTCATTTTGCATAAGCGAAAGGTCAATTAAAAATTTAAAGACCGACTTAGTTGAAATACTATATATACACATCTTGTAATCGTGATTACACATGGAGTGAGACCCAACATAATAGAAAAATTGATACATAGTTGAAACTCTGAAGTTTACTATGTAATTTTATTTTTGCTCTATTTCTGAGTGTGAAAAAACTCAAGTTTATTTTAATGTTAGTTTGTTGTAGCAGTTGGAGTTTATTTGTGTTAAAATGGTTTATTAATTCAGTAGACTATTTGTGTCAAGTTTATGGATGCAAGGGTCATCTGAAACTTGTTAAATACTGAGCTGTAACAGAGCTGTGAGCGTGTTGTAGGTGACTGTTAGCAGTCACAACTAGTTGTAATAGTCGTGTTAATTGTTGTTAGTTGTAACATATAGTTGGAACACCATCTGAAGAGCATTGTCTGCTATAACAACCAACTGCAATAGTCCTGTAGGTGTTTATTTGAGTTTTGTGAGCTCTGTCAACAAGTCACAACCAGCTGTGTCAGTGTTGTAAGTGTTGTTTTGAGCTGTAAGTGAAGTTTAAAGTGCTACTGAAGTAGAGAATGACACTCCCCTGCCTTCCCCAAAGTTTATATATGAGAGATGTGAACACTTGATTCTATCATAGAGACTGACAAAAATAGATCTTCTATGGACTTTGACAGATTCGACTGAGACGAGATATAGATCTATGATTAATTAATGTTCCCAATACTCCCCCTTAATTATGAGCAGATGGTGATCTCAAAATAGAATATTACAAAATGTTTTAGAGATTTAAACTTACTCTGTGCATGACATAGTTCACTGAGAAGAACTTTTCATTCCAATATTAATTCGCAAATATTGGAATGTATCCATTGGAAACGGTTCTGTAAAGATGTCTACAAGCCGATCTTCGGACTTGAAAAATTCTAAACAAATTTCTTTGTTGTTCACCAATTCTCTTATGTAATGAATCATTGTTTCCATGTGATTGGTTCTCTTATGAAACACATGGTTCTTATATAATGAAATGGTTGAATTGTTGTCGCTGAAAATGGTTTGTTGGTTCTTGCTGGTTCTGCAACAAGTCTTTTAAAATTCTCTGTGTCTAGGTAACTTGACATGCATCGCTTGTAGCTGCAACATACTTTACTTCTCCTAAAGAAAGCGTTACTATGGGGTGTTTCTTTGAAGCCCATGACACAACACTTGTAACAAAATTAAATGTGTACCCAGATGTGCTCTTCCTGTCATATGTGCTACATCCATTATCACTATCACTGTATCCAATGAGTTTAAAATTTTCTGAGGTTGAATACATTACTCCAAAGTCCTTTGTGCCACTTACATACCTCAAAATTCTCTTACCTTCTTTCGAATGAGAGTCTTTTGGAGACTTCATGAATCTTTAGATCAGACTTAATCCATACATGGTGTATGGTCTTTTCGTAGTTAAATACGTAAGGCTTCCAATTTAACTTTTAAACAACGTAGGATCTACAATCGATCCATCATCATCCTTGCTCAATTTTAAACCTATTATTACTGGTATTGGGGTTGTCTTGCAATTATACATATTAAATATTTTTTAAACAAAAATTGCATATTTTGACTGTGATATGAATATACCACTTCCAGACTATTGGACTTCAATGCCCAAAAAGAACTTCATAAGCCCCAAATCAGTCATTTCAAATTCGCTTTCCATGACTGTTCTAAAATCCTTTATGCCAAATTCACTAGTGAATATTAAATCATCTACATATAGATAGAAAATTAACATGTTACCTTTCTCATTAACTTTGGTGTACACCGTCGGTTCACTTTCACTTCTATGAAATCCATTTTTGGTGAGATAGGAATTAATGTGATGTACCAATCTCTAGGAGATTTCTTCAAACCGTAGAGTGCATTTTTCACCCTGCACACTTTTTGCTCTTGACCTAAAACTTCATATCCTTGTGGTTTTTCCACATACACTTCCTCCTCCAAATAACCATTGAAAAATGTTGATTTAACATCCATTTAATAAAAATGCCATTTGTTTTGTGCAACAATGGCCAAAACTTTTCTGATTGTATCCATGCGTGCGATAGGTGCAAATGTTTCATTGAAATATATGTCACGCTATTGTGTGAACCCTCTTGCGACCATTCTCATTAGAGGAAATTTCAATTTAAAATGGGCCTTCCAAAAATAATACAAATTCCATGTCATCATGTATTAGCCAATCAAAATGCTTTAAAATTCAAAAAGGGAGCACCTCTTAAACAAATTTTTAATATAAATTTGGGGATAGGTATCATAAAAAAAACTACTTTTTTTGTTCATATGTTCGACATATCTCCCTGTGTTTTTACTCAAATTTCGATCAGGAGATCTCGTTGGATGCATAACTTAATTTTGCATCCAACGAGTACCCACTCGGCATACTTTTGACAGGCCCTGCTTCCACAAAAACAAGAAATACCTGAAAAAATGTGATGATGGCATCATCATCACATTTTTTTAGGTATTTCTTATTTTTGGGGTAGCTGGGAATGTCAAAAGTATGCTTTAAACAAATTTTTAATATAAATTTGGGGATAGGTATCATAAAAAAAACTACTTTTTTTGTTCATATGTTCGACATATCTCCCTGTGTTTTTACTCAAATTTCGATCAGGAGATCTCGTTGGATGCGGAATTTAATTACGCATCGAATGAGCTCTCCCAATCGAAATTTGAGTAAAAACACGGGGAGATATGTCAAAAATACGAACAGAAAAGTAGTTTTTTTCTTTTCTTCCTCCAAAATTAATAAATATTATTTTATTATTTTTCCTTAGGAGGCCCATTTTGAGTTGAAATTTCCTCTAATGTTCCTTGTGCTTCTGCACATTCCCATCAGTATCTTTCTTGGTCTTGTAAACCCATTTGACGTTGATTACATCTTTATCTTTTGGTACATCTACCAGCTCCCGTGTTTTATTCTTCTCAATGGATTCTATTTATTCATCCATGGCTTGTTCCCATACTTCATAATTGATCGCCAAATGTTAGTGGACCATCTATTTGAGAAAATAATGCAAAGATACAAAATGAAGTGTTTGTACCAACTTCATATATCTCACGCAGACTTCTTGCCTTCACTGGGTCTGTCAATGTTAACCTCAATGAACTGCTTGATGGAGTTTGTTGTCCTCTTAGTGTGCTTGTTGGTGTAGCTTGAGATGTGAATTTTGTCGATGTTTCTTGTGTTGAACCATGTCGTAGTGTCATGGGAGTCAACAATGCTGTGATATTTGATTTACATGTGGTGTTGGAACCACTTCCTCTTCCATGTCATCATGGTCGACATTCGACACAATCTTGACATTCCTCTCAACGGTTTTATCCCATGATTCATTTTCAACAAATTGAACATCACGACTGATGATCACTTTCCTTGAGCCACGATCATGCAACTTGAATGTTTTTGTGTCTTCGGAGTAACCAACAAAAATAAATTTATGTCCCTTATTGTCTAGTTTCTTTCTCAGCTCACCTGGAACATGATCATATGCGAAACAACCAAAAACTTTTAAATGAGAAACATTGTGATTCATACCTATCTATCCTTCTTGAGGAAATTTGTTCTGCACACTCTTTGTCAGACATTAGTTCATAATATATACAACAGTTGCGACTACTTCAACCCAATATTTGTTGATGTATTTGTAACTTCGGAATGTATTGACTTGTATATCTTATGTATTGTACCCCGATGCTCCTATCAGAAATTATTAGTAATGTAATTGAGTCATGTCATACACCAATGTTCCTATTGGGAGAATCATTAATGTAAAAAGGTCATGTAAAGTCATAGAGGGTAACCCTCCTTATTGATCAAGGGTTAAAGTCCCCACAGTTGTGGGGCACTAGGGTTATTAGACTCTCCTAGAGAAGTCAGCCTTGGTAAGTAATTTTCAAGTGAGGCTGACTTGTTGGAGTGTAAATTAAGTTAACGGAAGAATATAAATAGGAGTGATGCTCTCCTCATTTATACACACACACCCACTCAACTAGGGCACATGAGTGAGAGAGGAAGTGCTGGAACAAGTGAGGGAGATCAGCTGTCGGAGATCATCTTTATGTTTTCGGGTTTTAATTTTGTTATTGGTGCTCATTCTATCTCTGAGGAAGTTACAGGGTTTTCTCCTTTATGGTTTCCCTGAGGAAAATTATTTGTGTCTCTTCTCTCTTGTGATTATTGTTGTGCATGTTATTCTCTGAGATAAGATCCTAGATCATATTGCTTAAATGATAAAAATCTAACATGGTATCAGAGCTAACCTGAGAAGAAGACACCGTGAAGCTGCAGAAGCTAGGGCTTCTTATGTTTTGGGTGTCTCTCCACAATCCATAAGGAAAAGGAATCTAGGCTGAATCTCCATTGAAGGGCGCATCTTTCTGTCGAAGCAGAATTTGATTCCGGGCATTTTTAGTTTTTGGTGCGGGAAATTAGGGCTTTTTACCAAAGAAGAATTTTTGAGTGAGCCCAGCATAGGATTTATCTCCTCATCAAAATCGAAGTTTAGAGACCAAGGTCAAAGTTTTTGGTTGAGTGAAACTCTTGGAAAGTCAAACCCTAGCTTGACCTCGAGCCTGAAAACCCTAAAATACTAAAACGAGTAGTTTTGGTACGTTCACTATATCTTGGGATTGAAGAAGTCTCAAGGGCCAAAAGTTTCACAGGATGAATAATAATTCTTGATGTACATTGTGTAAAAATGTTAGCCTCATATTCATTATATTCTGGGAGATATGATTCCTCCAAATTAGGGTTCCAGCCTCTTCCAGGATTGAGCCCTAAACATGACACCTAGGGAGAATTGCTATATATTGGGCTATGAAGGTTCAAATGTAATTTTGCAAGATGTTCCATATAGGGAACAAAATTTATTTTCTATGGTAAAACATTCAGACCCAGAAGGTGAAACAGTGATATGTGGAAGTCCGTACAAGTTTGCTATGTTGAATAGTCCTAAATTAAGTCATCGTGGGAAAACTATCATAAGTCCCAATTGGTGAGACCAATTCTAATAAAAAATATGGTTTTAGAAAGAGGATAGCGCTACCTTAGTATGAAATTTTAAACACATAGGAGTATAAATTTTAGAGATACTGCAAAAACAATATCAGGATTTTCTGCAGAAGAAATTGGAAAACTAGGGCTTCATGTTCCGGGAGCTTCCCTCCACTGTTTTCAGAAAAGGAGTACATTGGACAGCTCGCCTTGAAGAGTCCCATCTTTATATCCAATAAAAATTTTGAAATTCCAAGTTTTGAAAATTAGGGTTTCTCTAACAAACCCTAGATCAGCCAAATTTGGAACTAGGACAGACACCTCAAATCGGTAAGATCTAATCTTTTTCTATTTACATTTGAGGTTCTCATTTCAAGATGACTAATCACACTAGCTTGATGAAAAGCTTCATGAAGATGAAAAATTCCAAGCATGGAAGTATAGGATTTCACTGGTTCTTGAAGAAAATGAATTGGACACCTACATAAGTGGAGAGGTTCTAGTTCCAGAGGGAGATGAGGCTAAAGCCTTACACAAGAAGAACTTGGTCAAGGCCAAGAAGATCATTGCTGAGTCAATCAAGGATCACCTTATACCACAAGTGTCTTCCCTAAAGACACTTAGAGATATGTTTGATTCCTTGACCAACCCATTTGAAGGGAAGAGCATAAATCAAAAGATGACTTTGAGAAAACAGTTGAAGAATGTGAAGATCTAGAATGCAAAGACCATATAGTCATGCTTTACAAGGGTCTCTCA
Organism: Pseudotsuga menziesii; assembly: GCA_001517045.1. NCBI lineage: Eukaryota > Viridiplantae > Streptophyta > Pinopsida > Pinales > Pinaceae > Pseudotsuga > Pseudotsuga menziesii. Next base: position 239,733 of record LPNX010097746.1, on the reverse strand, counting down.
AATCAAAGAACAACTTGAAGCAGTGGATGAAGAAGTATAGAATACATAAATTGTGATAACCACCTTGAATGGCCATCCAGGATCAAGGGATTCATTCATTTGAGGAATGTGTGCCAGAAGGAAGTGATTACTTTCAGCAGACTTTGGGAAGAGTGAACAGAAGAAGAAGCTCGACTCATAATAAAATATGGGAGAAACTGAAGATCTAGCTTTCACAATTCAAAGAATATCCCTTTAGCGATGAGGACTATGAAGGACTCAATTCTCGAAGAACCTCTTATCCATCTTAGTATTTGGATAAGAAATTATGTGGTTACAAATAAAGAAGATGATGAAGCTGAAGGATCAAGAAGGAATCTACCCACGAAACGAATAAATATAAGTATTCAATTGTCATTTCATGATATTATTTTGTTATGCATTTGTTTATATTTAGTTGATGTGTTATGCATGATATAATGTTTGCATTAAAGACAGTATACTACTACTATGCATGTTATGGGTAAGTAGCCCATGTTGCTATACAAATATCCATTGCTACTTATCTAGAATGAAACCTCTTTGCTGACATATTGGATTAGTGCACAATCTCAATGATGTCATGGTAGAGATGGAAGGAATCTAGAAAGTTTCCATGAGATATGAATGAATGTTGTATTGGCTAAAATAGTTGCATGATCATATCTTTATGCATAAGAATTTGCCACTATGAAATGTTTCTAACCATACAAATAATGCATTTGAATTGTAGGAAAGATCGTGTGCAATCGCCTACAAGAAAAGAAGGACGAGACTTGTTCAGAAGAACAATTGATGTTAGTTCCAGAAATAATCCAAGAATGAAGAATAATATGACTATAGCAGGGATTTCTCCTTGCTACAGGGGCATGAATGGCTCCCTTCTGTCTATAGGATAGAAGGGTAGGTTCCTGCGTGTGGAAAATGCAGTAAAGAAATTGAAATGGACAGAAAGCAAAGAACAAGAAAGAATGGTTGTGAGCCCCTCTGCCAACAAGGTTAGGGATTCACCTTGGCTACTTGCAAACAACTAATGAATAGAAATAAACTTGCAAAACATGTTAATAAACAAACTTGCAAACAAACATGGGTCATAAATCAACTAAACTACTAAAGAAAAATGCATAAACAAAACAAGATTATACCTCTCCTTTGGTGAAATGGGCCACCATGCCCTGGCTGGAAGGAAGCACCTCTCTATCTCACTCAGCAATGGAGGAGGAGCTATGGTTCAATGGAGAATGTGAGTGGAAGAGACGGGGGATGTGGGTGGCTTGAGAGGCAAAGAGGTCTCAAGGAATCCATGGGTAGCATAACAGTATGCAAGAGAGGAGTGTGTTTGAGAGTGACCCCCCACCCTCCTTTTATAACTTTTTTTGGGGTTTTAGGGTTTTAAGCCCTTGGTCCAGGCTTTAGTCCCTTCTGCCGTAACTTTAGCTCCTTTTAGGGTTTCAGGCTCCTTTGAGGGGTTTTAGCCCCTTTTTGGAGGCTTTAGTCCCTAGGAGAGTTATTTAGGCTCCTTTTTGGGGGTTTTAAGCCCTTTTCTTCATCCTTAAACCTTTTTGAGGGCGTGGGGGTCTAATGGAGGGTCGTGAATGGGTGTCCTTGGGTGGTGTAGGCCATGTAGAGCTGAGTGAGGGATTTTTTGGGTTAACAATGACGAATGCAATTATGTGACATTGTTGAGTGACATCATTTATGTAGATCCTTCTAGCTATGAAGAAGTAGCCAAGAAGAAAGGGAAGGAGAGTACCAGTTCAAGAAGAATGATGTCTAGGATGTGGTATCAATACCTAAAGGGAAGTTCGTAGTTCCATCATGCAGTAGATGGAAACATCGTGGGATACAAGGAAATATTCGTAGCATGAGGCTTCTGACGGAAAGAAGGCATAGACTATGAAGAGACATTTGCAGCCACTAGAAAGACACATGACAGGAAGAATCATGTGTGCAAATGAAAGAAGGCCTTGCACAAGCTCAGAAGGAACCCATGGGGTAACACATACATGAGGAGCTTGAAGATCACTTGGAGTGACTATAGAAGATCCTGAGATTCGACATGATATGATAGGATGGATAGCTTATTGATGGCTCTAGGATTTACTAAGAGTAAAGCAGATTCCAACCTTTGCTCCAAGGTTGAAGGTGGAAGACCAGTGATGCTCCTGTTATATATAGATGACTTTTTCCTAACAGAAGAGAGGAACTCATTAAAGTTGCAATAAGGATACTTGCTGCCGAGTTCGAGATAAAGGACTTGGATATGATGCACTACTTCTAGGCATGGATGTGTGGGAGAGTGAGGATGGAATCCACCTTGAAAAAGGGAAGTATGAAGTGGGAATCCTGAAGAGGTTCAAGATGATGGACTACAAGGCCATGACCACACCTATGGCATTGAACCTGAAGCTACTGAGTGATGCTTCATCAGAGTCGGTTGATGCTACGATGTATCATCAGATGATTGGGTCCTTGATGTACCTGACAAATACAAGACCAGATATTTTCTTTGTTGTGAACACATTGAGCCAGTTCCTGACGGATCCTAGACATGTTCACCTGATCGATGCAAAGCATATTCTGAGGTACCTCAAGGGTACAATTGATTATGGGCTCAAATATGAGGCGAATCAGAATATTAACCTAGAAGGTTATGTTGATTCAGATTGGGTAGGCAGTGCCATTGATAGGAAGAGCACTTCGGGGTGGTACTTTAGTATGGGATCAGGTGTGATATCTTGGTTTAGCAAGAAGCAGTCCTGCATGGCGCTGAGTACAGCCGAGGAAAAATATGTTGCCACTTGCTCGGCTATTTGGGAGGCAGTATGTTTCTTTTGAAAACTACTATTTGATTTCATCTAACTTGCATTTGTGTATGATTCAGAGAGGAGCAGTGGAGCTCCAATATGTGATCCAAATCGAGATCTATTGAAAGAGGGAATTCTAGCATAGCCGGTGAGATAGGTTGTCTAAGCATAAAATTATGGCAAAGCTTGTAGGTTGCTGAGACATAAACGGTCCTGTAGGTTGTCCTTGGATGTAATTATTCCTCGTGAAGATCGTAGGTTATCTTTGGACGTAATCAATCGTGATGTGATTCTATGCTAGAAATGGCCAGAGTGAAGTTTGAGTACTTTAGGGAGAAGCTTGGTGTTCTCTAGATCGAGGTTCCTTCAAAGGGGAAGTGATGAGTTCGTGAGCCCTTCTGACATGGTGATAGGATTGGTTCCTTCCATGGTCATATGTAAGTGCAGATCCCTTCTAACATAGTGAGAGGATTGGCTCCTTCTATGGTCATATGTAAGTGCAGAGCCATTTTGATATGACTGTGGGATTGGCTCCCACATGATCAGATGTAAGTGTAGATCCATTCTGATATGACTGTGAGATTGGCTCCCACATGATCAGATGTAAGTGCACAGACATTCTGATATGATTGTGGGATTGGCTCCCAAGTGTAGGGCCTTTTCATAGATGGTAGTAGGTGTATCCTACCATGCTGGTGATTGTAAGTGCTGGGCCTTTTCATAGATGGTAGTAGGTGTGCCCTACCATGTTGGTGATTGTAAGTGTTGGGCCTTTTCACAGGTGATAGTAGGTGTGTCCTATCATGCTGGTGAATGTAAGTGTTGGGCCTTTCTGACATGGTTCTTGGATGTGTTCCTCCCATGGTCGGATGTAAGTGTTGGGTCTTTTTGACATGGTGGTGTATGTGTTCCTCTCATGGTCAGATGTGAGTGATGGACATGCCTTTCTGACATGGTGGTGGATGTGTTCCTCATATGGTCAGATGTAAGTGTTGGGTGGGCCTTTCTAACATGGTTCTTGGATGTGTTCCTCCCATGGTCAGATATTAGTGATAAAAAAGATGAAGACCTACATGGAGGCTAGGCCTACAACCAGCATGAAAAATGGATGGCTCTATAGAAATTCCTGTGACAAGTAGAATTGAGAGATAGCACCATTTGATCATGATGATCCAGTAGTGATGATCTAGACTTGATGATGATCCAGTGATGATCCAGACTTGATGATGATCCAGACTTGATGAAGATCCAGTAATGATCCAGACTTGATGAAGATCCAATGATGATCTAGACTTGATAATGATCTAGAGAAGAAGACTTATGCTGATGAATTGTGTCAAGAAAATACCTTCCTAGTTAAGAGGGAGTGTTGATGTATTTGTAACTTCGAAATGTATTCACTTGTATATCTTATGTATTGTACCCCGATGCTCCTATCGGAAACTATTAGTAATCTAATTGAGTCATGTCATACCCCGATGTTCCTGTTGGGAGAATCATTAATGTAAACAAGTCATTTAAAGTCATAGAGGGTAACCCTCCTTATTGATCAAGGGTTAAAGTCCCCATCGTTGTGGGGCACTAGGGTTATTAGACTCTCTTAGAGAAGTCGGCCCTCGTAAGTAATTGTCAAGTGAGGTCGACTTGTTGGAGTGGAAAATAAGTGAACGAAAGAATATAAATAGGAGTGATGCTCTCCTCATTTATACACACACACTCACTCAACTGGGGCACATGAGTGAGAGAGGAAATGCTGGCACAAGTGAGAGAGAACAGCTGTCAGAGATCATCTTTATGTTTTTGGGTTTTACTTTTTCTATTGGTGCTCATTCGATCTCTAAGGAAGTTGCGGGGTTTTCTCCTTTATGGCTTCCCCGAGGAAAAGTCTTTGTGTCTCTTGTCTCTTTTGATTATTGTTGTGCATGTTATTCTCTCAGATAAGATCCTAGATCATATTGATTAAATGATAAAAATATAACAATATTCATTTGGAAAATGATTGGTTGTCATCATGTTGTGCACCATCACCATAATGGTTATGTTCTTTCGTTTGATGACACCTTTATACTGAGTCGTATACCATGCAGTGAATTTCTCGTATATCCCATGGGTCTTTCCATAATCTAGGAATTCGTTCAAGACATATTTATCGCCTCTGTCTGTCCTTAATAGTTTGATGCGGTGTTCACTTTGGTTCTCCACGAGCTCCTTAAACTGTTGAAAACAACTAAATACATCATATTTATGTTTCAGAAAATATACCCATGTTTTTCTTGAGTAGTCATCGATAAAAGTAAGTAAATAACTGCAACCAACCATGAATGATGTCTGCATTGGGCCACAACCATCAGAGTGCAAATATCAAGTGGTTTGTGTGCTCTATATGCCTTTCCAACTTGAAAATTCTCTCTATGATCCTTTCCAAAAATGCATCTTTCACAAACTCTCTCTAGTTTGTCGATTAATGGAAATAATTTTACCATATTCTTTGTGTGTAGTAGCTTCATCCCACCAAAATTCAGATGTCCAAATATCAAATGCCATAGCTCAGACTCATCCTAAACTTTTGTTTGAAATGCAGCTTGAAAATCAGCGTTGTCTTTTTCTTTCTTGTCAAAGTGCTTGTCTAATTCCTTGCTTTTTGCCTTGAATGTAGCTCCTATATTTGTCCTTTCATTCATGTGTGGAATTATCGTCAATGGAAACAAGTGATTTCTTTTCATTGGCACTTTTGTTAGCAACTGGTTGCTTGGACACTTATCTTTAATCACATAGTGATTATATTCTATGTAGACTCTGTAACCTTTTTGTATCAATTGTCCAATGCTCAACAAATTGTGTTTCATTCCTTCAACATAATAAACATCAGGAATAATCTTTTTCTCCTCGTACTTGGTTAGAATACCAATAGTACTTTTTCCCCCAAAAGTGACTTGGACATTATTTCCAAGTGTGACATCAGTTTGGACTGATTTATCTAGACTAGAAAATGAACTTGAATGATCAGTCATATGATTACTATAGCTTGAATCTAAATACCATATGTCATGTGGAGTTTCTTGGACAACATTGCCTTTAAGTGGGGATTCACATGCCAACAACATTGTGCTCGATGAAGTGTTGGTGTTGGTCAGCTGGTTTTGGCTTTTCCTTCCTTGGTCATATTGTTTCTTCTTGCATTCATATGCATAATGACCAAATTTTTTACAATAATGACATTGAATTTTTTATTTATCAAACTTATGACCACTTGGATGACTTGGGTTCTGATTCTATCCTCTATCGACAAAATTCAAAGGACTGTTGCTATGTCCTCCTCTCAAAGAAATACTTCATCTGCCTTAGAATTGTTCCCCCCTAACTCTACCATGGCTTATGGATAACTATGATGCAAATGCCCCTTTCAATGATGTATTTGATCTATTGATTCTGTGTTCGTGCTTAATGAGTGAGGCTTGCAACTCATCAATAATAAACACTGGCATGTCTTTGTTTTCTTTCAAGGTCACAACCAAGGATTCAAATCTTAGGGGAAGCCTTCTAATAAACTTTTCAACAACCCTTCTGTCTTATATGTTTTCTCCATGAGATTTCAATTGATTTATCAGACCAACAACTCTAGTGTAGAATGAGTCTACTGAATCTGTATATTTCATTGACAAATATTTAAAATTTCTTCTAAGAATATGCAACTTGGAAGTCGTTACCTTGTCCAAAATTTGATAGGAAGTTTCCAATGTGTCCCATGTCTTTAGCGGTATTTGTTGCTACTACTCTTGGGAGCATGCTTTCATGCATGGCTTGGTGTATGTAAAACATAGCCTTTTTGTCTGTCTTCCCCTATGCTGGTTCTGCATAACAATTATGGACAATCTCCCAAACATCATGACCTATGAACAAAGGCTTCATTTTTAGAGACCAATACTCATAATTCTTTCTTGTAAAATTGGAGTTTTTAAACTCAACATATGTGAACTACAAGTGGAATCCATTTTCTAATTTTCCTTAGGAAATTACGTTTAAGACAATGTTTCTTTCTTAAACGTGGTATGGGAGACTCAAACTAAGAAGGTTAACTTGAGTTGCCCAGTCATAAAAAAATTATTTTTGAGAGTCAACCTCTTTTTGCTCCTTGGGGAAATCTTCAGACTAGACAAGTTGATTTTAGAAAAGTCAAACTTCGACACATTAAACTTGACCAAAATACTTAGAAAAGTTTTTACTATGACCTAAAAGTTTTCAATAGACTACTATTGTTTGAGATACTTATATGGATTTTAACACACACTTCAACCCACTTACCTTACTTCGATTGACTTACGTGACTTGGACAGGTTTTACTTTGACCGGTTTTACTTCTACCAACTAGTCTAAAGACTTAAATAATATGAAAAAAAAATTTGAGGGACGATTAACTTGGGTAAAACTCGACACTACTATATTGCAATAAGCTCACAATATCATATAACAAAATATTAAGTAAAGCTTGTGTGAACCACTCTGTTTGTAAAAAAATGAACTTTTACACTGTGAAATCTTTATGGATTTTAGGTTTATTTCACTTAAATTGTAAATGTAAAGAACATTTACTCAAGTAACTCTAGAGAGAATATGTGGCTAAACCAAACATGCATTCAACCATAATAATGGATTTATAAATCTAGTTGGGATATCAGAGAGAACTATTTCCTTAAATACAAACTTGTAAAAGGATGTTTCACCTTTTATAGAGCTTCCGCTCTTGACACTTTAAAACACACAAAAGCTTGAGCTTCTAACTCTCCATAGAGTTTTTCTTTCTTCTCCACTATTCAAAATTCTCTCTATTATCTCAAAATTCTCTTTTTGATTTACAATATATAGGGAGACTAAAAAAATTGCTTCTTCCTACTGACATATCATTAAAGAGTGTAATAAGTTTATATATCACAGAAGTGAACACTTCATTTTGTGAGAGAGACTCTCACAAAGTAGACAAAGTCAAGTGAGATGTCGACTCACATGAGATACAAATCTGCCATTAATTAATATTTCCAACATAAATGTTATCATTGCCACCAGAACGCCTATAGGCTAATTAGAGAAAAGTAAGTGTTATCATTGCCACCAACAAGCCTATATAATTGTCAGCAATTAATTAATTAGAATATTGGAACAAAACCAAAAGTGAGATGAAGATGCAGATCCACAGCAGTCAACCCTAAACATTTAAGAAAATATCTTTTAACAATTAATTAATTAGAATATTGGAACAAAACCAAAAGTGAGATGAAGATGCAGATCCACAGCCGACAACCCTAAACATTTAAGAAAATATTTTTTTTAAAGTGTCGTAATCGTGTTCCTTGTCAATCTTTGCATCCCACAAGCATTTTTCAACAGGATCCATGTGCGTCCTCAAGAAATCCATGTTCAACTCTTTGAATATAGAAAGATTAATAGTGGATAAAAAGTCAGTATCGTCGTAGAGAGAATCGATCTCAATGGTTTTTTGTCTCACCAGATTCAACACAGAATTCTGAGCTCAACATCGAAAATATGATTATTTCATCTCAAACAAGAAACGAGATATATGAAAAGATCATGAAAATATAATATATGAACTGGGCTAATGTATAACCATACAAAATCAGTAATTTCAACTCCAGTATAAAAAATATTCTGAGAGCTCTCGCAACTTCATTTTCATTATCGAAGGAATATACATGTAGGATTCATTATTTAAACTCTAGAATCCTCTCTAAAGATGGTCTCCATGCATCCTTGTTGCATCTTCTTGTGATGCTGCATCTTCTTGTGGAAACATAATATTCTTTTGCATACTGGTATTTTCACTGAATCCTAGAAAACATCTCATTCATAGAACGGTATGAAAGGAAGGCCTCCAGTTCTTGTTTTGAGATTACCATCTTAACCCTAATAAAATTGTTGCCATTCTGCAGAGAATTTATTGAAGAAGGCGACTGAGTTCTCTTACTCCTTTCGCTGCTAATTTTGTCCTCGAGGTTGCCATTATGGATGATTTTGGCCTTTGATAAAAGGACGTCTTTGAAATGACAAGGGGAGTTAGGGATGTGTACTACTCGATGTAGCTGCTCTAAAAGAAACTTCTTTCCTGGTGAAAAAGAACCTCCACTCTTCTCAAAAGAACCCCCACAAAGATTGAGTCCATACCCTCTAGTTTGAAAAACATCATAGAATAAATGGATACTATCAGATCCAAAGTGAGGGAATATGTTTGTAACCTAAACAAAATTAACCTAAATCTCCCATGAAACTATTCTTCCTTGTAAAGCGATGGAAGAAAATATAAAACATTGTACAAAAGTGGAGGCCGCCATTCTCCAATTAGGATCTGAATCGAAGAGAATGCTAGGAATGAAATAAGAAGAAATTGAGTTATGCACAGGTTGGAGGTCATTCATTCCAGACGCTACAAAATAATTTATGAACTCCATTTGGCATGTTTGGAAGCAAACATTTCATGTCGTTTCCATCTCATTAAACCTCGTTGTGATCGGTTGATTATGGAAAAAAAAATTATTTACTCCTAGACTTCTACCAAAAACAAGTTAATAACCAAATTTAGCCCATTAAACAAAACCTTAACTATGATCTAATAGCATTAGTACAACGAGTACATGATATCGGAGGACACCCAAACTTTACCGTATTTCCTAGTATTTCCCAGTATTTACATGAGCCGGGGAACTGCCTCACTACCCGATAGAAACCAAATTATTAAAATATGAAAATTTGTTTTGATTAAGCCAGTAATGCACATCTAAATTCTAAAGAGGCAGCACCAATTTTTTTTTTATTTCTGTCAGACTTTAAATAATTCTGTTTTGCATAAGCCAAAGGTCAATTAAAAATTTAATGACCGGTTTAGTTGAAATACTATATATACACATCTTGTAATCGTGATAACACACTCAGTGAGACCCAACATAATAGAAAAATTGATACATAGTTGAAACTCTGAATTTTACTGTGTAATTCTATTTTTGCTATGTTTCGGAGTGTGAAAAAACTCTATGTAATTCTATTTTTGGTTTGTTTCTGAGTGTGAAAAAACTCAGTTTTATTTTAATGTTAGTTTGTTGTAGCAGTTGGAGTTTATTTGTTTTAATATGGTTTATTAATTCAGTAGACTATTTGTGTTAAGTTTATTGATGCAAGCCTTCATCTAAAACTTGTTAAATAGTGAGTTGTAACAAAGTTGTGAGTGTGTTCTAGGTGACTGTTAGCAGTCACAACTAGCTGAAATAGTCGTGTTAATTGTTGTTAGTTGTAACATATAGTTGGAACACCATCTGAAGAGCATTGTTTGCTGTAAAAAACAGCTGCAACAGTTCTGTAGGTGTTTATTTGAGTTTTGTGAGCTCTGTCAGCAAGTCAAAACCAGTTGGGACAGTGTTGTAAGTGTTGTTTTGAGCTGTAAGTGAAGTTTAAAGTGCTACTGAAGTAGAGAGAGACACTCCCCTTCCTTCCCCATAGTTTATATATGAGAGATGTGAACACTTGATTCTATCATAGAGACTGACAAAAACAAATCTGCTACAGACTTTGACAGATTCGGCTAACACGAGATATAGATCTACGATTCATTAATGTTTCCAACACTCCCCCTTAATTATGAGCAGATGGTGATTTCAAAACAAAATATTACAAAATGTTTTAGAGATTTAAACTTGCGCTGTGCATGACATAGTTCATTTAGAAGAACTTGTCATTCCAATATTAATTCACAGATATTGGAATGTATCCAGTGGCAATGGTTTTGTAAAGATGTCTACAAGCTGATCTTTGGACTTGAAAATTTCTAAACAAATTTCTTTGTTGTTCACCAATTCTCTTATGAAATGAATCCTTGTGTCCATGTGATTGCTTCTCTTATGAAACACATGGTTCTTAGATAATGAAATGGTTGAATTGTTGTTGCTGAAAATGGTTTGTTAGTTCTTGTTGGTTCTACAACAAGTCTTTTAAAATTCTTTGTGGCTAGGTGACTTGACATTCATTTCTTGTAGCTGCAACATACTCTATTTCTCCTGAAGAAAACGTTACTACGGGGTGTTTCTTCAAAGCCCATGACACAACACTTGTAACAAAATGAAATGTGTACCCAGATGTGCTTTTCCTCTCATATGTGTTGCATCCATTGTCACTATCACTATATCCAATGAGTTTAAAATTTTATGAGGTTCAAGACATTATTCCAAGGTCCTTTGTGCCACTTACATACATCAAAATTCTCTTACCTGCTTTCCAATGAGAGTCTTTTGGTGACTTCATGAATCTTGAGATCAGACTTAATCCATACATGGTGTATGGTCTTTTCGCAGTTAAATACATAAGGCTTCCAACCGACCTTTTAAACAACGTAGGATCTACAGTCAATCCATCATCATCCTTGCTCAATTTTAAACCTGTTATTACTGGTATTGGGGTTGTCTTGCAATTAGACATATTAAATATTTTTAAACCGAACTTGCATATTTTGATTGTGATATGAATATACCACTTCCAGACTACTCGACTTCAATGCCCCAAAAAAACTTCATAAGCCCCAAATCAGTCATTTCAAATTCACTTTTCATGACTGTTCTAAAATCCTTTATGGAAAATTCACTAGTAAATATTAAATCATCTACATATAGGCATACAATTAACATGTTACCTTTCTCATTAACTTTGGTGTACATCGTTGGTTCACTTTCACTTATATGAAATCCATTTTCGATGAGATAGGAATCAATGTGATGTACCAATCTCTAGGAGCTTTCTTCAAACAATAGAGTGCGTTTTTCAACCTGTAGACTTTTTGCTCTTGACCTGGAACTTCATATCCTTGTGGTTTTTACACATACACTTCCTCCTCCGAATAACCATTCAAAAATGTTGATTTAACATCCATTTGATAAACATGCCATTTGTTTTGTGTAGCTATGGACAAAACTATTTGATTGTATCCATGCATGTGATAGGTGCAAATGTTTCATTGAAATATATGTCACGCTATTGTGTGAACCCTCTTGTGACCATTCTTTCCTTGTGCTTCTGCACATTCCCATCAACATATTTCTTGTAAACCCATTTGATGTTGGTTACATCTTTATCTTTTGGTACATCTACCAGCTCCCATGTTTTATTTTTCTCAATGCATTCTATTTATTCATACATGGCTTGTTCCCATACTTCATAATTGACCCTCAAATGTTACTCGACCATCTATTTGAGAAAATAATGCAAAGAGAGAGAATGAAGTGTGTGTACCAAATTCATATATCTCACGCAGACTTCTTTTCTTCACTGGGTCTCTCAATGTTAACCTCGATGAATTGCTTGATGGAGTTTGTTGTCCTCTTGGTGTGCTTGTTGGTGTAGCTTGAAATGTGACTTATTTCTATGTTCCTTGTGTTGAACCATGTTGCAGTTTCATGGGAGTCAACGATGCTGTGACATTTTGATTTACAAGTGGTGTTTGAACCACTTCCTTTTCCATGTCATCATGGTCGGCATTCAACACAATCTTAAAATTCTTCTCAACGGTTTTAGCCCAGGATTCATTTTCAACAAATTGAACATCACAAATGATGACCACTTTCCTTGAGCCAGGATCATGCAACTTGTATGTTTTTGTGTCTTCGGAGTAACCAACAAAAATGCATTTATGTCCCTTGTTGTCTAGTTTCTTTCTCAGTGCATCTGGAACATAAGCATATGCGACACAACCAAAAACTTTTAAATGAGAAACATTGTGATTCATACCTATCCATCCTTCTTGAGGAACTTAGTTCTTCACACTCTTTGTCATACATCAGTTCATAATTTATACAACATTTGCGACTGCTTCAACCCCATATTTGTTTAATCTATTTGTAACTTCGGAATGTATTCACTTGTATATCTTATGTATTGTACCTCGATGCTCCTATAGGAAGTATCGATAATGTAATTGAGTCATGTATAACCCCGCTATTCCTATCAGGAGAATAATTAATGTAAACAAATCATGTAAAGTCATAGAGGGTAAGGCTCCTTATTGATCAAGGGTTAAAGTCCTTACAGTTGTGGGGAACTAGGGTTATTAGACTCTCCCAGAGAAGTCAGCCCTCGTAAGTAATTGTCAAGTGAGGCCGACTTGTTGGACTGTAAATTAAGTGAATGAAAGAATATAAATAGGAGTGAGGCTCTCCTCATTTATACACACACACTCACTCAGCTGGGGAGCATGACTGAGAGAGGAAGTGTTAGCACAAGTGAGAGAGATTAGCTGTCGGAGATCATCTTTATGTTTTCAGGTTTTACATTTGCTATTGGTGCTCATTCTATCTCTGAGGAAGTTGTGGGGTTTTCTTTTTTATGGTTTCCCCGAGGAAAATTCTTTGTGTCTCTTGTCTCTTTTGATTATTGTTGTGCATGTTATTCTCTCAAATAAGATCCTAGATCATATTGCTTAAATGATAAAAATATAACATGGTATCAGAGCTAACCTGAGAAGAAGACACTGTGAAGCTGCATAATCTAGGGATTTTTACTTTTTTGGTCTCTCTCCACAATCCATCAAGAAAATGAGACTAGGATAACTCTCCATTGAAGGGCACATTTTTCTGTCGAAGCAGAATTTGATTCTGGGCATTTTTCAGTTTTTGGTGCAGAAAATTAGGGATTTTTACATAAGAAGAATTTCTGAGTGAGCTAGGCATAGGATTTCTTGCATCATCAAAATCAAAGTTTAGAGACCAAGGTTGAAGTTTTTGGTTGAGTGAAACTCCAGGAAAGTCAAATCCTAGTTTGACCCCAAGCCTGAAAAAACCTAAAATTCTAAAATGGGTAGTTTTGGTACATTCGCTATATCTTGGGATTGAAGGAGTCTCAAGGGCCGAAATTTTCATAGGCTGAATAAAAATTTCTGATGTACCTTGTGTAAAACGTTTAGCCTCAAATTCGCTATATTCTGGGAGATATGATTCCTCTAAATCAGGGTTCCAGCCTCTTCCAGGATTGATCCCTAAACAAGACACCAAGGGAGAATTGCTATATCACAGGCTATGAATGTTCAAATGTAATTTCACAAGATGTTACAGATAGGTCACGAATTTAATTTTTGTGGTAAAAAATTCAAACCCAGAAGGTGAAACAGTGACACGTGGCACTCTGTACAAGTTTTCTATGTTGAACAGTCCTGAATTAAGCCACCGTGGGAAAACCATCATAAGTCCGAATTGGTGAAACCAATTATGATAAAACCTATGCTTTTGGAAAGAGGATAGATGACTCTACCTTAGTATGAAATTTTAGACACAAAGGAGCAGAAATTTCGAAGATACCGTAGAAACAGTATCAGAAATTTCTGCAGAAGAAATTGGAAAACTAGGGCTTCGTGTTTTGGGAGATTCCCTCCATTGTTTTCAAAAAAGGAGTACATTGGACAGCTTGACTTGAAGAAGCCCATATTTCTATCCAATCAGAAGTATGAAATTCCATTTTTTTAAAATAAGGGTTTCTATGAAAAACCCTAGATCCACTAGATCCAAAACGAGGACGGACACCTCAAATCGTTAAGATCTAATCTTTTGCTATTTACATTTGAGGTTCGCATTTCAAGATGACTAATCACACTAGCTTGATGAAAATATTAGTGAAGCTGAAAACTTTAGAGCATGGAAGTTTAGGATTTCATTAGTTCTTGAAGAAAATGAATTGGACACCTACATAAGTGGAGAGGTTACAGTTCCAGAGGGAGATGAGGCTAAAGCCTTACACAAGAAGAACTTGGTCAAGGCCAAGAAGATCATTGTTGATTCAATCAAGGATCACCTTATACCACAAGTGTCTTCCCTAAATACACCTAGAGAGATGTTTGATTCCTTAACCAAGCTATTTGAAGGGAAGAACATAAATCAGAAGATGACTTTGAGAAAACAATTGAAGAATGTGAAGATCTAGAATGCAAAGACCATACAGTCATGCTTTACAAGGGTTTCTCAAATCATAGAATAACCTGAAGTAGTGGATGAAGAAGTAGATAATACATAAATTGTGATAATCACCTTGAATGGCCACCTAGGATCAAGGGATTCATTCATTCAAGGAATGTGTGCCAGAAGGAAGTGATTACCTTCAACAGACTCCAGGAAGAGTGAACAGAAGAAGAAGCTCGACTCATAATAAAAATGGGAGAAACTGAAGATCTAGCTCTCATGATTCAAAGAAGAACTCTTAAGCGATGAGGACTATGAAATACTCAATTCTTGAAGAACCTCTTATCCATATTATTATTTGGATAAGAAATGATGTGGTTAGGAATAAAGAAGATGATGAAGCTGAATGATCAAGAAGGAGTCTACCCACGAAACGAATAAAGATAAGTATTCAACTGTCATTTCATGATATTATTTTGTTATTCATTTGTTTATATTCAGTTGATGTGTTATGCATGATAGAATGTTTGCATTAATGACAATATACTACTACTATGCAAGTTATGGGTAAGTAGCCCATGGTGCTATACAACTCTCCATTGCTACTTATCTAGAATGAAACGTCTTTGATGACATATGGGATTAGTGCACAATCTCAATGATGTCATGGTAGAGATGGAAGGCATCTAGAAAGTTTCCATGAGATATGGATGAATGTTGTATTGGCCAAAATAGTTGCATGATCATATCTTTATGCATAAGAATTTTCCATTATGAATATGCCTTATGAAATGTTTCTAACCATACAACTAATGCATTTGAATTGTAGGAAAGATCGTGTACAATCGCCTATGAGAAAAGAAGGATGAGACTTGTTTCGAAGAACAAGTGATGACAATTCAAGAAATAATCCAAGAATGAAGAATAATATGATGAATGAAGTTATGTTGCACTGTCGAGAGACATCATTGATGCCCAGCTATGAAGAAGTAGCCAAGAATAAAGGGAATGAGAGAATTAGTTCAAGAAGAATGATGTCTAGGATGTAGTATCAATACCTGAAGGGAAGTTCGTAGTTACATCATGCAGTAGATGGAAACATCGTGGGATACAAGGAAAGATTCATAGCATGAGGCTTCTCACGGAAAGAAGGCATAGACTAAAAAGAGACATTTGCAGCCACTAGAAAGACACATGATAGGTAGAATCATGTGTGCAAATGAAAGGAGGCCTTGTACGAGCTCAGAAGGAACCCATGGGATAACACATACATGAGGAGCTTGAACATCACTTGGAGTAACTATAGAAGATCCTGAGATTCGAAATGCTACAACAGGATGGATAGCTTATTGATGGCTCTAGGATTTACTAAGAGTAAAGTGGATTCCAACCTTTTCTTCAAGGTTGAAAGTGGAAGACCAGTGATGCTCCTATTATATGTAGATGACTTGTTCCTGACAGAAAAGAGGAACTCATTAAACTTGCAAGAAGGAGACTTGCTACCGAGTTCGAGATGAAGGACTTGGATATGATGCACTACTTCTAGGCATGGATGTGTGGCAGAGTGAGGATGGAATCCGCCTTGGAAAAGGGAAGTATGTAATAGAAATCCTAAAGAGGTTTGGGATGATGGAATGCAAGGCCATGACCACACCTATGGCATCAAACCTGAAGCTACTGAGTGATGCTTCATCAGAGTCAGTTGATTCTACGATGTATCATCAGATGATTGGGTCCTTGATGTACCTGATGAATACGAGACCATATATTTTCTTTGCTGTGAAAACATTAAGCTAGCTCCTAACAGATCCTAGACATGTTCACTTGATTGATGCAAAGAATATTCTAAGGTACCTGAAGGGTGTAGTTGATTATGGGCTCAAGTATGAGGTGAATCAGAATAATAACATGGAAGGTTATGTTGATTCAGATTAGGTAGGCAATACCATTGATAGGAAGAGCAATTTGGGGTGCTTCTTCAGTATGGGATCAGGTGTGATCTCTTGGTTTAGTAGGAAGCAGTCCTGCGTGGCACTGAGTACAGCCGAGGAAATATATGTTGCCACTTGCTCTGCTATTTGAGAGGTAGTATTTTTATTTTGAAAACTACTATTTGATTTGATCTGACTTGCATTTGTGTATGATGTAGAGAGGAGTAATGGAGATCCAATATGTGATCTAGATAGAGATCTCTCGAAAGAGGGAGTTCTATGATAGCCAGTGAGACAGGTTGTGTGAGCATAAAATCCTGGCAAAGCTCGTAGGTTGCTGAGACGTAAATGGTCATGTAGGTTGTACTCAGATGTAATCAGTCCTGGCGAATATTGTAGGTTATCCTTGGATGTAATCAGCCCTGATGTGATTCTATGCTAGAAATGACTAGAGTAAAGTTTGAGTACTCCAGGGAGAAGCTTGGTGTTCTCTAGATCAAGGTTCCTTCAAAGGGGAAGTGATGAGTCTGTGAGCCCTTCTGACATGGTGATAGGATTGGTTCTTTCCATGGTCATATGTAAGTGCACAACCCTTCTGACATAGTGAGAGGATTGGTTCCTTCTATGGTCATATGTAAGTGCATAGCCATTCTGATATGACTATGGGATTGAATCCTACATGATCATATGTAAGTGCAGAGCCATTCTGATATGACTATGGGATTGGCTCCCACATGGTCATATGTAAGTGCAGAGCCATTCTGATATGACTATGGGATTGGCTCCCACATGATTAGTTGTAAGTGTAGGGCCTTTTCACAGATGGTAGAAGGTGTTTCCTACCATGCTGGTGATTGTAAGTGTTGGGCCTTTTCATAAATGGTAGTAGGTGTGTCCTACCATGCTGGTGATTGTAAGTGATGGGAATTTTCACAAATGATAGTAGGTGTGTCCTATCATGCTGGTGGATGTAAGTGCTGGTCCTTTCTGACATGGTTCTTGGATGTGTTCCTCCCATGGTCGGATGTAATTGCTGGGATTTTCTGACATGGTGGTGGATGTGTTCCTCCCATGGTCAAATGTGAGTACTGGATGTGCCTTTCTGACATGGTGGTGGATGTGTTCCTCCCATGGTCAGATGTAAGTGTCGGGTAGGCATTTCTGACATGGTTCTTGGATGTGTTCCTCCCATGGTCAAATATAAGTGCTCAAGAATATGAAGACCTACATTGAGGCTAGGCCTACAACCATCATGAAAAGGGCTAGCTCCATAGAACTTCCTATGATTATTAGAATTGAGAGATAGCGCCATTTGATCATGATGATCCAGACTTGATGATGATCCAATGATGATCCAGATTTGATGATGATCCAGTGATGATATAGACTTGATGAGGATCCAAAAATGATCTAGACTTGATGAAGATCTAGTGATGATATAGACTTGATAATGATCCAGAGAAGAAGACTTGTGCTGATGAATTGTGTCAATAGAATACCTTCCTAGTTAAGAGGGAGTGTTGATGTATTTGTAACTTCGGAATGTATTCACTTGTATATATTATGTATTGTACCCTGATGCTCCTATCGAAATGTATCAGCAATGTAATTGAGTCATGTAATACCCCAATGTTCCTATCGAGAGAATCATTAATGTAAAAAAGTCATGTAAAGTCATAGAGGTTAACCCTCCTTATTGATCAAGGGTTAAAGTCCCCACATTTGTGGGGCTATGGGGTTATTAGACTCTCCTAGAGAAGTCGGCCCTGGCAAGTAATTGTCAACTGAGGTCGACTTGTTGTAGTGGAAATTATGTGAACGGAAGAATATAAATAGGAGCGAGGCTCTCCTCATTTATGCACACACTCACTCAACTGAGGCGCATGAGTGAGAGAGGAAGTGTTGGCACAAGTGAGAGAGCTTAGCCATCGAAGATCATCATTATGTTTTTGGGTTTTACTTTTGCTATTGGTGCTCATTCTATCTCTGAGGAAGTTGCGGGGTTTTCTCCTTTATGGTTTCCCTAAGGAAAATTCTTTGTGTCTCTTGTTTCTTGTGATTATTGCTGTGCATGTTATTATCTCAGATAAAATCCTAGATCATATTGCTTAAATGATAAAAATCTAACAATATTCATTTGGCAAATGATTGGTTGTCATCATGTTGTGTGCCACCTCCATAATGGTTATGTTCTTTCGTTCGACGACACCTTTCTATTGAGGTGTATATCATGCAGTGAATTTCTCATATATGCCATGGGTCTTTCCATAATCTAGGAATTTATTCAAGACATATTCATCACCTCTGTCTGTCCTTAATATTTTGATGCAGCATCCACTTTGGTTCTCCACGAGTTCCTTAAACTGCTGAAAACAACTAAATACACCATATTTATGTTTCAGAAAATATACCCATGTTTTTCTTGAGTAGTCATCGATAAAAGTAAGGAAATAACTGCAGCCACCGATGAATGATGTCTACATTGGGCCACAAACATCAGAGTGCACAATCTCAAGTGGTTTGTGTGCTCTATATGCCTTTTTGACTTAAAAATTCTCTCTATGATCCTTTCCAAAAATGCAGCTTTCACAAACTCTCTCTAGTTTGTCGATCAATGGAAATAATTTTACCATATTCTTTGTGTGTAGTAGCTTCATCCCACCAAAATTCAGATGTCCAAATATAAAATGCCATTGCCCGGACTCATCCTAAACTTCTGTTTGAAATGCAGCTTGAAAATCAGTGTTGTCTTTTCCTTTCTTGTCGAAGTGCTTGTCTACTTCCTTGGTTTCTGCCTTAAATACAGCTCCTATATTTGTATTTTCATTCATGTATGGAATTATCCTCAATGGAAACAAGTGATTTCCTTTAATTGGCACTTTTGTTATCAACTGGTTGCTTAGACGCTTGCCTTTAATCACATAGTGATTATATTCTATGTAGACTCTGTAGCCTTTTTGTATTAGCTATCCAATTCTCAACAAATTGTGTTTCATTCCTTTGACATAATAAACATCAGGCATAATCGTTTTCTCCCCCTATTTGGTTAGAATACCAATAGTACTTTTCCCAAAAAAGTGACTTGGACATTATTTCCAAGTGTGACATCAATTTGGACTAATTTATCTAGACTGGAAAATGAACTTGAATGATCAGTCATATGATTACTATAGCCTGAATCTAAATACCATATGTCATGTGGAGTTTCTTGGACAACATTGCATTTAAGTGGGGATTCACATGCCAACAACATTGTGATCGATGAAGTGTTGGTGTTGGTCGGCTAGTTTTGGCTTTTCCTTCCTTGTTCATACTTCTTCTTCTTACATTTAGATGCATAATGACCAAATTTCTTACAATAATGACATTGATTTTTTTATTTATCAAACTTGTGACCACTTGGATGACTTGGGTTCTGATTCTATCCTCTACCAATGAAAGTCGTAGGACTACTGCCATGTCTTCCTCTCGAAGAACTTCTTCATCTGCCTCTAGAATTGTTCCCCCCTAACTCTACCATGGCTTATGGATTACTATGCTGAAAATGCACCTTCCAATGATGCATTTGATCTATTGATTCTATGTTCGTGATTGATGAGTGAGGCTTGCAACTCATCAATAATAAATACTAGCATGTCTTTGTTTTGTTTCAAGGTCACAACTAAGGATTCAAATCTTGGGGGAAGCCTTCTCATAAACTTTTCAACAACCCTTCTATCTTATATGTTTTCTCCATGAGATTTTAGTTGATTTATCAGACCAACAACTCTAATGTAGAATGAGTCTACTGACTCTGTATATTTAGTTGACAAATATTTAAAATCTCTTCTAAGAATATGCAACTTTGAAGTCGTTACCTTGTCCAAAACTTGATAGGAAGTTTCCAATGTGTCCCATATCTGTTTGGTGGTATTTGTTACTACTACTCTTGGGGGTATGATTTTATGCATGGCTTGGTGTATGTAGAACATAACATTTTTGTCCTTCTTCCCCTATGTTGGTTCTGCATAACAATTATGGACAATCTCCCAAACATCATGACCTATGAACAAAGGCTTCATTTTTAGAGACCAATAGTCATAATTCTTTCTTGTAAAATTGGATTTTTCAAACTTAACATATGTGAACCACAAGTGGAATCCATTTTCTAATTTTCCTTAGGAAATTACTTTTAAGACAATGTTTCTTTCTTAAATGTGCTATGGGAGACTCATAGTCAGAAGGCTAACTTGAGTTACCACTTAGTCATAAAAAAAAATTATTTTTGAGAGTGAACCTATTTTTACTCCTTCGGGAAATCCAAATCAATTTTAGAAAAGTCAAACTTCTACACGTTAAACTTGACCAAAATACTTAGAAAAGTTTTTACTATGACCTAAAATTTTTCAATAGACTACTTTTGGTTGAGATACTTATATGGATTTTAACCCGACACTTTTACCTCGACAATACTTACTTGACTTCAACCCACTTACCTGACTTTGACATGTTTTACTTCGATTCACTTACTTGACTTGGACAGGTTTTACTTCGACTAGCTAGTCAAACCTCAACACTACTATATTGCAATAAGCTCACAATATTATATAACAAAATATTAAGTAAGGCTTGTGTCGACCACTCTGTTGTAAAAAAATGAACTTTTACACGGTGAAATGTTTATGGATTCTAGGTTTATTTCACTTAAAGTGTAAATGTTAACAACATTTACTCAAGTAACTCTGAGAGAATGTGTGGCTAAATAAAACATGCATTCAACTATAATAATGGATTTTCAAATCTAGTTGGGATATAAGAGAGAACTATTTCCTTAAATACAAACTTGTAAAAGGATGTTTCACCTTTTATAGAGCTTCCACTCTTGACAATTTCAAACACACAAAAGCTTGAGCTTCTAACTTTCCATAGAGTTTTTATTTCTTCTCCACTATTCAAAATTCTCTCTATTATCTCAAAATTCTCTCTTTGATTTACAATATATAGGCACACTAAAAAAATTCTTCTTCATGTGAATCTACTGACTTACCATTAAAGACTGTAATAAGTTCATATATCACAGAAGTGAACACTTCATTTTGTGAGAGAGACTCTCACAAAGTAGACAAAGTCAAAAAGTAAACAAAGTCAAGTGAAATGTCCACTAAGATGACATACAGATCTGCCATCAATTAATATTTCCAACATAAGTGTTATCATTGCCACCAGCACACCTATTGGCTAATTAAGGAGTAGTAAGTGTTATCATTGCCACCTGTTAACCCAAAAATCCCCCACACAGCTCTCAATGGCCTACACCACCCAAGGACACCATCCCACAGCACTCATTTCACTCCATATGACCTTCCATGACCGTCCATTTGACCCCCACACCTCCAAAAGAGCCCAAGGATGAAGGAAAGGGCTAAAAGCCCCCAAAAAAGAGCCCAAAATAGACCCCAAGGAGCTAAAGCCTTCAAAAAGGGGCTAAAACCCTAAAAGGGGCTAAAGTTAGGGCGGAAGGGGCTAAAGGCCCCAAAAAGGGGCTAAATCCCTGACCAAGGGCTTAAAACCCTAAAACCCCTTGGAAAAACTATATAAGGAGGCTAGGGGGTCACTCTCAAGACACTCCTCATTTGCATATTGTTATGGTGCGAGTGGATGCTTTGAGACCTCTTGCTCTCAAACCACCCACTCTCCCTCTCCTCCATCTCCATTTCTCCAAGCCATTGCTCCCCAACCAAGAGAGAGGTGCTCCCATGAGCTAGGGCATGGTGGCCCATTTCCACCCAAGTGAGGTGTATCTTCTTTTCATGCATGTTTATTTACTTGTTTTGTTTTCTAACCAATATTTCTACTTGCAGGTTTTCCATTAACATCTTTTGCACGTTATCTTCATAGTAGTATAGGTTTATTTTGTAGGTTTTGGAGGCGAAACCCTAACCCACTATTTGTAGAGGGGTTCACAAGGGCTGCATCTCCATATTTCTTTCTGATTTTTTCTCTTAGATGTAGTTTACAATAGCTGCCATTTACTTGTTCTAGTGTAGCTTAGCTTAGTTTCAATTTGCACCTTTGTTTCAGTCATTTTTACTTCCGTTTTACTGTTTTCTAAGGGTAGGAACCTACCCTTATGCCCTATAGGTACAAGGGAGCCATTCTTATCCCTGTAGTGAGGAGAAATTCTCACTACAGCTTTGGCGACTCCATTGGGTCGATCCCACAGGATCCCTGGGCAAAAAAATTTCAAGTTTTTCAGTTTTTACCCTAGTTTTCAAAAATGCTCTGTTAGATCTGTTTAAATCTAATTTATTTCTTGTTTTTTGTCAATGCCGAACCCTTTCCTAGGCTGAGCTGAGTCATACTGACCCAGTACCAGTTACTGCCGGCCAAATCTGACCCTACAACACCAAAAACACCTCTTTCTAGAGCAGGTCGCTCTTATCGAGGGAAAAGGTGAGGGAAGGCACACTTAATTGGCAGACAGGTGTGCCCAGGGTGCACTTAATCGTCAGACAGGTGCAACTTCAGCCCAGGAGCTCAAGTTACAGCTATTTTGGCATTTTGTGTGACCCCTTCATTCATTTCTGGAAAAATCTCACGGCCCCCTTGCGAGATTTGGTCATAAATGTGCGGCCTATCACACAAAAGTTGTTTTTCAGTTTAATTAGTAGTAATTTCCAGTTTTATAGCACTGTTAGTGTAGCCCAGCCGCCTTCATCCACCATTATAGGTCTCTTTTTATTCCAGTTTTCAATTTTTGCAAATAAATCAATGAATAATGTGTATATGCTAATCCAATCACTAAGGTTCAATAAAATGAATTAGCCTAACTAAAAGTAACATAAAATTAACCTTCTTACTGCCCCCTTCCTCCTCTACCCAGTCATCACCCTCCGGGGTATTCTGGGATACGACGAAGGAAAAATATCGTATAGATCTAGGCACTCCATGGCATTTTTCCCTAAACCATTAAAACCAGGTGACCTGGAAGGTATGGTGGGTAGAGAAGGAGGGCTTCTCATGGCGCTAAGCGTCCTTCCTGCTTGACCAACCTAGCACTTGGGAGGTGACCTGAGGATCTACGGATGGGGTTAGTCCCATTGTGTTGAGAGCCCAACACCTTCTCTTGGTTGAAGAAGAATACCACTGAGAGGAAGACATTTAGTTAGGCCAACAATTCAGGGTTAATCACTACATTTGCTTACAAATTTCTTTTCATGTTTGCATACAAAACCATGATGTGATCTCTACCATGAATTCATAAACCATATTGCAAACCAAATACCAAAACAAGCAAGCAAACCAACACACCATACCACATAATTAACCCAACTCAGTTCATGATGTTGAGTGAGCCTTAAAAGTTACCAAATTTACACTAAGTTCAATCAACTCTGCAGTATTTGAGGACATAAGTCCCTGACTGATTCAACTATGGGAAGTACTTGGGATTTTCCCAGAAACTCATTGTGAGGAGTACCACAGGAACCCCAAAGTAGCTGGCCGCTGAGAGGAATTGCCAAGCGAAACATGCAAGGACCTCTTCCGATTGAGTAGAGTTACCCGTGAGGAACAAGCCAAGCGCTGTCTTCTGGCAGTCTTGGTGGCCGAGAGACCACCTTCAGCCAGTAGGAAGCCATTGAAATTGGGGTCCAAATTTCATGCCCACCAGTTTCATACACACAAACAAACAAAACTGATCCTCCACGATCTTCCTTACGCTTGAGAGGCGAACCACCACCATTTGGAACACTCAGTCGGCACCGTTGTAGCCATTCTCAGCGATCTCCCACACCATCAGAGGGCCACACAGCCTCTGATTCTAATTCAGACCCATATTAGTCTGAACCAGACCTCCACACTACACCATATAGCCCCATGGCTACTACAAACCCGGATCCATTTTCCGGTCTAAACATAGTAAGTGGACCCACGTCCACATCACAACCAGTCACCCACAATGTGGTAAGTGGCCCAAGCACAGTCATGCAGACTGTCATTAGCCAATTTCCACCACCCATAGTGACCAGCAAAGCTGGTCCAGTGGCCACACATGGGGGCAGTGACCCCTCCACACACATTGTCCCACCTACCACACAGGGGGGCAATGCACCAACCACCCACACTGCCCCTACCGCCATGCAGGGGGGAAATGCCCCTGCCACCCATACCATCCCTCCCACAACACTTGGGGGAATTGGCCCATCTGCCATGCTACCACCACATGCACTCCCAACCACGCAGATGCATTATGCACCTGCAAACCCCACTCCCATTGCAGCCCCATCCCACATCAACTCGGGGTCAAATCTACCATTCATGGCTCATTTGAACTTGCCTGACTTGGATCAATTGACAAATGACCCCATCTGTAACCAAGCTTTTTGGCCACCCATGCAAACTAAGTTCCCTTCAGACATCCCAAAGTTTGAAGGAAAAGCCAGGGAATGTCCCCAAAATCATATAATGACATTCCATCTATGGTGCTCATCTAATAGCATCATAGAAGACTCCATTAGACTAAGGCTGTTCCAATGCACCCTTATAGGTGCAACGGCCAAATGGTACATTGATCTTCCACAAGCCAAGTACCCCGACTTCAAATCCCTAGCCTTCATGTTCCTGCAGTATTTCCAACTCCCTGTCAGATATGACGAGGGGGTGGAGATCCTGCTATCTTGTCGCCAAAACACCGCCACTCATATCACTAATCATATCCATGAGTGGTGGCAGTGCCACAACTTGTGCAAGATCCAACTTGATGACATGATCTTCTTGGATTGGTTCCTTAAGACTTTGCTCCCTCCCATTGCAAAGGACGTCGCATCTGAACGTCCCCAATCTGAAGAAGAGGCCATACTCAAGGCCCAACAATTTGAACTCATCTACGCCAAGTCGGGATACTTGTATACCATCATCCCAGACGCTCCCCGTCCAAGTACTTCTTACTGTGACGCACCGGGGGCATCCCATGCAGCAGATGGCATTATAGGGTCAGTCTCTCAACAACCACTGCCTTGACTGACACCACCTGTCGTTGCACCACAACTAAGCAACATTGCTAATGTTGCTTACCAAAACCAAGCTCCGAACTATGCTAGAATGATGTCTCAGTCCGGAGCGACAACTTCCTATGCACAACCTACGCCACCGTAGTAGGCTCAAGCTATGGCTTGGCCAGCACAACAGTATGTGGGGAAAATGCCCACATTCGTGGCACCGCCAGCCCCACAAATCTACTATGCACCACCAATGCAACAAGTCCAAGCCCCCACCCTCGCTCTACCCACTCCACCCGCCCCATTGGGTCAAGTATTTGCACAACAAAACCGTCCCAACCAGCCTACCCCCAACAATCAATAGGGGCAAGCTATAAATAACTGGCCCCGCAACCAAGGCAACAACCAACCGCAGGGAGGCGGTCAACAACCGAATCCCCCCAACAATGCTGCAACAAATCAGCTAGCTCAGAACCCCCCACGACCAAATGAACCAAGACGCAATGCCCCATTGTGCACAAACCAACCATGCACACTCTGTGAGGTCTATGGGCACTATACATTCGATTTCCCCCTCATGGGTCGCGCCAAGCAGGAAATTCGAAACGAGGCCCAACAGGCTACCAACGCCACAAACGAAGCACAACCCAACCCAGCACCACAAGGACCTCCCCCCATGGTGCTTCAAAATCCACTACCAGTCCAAGGATTGGTGGCAAACACTACCCCTCCCTAGGCCAATCCCAATGCTTCGGGGGTACCACCCACGGCCGAAATAGGTGTCCACCACTTGATGACCATGACCACTGAAGAGGTCAAATTACAAACTAGATGAAACCGGTACGGTACCACTACCCAACCTGTTGACTCGACAGTAGTATCTACGTCTAAGACAACCAACTTATCTCTCCAGTTGCCCCCATTCCCGCGCCCCCCCATATGCAGAATCACCAATAATGCCATAGCTAGAGCTGCAGTCAGCTATAGCGTTGTGGATCATTTGGCCCAAACGCCAACTGCCATGTCTGCTCTCGAGGTACTTAAAACATTCCCAACGCAACGAAAATCCCTACTAGCTACTCTAGGGGCATTAGACCCCTCTGATTCCAAGCTGATCACCTTTGACACAGAAAACGTAGAGCCGCGCATGCCCTCCACTATCGCCTTCCAAATCTCGGTGTCCATCTAGAACTTGGTTGTGCACCTATGCATAGTGGATGAGGGGGCATCCACGTGCGTCATGTCTACCTTAGTTTGGCAGAATCTTGGATCACCTATTCTGCAACAATCTTCCACGACTCTGAGGGCTTACGATGGACACCCCACTAAAGCCCAAGGAATCCTCCCTCATGTCCACATCACATTAGCTGGGAAGACAGTCATGATCGACATTGAGGTCGTCAATGCTCAACTGGATTACAACCTCCTCCTTCGGAGGAGTTACATGTATTCCATGTGAGCAGTTGCGTCAACTGTCTTTTGCCTCATGATGTTCCCCCACAAAGGGAAGATTGTGATGGTTGACCAGCTCACCTACCATGATCCACAAGGGTTAACAACACCTGCCAATGTTATCCCTACCATAACCACCACTGAGCTGCAAGGGGTGACCACACATGCTAACGTCATCCCTGTAACCAACACTATGGTTGAAAACACACTAGCTTCCCCACCATTGAATGTGGGCCCTAGGTTTTTTACAGATCCCACCATGACGACTCCTTTCTCGTTGGTGTCACCACCACCGACACAAAAGCAAACTGCAAACTTGTGCATGGTCTCATCAAGCACTGCTGCACCCAAAAAGCAACCGCAGCCGTAGCCCTAACCACAACCAAAACATCGTCTGCAGCCGTAACGCCAACAACAGCCACAACATCACCTGCAGCAGCAGCATTACGTGCAGCCACAACCACAACCTCTCTCCCACATGCAACCAGCTGGGAGTTATGTGGGCTCATCTCCGGTCCATACAATTCCCTTCTGCTTTCCCCCGCCTGGTGTCATGAGCAAGCCGATCATGGCCACTTTAAGCCTACCCAAATTTACGTTGGGGATCCCGGTGTGGTATCTAGATCCATCAGCCCAACCAATAATGCCCCAGGTTGTGTTAACTACGTTGCAACTTATTGTGGTTGAGTCTCACCCCCCACCCGGTCCGCATAAGCCAACCGCCGCACCTGTACCTGGACCTCCCCAACCCAAAAGGGCTAGGGGAAAGAACACCAAATCCACCACAGAACCACGACAAGTCCCACCTTGTGCCATCTACGAACAACAGGGCCATCCAACTCAGAATTGCCTTGAAATCCAAGTGATTCGTGCGCATCTAGATTCCATGGATACAAACGAAAACATCCCCGTGGTTGAACTCCCAACTGCGCCACTAGTCAAGAACAAGGCATTGAGGACAAACCATGCTTGTGCCCTTTGTGGCTTGTATGGACATTACTCCCACCATTGCCAAGACCTGCCCAAATTTTGAATGGCTCTCGCTGACCTCCGTCACCATTTCCTTGAGTCTGAGATCACCTTGATCGAAGAAGTTCACCCACCACCTCCTTCTTCAGACACCATGTCATTTACACGATCTCCAGTTCTACAGACCCTCTTATCTCCACCATCACCGATGATCCATCAGACCTGTCTCTTTCATTGTTTCCCTAGCCACCGCCGCAACCTCAGTTGCAACCTCAACCTCATTTACCAAGGAAATAGTGGGGTTCATTCCCGATCATTATGATCATTTTCCTTTTCCTTTTCCTTTTTCTTTTCCTACCATCCGAGATCATGAGTAAGTCCGTCTTAGAAACCTGCAATCTACAGGATTCCACACTAGGAGATCCTATGTGGTACCTTAAACCACCTACCCTACCTCTAAGGCCCCAGGATGTGTTGACTCATGTCCATCCAATTGAGATGATGTTGTGCCTACCTCCAGATCCATCAAAGACTCCTCTCGTCTCCATGCCTGCCCCTCTTCCTCCAACAGAGACTGGAGGCAAGGCCACCAAAACCACAACCAATACCATTGACATGATCTCTAGCACAAGTTTCCCTTCCATCTCATCGGCCGTGGAAGATCCCCCTAATCTATCCCGGCACCACTTACGCGATGACGAAGATATATGTAAGACTACCTTCGGTTTTACCCCATTCCATTTAAACCATAGTGTGGAATCAGTTCTTCCCATAAAAGACCAGATTCTGTCATCTCGCCTTGCGAATGACCTTCGTCTTGGCAAGAGGGCATACCTCTTCGCTGACTCAGACAGTCGACTCTTGAAGAATCCGCGCAATGGCCTCCACCTCAAGAGATCCTATGGCTAATACCGCCACTATGAGTCCTTTATAGCGTAGTTTTTTCCCTTTCTTGTTTTTCAAACATTTTTTTAGCACAAGTCATGGGTAGCACCATTAGCTGCCAATCCAAAGTCACCTGGAATCAGTTTGAGACAACTCTCACATCTCCGGGCTCAAACTTCTATCTCCTTATGAGACCATCGTCTCATGTTTAATAAATTAATTTTGGGACCATTTCCCACAAGTCACCTCAATTCACGAGCCATGACATGATGATGTGAGTGTCTACGGACCGGTACTCGTATCACACTTCCCGGTCGCAACTCATGTGAGCGATCGGGCCGCCACCCGTTAAGGATTGTACCATATTTTACTAGTTTATAGTTATAATTGTCTTTTTCACCGCACCTTATGTGGACATCTTTGGACCATCATCCACAATTTTTTTTTGTTTTTTTTCCATATATTTGACATAGAAGTGTCCTTAGGCCGCTGCCCATTTAGGAATGTAATTTTAGCTTTTATTTTATTTTTAAACACATAGATTGTCTTTTCTTTTTACCGCACCTTACGTGGACCTCTGGACCACTGTCCACAAAACGATTTATTTTTTTGCATGTATTTGGAATATAAATGCCTCTGGACTTGTACTTACATCGCAGTGATCAATTCCATCCACATTAACACACACACACGCTCTCCTAACCTTTGTCCGAGAGCCACCTCGGTTTTCGTGCCTCTACCACACCATCTCGCAGGCCTCTGCCGCTATATATCCCACGAATGTATTGGTATGTTTGAGAGCCTCCTGCTCCGTCCATACTGTACGGATGACCTTTGGACCTCTGTCCACCATCCCGACATGGGGCATCGCTGGAGCCACCACAACCGGTTGACCACATTGGAGTTTCGTTTAGGCTCTTTTCTAACTCCTTAAAACAATGAAAATATCGTTGAGCGTAGCTGCTTCCTTTCCCGCTTGCTAAAGTATAGGAAAGTGCGTCTACATCGTCTCGTTTACCTCCTTTTGCGGACCATGTAGACCATTTCATGAAAATGACATCCTTGGCACACTCAAGCGAAGACCGTCCCTCTCTGCATACTTTTGTGCTTTCTCGGGCAGAGGGGCCGCACTTGACGAAAAAACTCACCACAAGTTGTCGTTAAGCTCTTTTCCAGCCATCTCAATAAGAAAAGATCGCCGAGCAAACTTGTTTTCGTTCATGCTCGTAAAAGTATTTGAATGACCGTCCAGTCAGTATAGGTTAACCTTTTTTGGCCTGATTGGACTACCAACGATAAAGAAGTCTCTCATTCCCTCCAGGATGAGTGAGCTCTCCTATGTATACTTTTATCCTTTTTTGGGCACAGGAAACTACCAACAAAAAAGAGCCCCCACTAGAGTCTTCTTCGTGCTTTCAAACTCTCTAAAATTGAAAGCACCATCGAGCACTTACCTTCTCGAGCTCGCCAAAAATCCACGAGATCGTACCACAATGGTGTCCCTAGACACCACCGGACACCACCCCACAGAAAACAGTTTGGCAGCATTCCCACATTGGGTCGCCTTTGTTCAGAGTACTCTACAATGTGTCTTCCTTGGATCCCATCAGTATCAAAAGTGTCCACCTCCTCCAAGTATTTCCCATCTGCAGCGACATTCCCGGTATTACAGCTATGATCCCATTCCTTTGAGTAAGTTTCATTTGTTTCCTGGTCCGCCCTGCCATCATACTCTGAACAAAGGAAGTTTGAGTCTCCCTCCCCTGCATCCCCTATTTAGTTTTTTCCTTCCCTCCCCTTCCCCCCCAATTCAGTGAGTCAGTCCGCAGATTGCTTCACACCTTCCGGTTATCCCTCGCGCCCCTGGTCAAGGAAACATCATCGCCTTGACCAGGGGTAGGTCTCCCTCTATCGACACCAACACACATATTCCATAGGATAGACCCAGAGGTCCCTGTACCTTGGTTTCATTTACATCATTGATGAGTTATTTGGACCACTTGAGAGGAGTCCTTAGTGCCTCTCAGGATGGTTGTCTCTCACATGCTCGAATTCAACTCCATCATCGCACCGTTGAGATTCGTACAGGGTTTGTTCCACACAATACTTGGTCGAAGACCCTGGATGTCACTTGACTCTAGCACATTGGTGAGTCCACTCGAGGGACCTAAACATGTTATGTCTCTTGTGATTTTCGGGTTGCATTGGAGACAGTGATCAGAAGCCCCAGCAGTGCTTCGATATACCTTTATGATTGATGCAGCATACTTGTACTGCAGAGACTCTAACCAGCAAGTCCACATATCTATGTACCAGATCCAGTAGACCGTCAGTCATGAAGATGTAGCATTCCATGAGAATGCCATGGGTCCAATGTACCAAATCAGTATTGTAATCAGCATCACATAGAGGCAAACGACATTGTAACATCAGTTGTATATGATCGACTCTTGTATTTTAGAGCATAGATCAAATGATTCTTTTGACATTGTCATGAGCACGGGAATGCCCGCCTCGCCTATATACATGTCACACATTTATTGTATCTCACCCGTTGATGGGAACCAAATTAATACAAAAACCAAAAGACACCATACCCCAACCCTGGAAGCACCACCTCTCGACAGCAAATCCTATGATGTCTGTCAGCCATACGTTGAGCTCCTGCCTTCACACATCAGGGGGCAATCTGTTAACCCAAAAATCCCCCACACATCTCTCAATGGCCTACACCGCCCAAGGACACCATCCCACAGCACTCATTTCACTCCATAAGACCTTCCATGACCGTCCATTTGACCCCCACACCTCCAACAAAGCCCAAGGATGAAGAAAATGGCTAAAAACCCCCAAAAAGAGCCCAAAATAGACCCCTAAGAGCTAAAGCCCTAAAAAAGGGGCTAAAACCCTAAAAGGGGCTAAAGTTAGGGCGGAAGGGGCTAAAGGCCCAAAAAAGGGGCTAAAGCCCTCACCAAGGGCTTAAAACCCTAAAACCCCTTGGAAAAACTATATAAGGAGGCTGGGGGGTCACTTTCAAGACACTCCTCATTTTCATATTGTTATGGTGCGAGTGGATGCTTTGAGACCTCTTGCTCTCAAACCACCCACTCTCTCTCTCTCTCTTCCATCTCCATTTCTCCAAGCCATTGCTCCCCAACCAAGAGAGAGGTGCTCCCATGAGCTAGGGCATGGTGGCCCATTTCCACCCAAGTGAGGTATAGCTTCTTTTCATGCATGTTTATTTACTTGCTTTGTTTTCTAACCAATATTTCTAGTTGCAGGTTTGCCATTAACATCTTTTGCAGGTTATCTTTATAGTAGTATAGGTTTATTTTGCAGGTTTTGGAGACGGAACCTTAACCCACTGTTTGGAGAGGGGTTCACAAAAGCTGCATCTCCTTATTTCTTTCTGATTTTTGCTCTTAGATGTAGTTTACAATAGATGCCATTTACTTGTTCTAGTGTAGCTTAGCTTAGTTTCAATTTGTATCTCTGTTTCAGTCATTTTTACTTCCGTTTTTTACTGTTTTCTAAAGGTAGGAACCTACCCTTGTGCGCTATAAACACAAGGGAGCCATTCTTACCCTTGTAGTGAGTGAGGAGAAATTCTCACTACACCACCAAAAAAGGCGATTGAAAATAATGCGATTGAAAATAATGCAATTTCAAATTCAATATGGACCCTTCATTGTTAATTTACAGATCTAATGGTAGAGATTTTGTTGTGTATTTTTTCCCTAGAAGGAAACCCTCTTTTAAAGAGGGCATTGTATTACGATTGTGTAGAAGTGTGTGAGAGAGACTATAATAGAGTCAAAAGGAGGTTGCGACATATGTGTTATGGGTTGCATCCATTCATTTT
This sequence comes from Pseudotsuga menziesii, assembly GCA_001517045.1. Taxonomy (NCBI): domain Eukaryota; kingdom Viridiplantae; phylum Streptophyta; class Pinopsida; order Pinales; family Pinaceae; genus Pseudotsuga; species Pseudotsuga menziesii. The sequence goes on along the minus strand of LPNX010097746.1, from coordinate 206,901 downwards.
TCTAGATGGAATAAAAGAAATGACTCATTGTTTCTCTGTGGATGTAGCCCATATTGGGTGAACCACATTAATTGGTGTCTCTCTTGTATTTTTCTCTTATGTTTTTATTATTATGTTATTTCTCTACGATCCTGCTTTCTAACAATGTCGTAGGTCGAACCTTCCATGTTATTTCATCTCATCTCTTCTAATAGCATAGATGTAACCACATTTTTGAACTTCAACATGGTATTATTTATTCGAATAGCCTTGACAAATCTATCCCAAGAATATGGAAAATAACACAACAAATCGACACATTTTTCCTGCTCAATGATTTTAATATCTATGGACAACAACTGGATAATCATAGTGTCGAACGCAACAGATTTCTTTGTAATCGAATCACCTTGACTCATCCTCAAAAGATATAACTTCCTCTGAAGAAACAAATTGTTGACCAAAGATTTCGATTGGTACAAGTTCTCTAAATTTCTTGTAATTTCTTTGTAGTGTCTTCTTCTAATACATTCAACAATACAAAATACGCTAAATAAAGTCATATTTTACTCCTTTCCTTCACTTTTTTCCTAATCTCCCTTCGGCATACATGCCAGAGTCATTCCTGGGTAAACTGCAACCCGTTGTTCTCAATCCACAAGGAGATACTCCATTTTAATCTTCCAAAGCTAAAAAATTTCCCAATTAAAATTTTCAATTTCTATCCTTTAAGTGTTAGTCATTAGATAGAAACTCCCATTGAAACAAGTATTCACTAGATACATGACCAAACCAAATCGTTTATAGAAAAGGTGCCCCCTACAGTAAAATTTAGCTATGATACCAATTATTGGGTTATGGTACCTATTTATAGTGGTTATGCATATGATTCATATAGTTAGACACAATTATTCATAAGGAAATGACATCCAACATAGCAACACAATACATAAAATTACCTTGGAAACCATTCTATCATGGAAAACCAAGAAATGAATGAGCTTTAACACTCATTTATTAATCAACACTCTTAACCAATGTTTACAATTGTGATTTACTAGACAACAAATCACACTTCATCTCACCATGCTATTTGCATAGACATTACATCTTATGTGTAGATGTAATACATGCATTAGCTCATGGTACCTGAGTTAGTTATAATTAACCAACTACTCATTAATGGAAATCCATGCGCTCCTAACCACTTTTAGTTATTTTGTTACATTTGACTTTGTCGGGTTAACCTTGGTTGATCGCCTGTTGAGCTTCTAGTCATTCTGTTGATTTCCCATTGATTGACTATTTTCCTTCGACTATACAACTATCCTGGTCGGCCAGTACACCAAAATTCCACTATCTACTAACATCCGACTCTGGTCGACTTATACCAATGACCTTGTTGGTGAGATTATATGCCAATTAATTCCCAATATTAAATTGTCATCCAAAGAATCAGATATTTAAAGGTGCAAGCATAGTATTCTCAAGACTAGAGCCTAACCTAGCCTAATCTAATACCTAATCTAAATTCCTCCAAACACACTTCAATGCAAATAAATGAAATAAGAAAAAACAATAATCTAGCACCTTAGGATGATTCCCATCATTGTAAGGTCATATTTTAAAAGTTAGACTTCGATCTTCCTTTGGTGATGAATTTTTTTTTAAAGTGGTTGGATAAGCTATGGGAAAACAATCCAAGATAACAAACTTACAAGAAATAAAATGGAACCAAGGTACAAGAAATAAAACCAAGTGTAGGATGTAAAATGAAATAAAAGTTCAAGAAGATGAACATAAATGTGAATAGGTGTTTGGGTGCAATAACATAACAAAGTTTAAAATTTAAGTGTAGGAACAAAACATCAAATGAAAAAATAAGTACATTCACTAAAAATAAATTTAATTAAGTGCTAAAACAATCCAAATATAAACTACAAAATTTGTAAAGAAAATGTAAAAGCACACATTAAAAATTTAGTCTGAAACATAGCACGAGTCTAGAAAGCAAAACCTATTGTAAAATGAAAGCATTGAACGAAGTACCAAATCAAGAAAACAAAATGAATACAAAGAGGTGAAAGCTAGTAAATAATGTAGAAAACCAATATACTTGTAGGATCAGGGTATTGAAACAAGGAGATCAAAATTATGAAAATAAATCATTAAACATTATTCCAAATATGGAAAACAAATTAATCATAAAATATAACTGTTGAAAGTAACCAAATCTTGGAAAACCAAACTAGTTTTCAAAAACATTGAAACTGAAAGTGGACTAATGATGAACTCTAAATATTAAAATAAAACAAACAAATCTAAAACTAAATTAGATATGGAACAAAGCATAAAAAATACAACAAACAATCATAGTTGGAAATCAATCACAATCAAATCAATTCTATAATATTGAGACATAAATTTGAAAAACAACCCACCATGAAGACTTTGCTAATAAACTCAATTTTAAAAACTAAAATCTAATGCTACATAAAACTGAAATTAAATAGTACAGGAATTAACTCAAATGAAAATTGATCTTCAAGGACTCATTAACTAGTCTATTACTTCTTTCAAAAAATGAATCCTATAGAAATCAAGTCTTGGTATGAGAAAATAAAGAGTTCAAAACTCGAGAACAGAGTTGATTGTAATTTGTATAATAATAAAATTCTCATTTGCAAATGAGTCAACCTCTTCAATCACTGGGATACCACATGAAGAGTGCACTGAAAGATAGATACACTCCTTTCATATTTTAATAGTTTTATGCAAAGTAATTTATCATTCAAAAATATGTAAACATAGTGATGTAGAAGTCCATCTTCTGTTGAGTTTTGTTTGCATTGAAAAATAGTTCAAACCAAGAGATGAGAGATTTGTTGTTATGGTTTTTATTTTTTTGAATAAAATGCACTTTATATCCTTTGTTTTGAAATAAAAAAATTCAAACCAATGCTTCACAAAACACGACATTTGAAGATCTACCTTCCTGTATATGATTTACTCAAGTCAACGAAGATTAATCAAAATTGAACATTACAATCAAAGGATATAGCTGAAGTAATGATGCATACCCTAAAATATGATTGTTGATTAAACATGAATTCATAGAATGAAATTGGAATTGGAATCAGAATTGCAATCAAACAAGATCTAAATAAAAATCAAATTACACATGAACAATTTTTTTTTTTAAATTGCAAATGAAACAAAATCTAAATACTAAGTAAATGAAATATGGAAATAATTACTCACTCTGAGGGTCCCTTCATAGGTGGTGAGTACTGCTTGAAGGTAATCAGATCACTCAAATACTTGGAACCACGAAAAATAACAATAACTCTTTCATTTCATCAATTAAGAAAACTGTAAGTCTTTTACAATATTGACACTGTCATGATAACATTCTAATCTCCATTACAAAGAATGTCCAAAATGATAATAACTACTTTTATTTAGGCCTATGAGGTCTATTTATACATAAAAACCATTGGAATTTGCAAGCCTAGGAAACAAATTTTACAAAGTTAAAACAAATATGGGCATGAAATGTGATTTGGGCAGATTTGTGTCAAAAAACCAAAAATATCTCCCAATCGATTCTGAAATTTGCAAAACGACTCACTTTCTAGCTAAATCAGATCATTTATGAAGTGGGTTTTCAACCATTTTGTAATGTTCTTCACGGTTTGTGTGGAAATCATCCCCGAATCAAATTCCTGGAATAATGACGTGAACCAGAATTGATGCATGCAACATGAATCACTGGTGCGGGAATCATTGGTGCATGAATTCTTGGTGCAGGAACCTTGAGTGTGCTGGCACAGGAACAATTAGTAAAAGAATCTCAAAATGATTCTTTTACTAATTTATACATAAAAACCATTGGAATTTGCAAGCCTAGGAAACAAATTTTACAAAGTTAAAACAAATATGGGCATGAAATGTGATTTGGGAAGATTTGTTTCAAAAAACCAAAAATATCTCCGAGTTGATTCTGAAATTTGTGAAACGACTCACTTTCTAGCTAAATCAGATCATTTATGAAGTGGGTTTTCAACCATTTTGTAATGTTCTTCACGGTTTGTGTGGAAATCATCCCCGAATCAAATTCCTGAAATAATGACGTGAACCAGAATTGATGCATGCAACATGAATCACTGGTGCATGAATTCTTGGTGCAGGAACCTTGAGTGTGCTGGCACAGGAACAATTAGTAAAAGAATCTCAAAATATGGTTTTTATTAGTACAAGATTGTTGAGTATGCTAACACAAGAATATGTTTATTGATCATAGAAATATATCATTAAACCTTCATCAATAAAGCAGTAATAAAACATCTTTAATCGTTAAAAAGATAAGTAGTACACAATAATTAAACACATAGCTCAAATGAATGATTTATTGGAAAACTAGGGGATAATGACTATGAAATGTATTAAAAGCATGGGAATATAACTTGTGAATGGAGGGTTTATATAGTAGAAAGTGTGACATATTTGGATCCCAACACACCTATCAACTTCAATCGTTGATTTCATGAAAGAACATAAATTCCCAACATAATCCATTCTAAATATGGTCCTTCTGCAAGATTTGTTCATCCTACATGCCCTGCAACATTCAATGAGTTAAGAACCTATCATCTGACTTTCTGAACATTCAATAGAATCAACTAGATTCCATCAATGTTCTAGGATGCGTCACTTCAACTTCTGCTTGCAGGATAAGAAACCAGTAAGTCTTCTCAATCATGTTGTAGTTTCTTATTTGTAAGTAAAACGTGGAGGGTAGGCACCCAAGCATCCCTTAGATTTCTATATAAACATGTAAACCTGAATATGAAGGTTTTTTTACCTCATCCTGATGACCTATATTTAACCACTCAATACAATTGGATTTTTTCACACATGGGGTATTTTAGTTGATTTTTGTTTGTTTATTTTTCTGCATTAAGTTTCTTGTGTGGTCTAGTATTGTTTGCTTCCACCATAACATATCTTAACTTGTTCAGTCCTTTATGTTTTTCTCCTATCGAATCCCTGGGAAATATGGATCACTTTCTCCTAAGTATTCCCTTAACCATGTATTCCTTCCAATAACCATTCCCTTCCTATTCCCATATTCCTCTTTTACCTCTGCATATTGCTATAAAACTCATGATGTGTATTCTTTCCAATAACCATTCCATTCACATTCCTATATCCTTCCTTTCCCATACATATTACCATAACCATCACCTACATATATTCCCAATTGTTCCCTTCCCATACCCTACACGTCACTTGCACATATTACCCCCTACCCATGTATCTCCCCATATATTACTCTAATTGAACTAACCTTGAGTGGGAGCTTCCAACATCGACTAATCAATCATAGATTTATAACATTCACACCCCTACTACTCAATGCACTCAAATCATAGATTTATAAATAAGTTATTGAACCAAACCATAATTGAGTAGTCTCTTAATCACATATTTATAACAAATTATTAAATGAGACACATAAATAGAAATTATGATCAAGTGGATCTAAACCTTTTTGAGGGGATGATAACCAAATAGAGAGAGAGAAAAACAAACTTCAATTTTTTCATTAGTTGAAACTTCTAAATATAAACAATGTGACCAAATAAATTTCCTGTGATATCCTAATAGACTAGCTCCATTCAATCAAGCACTAAAACAAATGACCATTTTAATGGCGGTTTTCCTAAAACCACCTCCAAAAATTTTTTAAGGTCTTTTGGGACGGTTCTTAACCCCTGCAAAGTCCCAAGAATTGGAATTTTGGAGGCATTTTTTTAAACCATCTCCAAAAGTCCAATTCTCAGGAATTTTGAAGGGATTTTTTAAAATACCCCCCTAAAATTCCTTTTCATGGTAGTTTAAAAAATACCCTAAAATTAAATAGAATTGGACTTTTGGAGGTAGTTTTTAAAGGCCACCTCCAAAAGTCCAATTCTCATGACTTTGTTTTTTGGAGGGGAGGGTGTGGCCGGGGGGGGGAAGGGGGTAGGCTATTGGTTGGAATACCCCCTCCTAAAGTCCGATAATTTTAAACACCGCCCCCTCCACCCTGCCCCCCCCCCCCAAAAAAAAACACATGGGAATTGGAGTTGTGGGGGCGGTTTTTTAAAGACCAACCCCAAAAGTCCACTTCCACTAAAATCCCAATTCTTGTGACTTTTTTTTTGGGGGGGGGGGGGTGGGGAGGGGGGTTGGAGTACTCCCCCTAAAGGTCCTTTTATAGTGACTTTTAAAATTCCTCCCCCAAAATTCCAATTGTCATGAATTTGGGTTTATTTAAAGACCCTCCTAAAGGTTTTATCAACGTGGTTTTTGAAACCCCTTGCCCCCCTGAAAAAAAATGTCTTGATAATTGAAATTTTGGTAGTCACTTTGTAAAACACCTCCTCCAATTGTTAAGTTCTCATGAATTTTAGGAGTGGATTTAGAAATACCACCCCTAAATACATCTTTCAAAGCAGTTTCTTACCCCCCTCCCCTCCCACCAAGAAAAAAAGTTAAGATAATTTTACTTTTGGAGGTGTTTTTATAAGAACCACCATCAAAATTCCGATTCTCATGAATTTTAAAGGGGATTTTAGAAGGACCACCCCTAAATATAATTTTAGGTACATTATGAATATCCATAGTTATTAAAACCTCAAATTCCCTATAGTTATTAGAAAATTGTCCTAATAAAGTCCTACCTATAAAGTAGTAATCATATAAGATAAATAAGATATATCCAACTCCACACAACAATCCCTCATTTTGAATAGATACATCAAAGTAGGTCCAAGGGGTGTATTTATCAATTTGAGGTGGGTCGTGATTTTGACCTTATCTATTAGACTTGTAGTATGGAAGTAATGAAAGAGCTTGTGCAAAGACCTAGAAACGAGTGACATATTTGTTCTCAAATATACATTCATTCCCGGCAATCCAGAGTCTCCATAGAATGATATAAGGAACACTTCTATACTAGTTTAAATCACCTCTAACAAACTAGTCATGTATGTTAAGTTAGAAGGTATCCTTTGTCCACAATCTTGAAACACCCAGTAAAGTCTCTCCATGACTCCAAACTTGGATAGAGAGAGTGTAATCACATAATAAATGTTGAATTGTTTCATATGCATTTTTGCATAGGAAACACCATCCAAGGCCTTCCATTCTCTTCCAATTTGGGACTCTATATTTCAAAATGAGTGAAATGAATAGAGTGATTTTTGGAGGGGTAGAGAATTTCCACAATTTCTTCATCCAACACTTAGTTTCTCCCATCCTATGGGCTTGTTGGGCCTCATAACCCAATGCCTCTTTGTAGTCCATGCCTTTCCCCTACTAATACCAAGCCAATTCATCAATATCCCCTTATATCCTTATTTTAGCTCTCTTCAAATCATCCATAAAATTGGTCCATGCTTGAGCATGAACATCATCCAGACCTATCTCTTGAGAAGATAACCATCCGTATGACCAAATTGAAGTTTCATTTTCTTTGAAAATTTTATATAAAGTGAAAAAACCTCTCAATTGAATATGTTCAATCACAATAGTGGATAGGAAGACATTATCATTACAGCCCCTAATAACATCTGCACTAGTCCTCACACGATTTCTTGTGCCAACTTTCCATGACAAGTGATTCCCAATAATTGAGAAACCAAGCTAACAAGACTTTCAATTGTTTGAGCATTTAGGGAATATCTTCTTAGGAATTCGGATCTAGTCAATTAAACTATGAGGAACAATATACTTTTGTTGGATAAGTCTTTTGCACATGTCGTCTTTGGTCATTATTTTCCATAAAAGAATTCGTAGCAAGGGATTTTCCAAACATGTTTAGGTCTTTGATTCCCCATCCCCCATAATTCTTGGCATTTGAAAAAGGTCAATATTTATAACAAAATGAGTCCAAAAAAGAAGAGAAACCATTTTTAGCTAATAATATAAATAAATAGATATTGAAAAATTATTGAATGGATGATTACAATGATAGATTAGCCTAACTTATATAGGATTCATAGAAACTCTTTAAAAAGGTCACGTCTCTTTCAATATTTAATTATTATTAATTATTTTTATTAATAGCTATTTTATAATTTTATGTTTGTAACAATGCCACCCTCTTTAAGGGAATCATTGTCCTCAAATACGATTTTGTTGATGTCAACTTTATTATGGTTTTGCGATGAAATGGTTACTTGCAACGTGTAATTTGGATTGGTTCCTTTATCTTGATGTAGGCTTGGATTATTTTGTGTTGTAATCTTTTCTGCTTAAATGGTGAGTTCTCAATCCATTTAACCTATAATTATTTGCTTCCCTATCGTCTTTTCAATTCCATTGGTTGTGGATCCAATATTAGATGTCATAATAATGGAGGTATTTTTAAGAGAAAATCTTCGATCTTGGAAATCAAAATGATGGTCGTTCTTAAGTGTTTGGAGTTTGAAAATATCAAAGCGATATTTTTGAATTTCATCATGCAATATTATTGTAAATGGACTCCATTTTACAACCTCATAGAGTGTGAACTTTAATTATAACAATTTCAAATATATGTTGTGGTTGTCACAGAAAAACATGCACATCTAAATCGACATCAACTTGATTAGAAATATCTAAATCTTGTATCGGTTTTCTATTAATAGTATCCTTCATGACTTATTTATTGGAAGGAATTTTAAGAGCCTTAATTCTTGATTTCCACATGACTACAAACAAATATTCAATTATGGAGCAACATAATTTTTGTTCATTTGTAGTAACTCTCTTAATAGGACCTTCTGAACATGTGGATGCAATAACTACTATTTCATCTGTGTCAACAACAATAGGGCCACTATCATATTCATCATCATTTGGAATGTAAGCAACAATTGGAAAGGGAATAAATTCCACATAACTATCTACACTAGTATTTGTAGAATCATCATCAATCCTTCCAATTTGTTTAAGTATATATTGGTTGCTTCCATGGCTTCCAACTTCATTAATCAGATCAATAAATTGATCCAACAAAGCTGATTGAGAACGATGTGCAAGTGTTTTTATTGGAATATCAAGCAATACTGATTAGGGGGGATGAATCATTATTGGTATACTTTATTAAAATTTTACCACTTAAATATTAAAATCAACAATAGAAACAAAACATAATATTTTATCATGGAAACCCACTAGGAAAAACCACAAACACTTTCTATTACTGCAAAATTATATTTATAAATATTTCGCAATAACTGACTTCCTAGATGTGACAACACCTGAAATTTCCATCTACGACTAAAGGATACACCAACACCCTGGTTTTTGTCTATAAATGAAGGATGAATCAACACCTTGTTTACCAACTACGACTGGAAGGAATATTTGACTTCCTATGGGCTTCTGTTTCCTGCACTTGCACCTCCCAACCTCTCTTGAATGATTATGTGATTTATGTTGTCTGTACACTATATAATTGAAATGTTTGTGTGTACAAAGACAATTATTTACATGACTAGATATTTGTTTATATACCCTCAATCATGCCTCTATACCTAATAGTCACAGCTCTTCAACTTGACCTTTAACAAATAAAACTAATTTAGAATTACCTTTCTCTATTAATCCTACAAATTTTAACCATATGATTATGAAATATTCAACTTCATAATAAATATTTATACTGTTTAACTTCCAACCCTTTGTATCTTTTGATTACAATATGTCTTCAATTCTGAATCCAACTGATTGATTATGACGTCAAAAGTCAACTATAAAAGCATAATGTGTATTCTAGTGTTTCTGACTCCACCATTTCGACTTCGATTTTGTCAATTATGATAAACTAAACTCCGTCCATTCTGAAATTTATCGATTATGATGTTTCACTACACTTTGTCGACTCTAACTTAGTAATTCAATGTCAAACTATGACTTCGACTCCGATTCATGACTTTGGTTCCGACACTGTCAACTCTTATTTCGACTCAACTGATAATGGTTGACACATAGTCGACTTCGACTGAAATGGTTGACAATTTCAACTCCAGATGGCAATGGTTGAAAATAAGTTGACTTCAAATAACAATGGTCGACAAGAGGTTGACTTTGACTAATAATGGTTGACAAATTTTATTCCGACTAACAATGGTTGACGACTTCAACTTCGAATGGAAATGATCGACAAGAGGTCAAATTCGACTAACAAAGGTTGACAGCTTTGAATCCAACTAGAAATGGTCGACAAGAGGTCGAATTTGACTAACAATGGTCAACAACTTCAACTATGACTAGTTGTCGACCTCAACTATAATACAATAAGTCTACACCAACATTCAACATGTTCGACTTGCTTTCCTTTTTTCTTTGTTATTAATGAACTTCTTTAACATCAATGACAATCATACCCAACGTTCTCCCTCTTTTTCATTGATGACAAAAACTCTTAATTTTTCTCCCCCTTTGACATTAATGATAAAGGATCTCATAACTCCCCCTGTTAACTATATCCACCTTTTGTGACAGGCTGCAATTTTCAGTTTTATCCTAAGGAAGATGGATAACCCGAATATTCTATATGAGATATGAAGAATATCCTTGAGTCAGTGGTTTAGTAAATATGTCTACAATTTGTTCCTTAGTATCGACATACTCCAATTTGACAACCTTTTGTGACACTTGTTCTCTTAAAAAATGATATTTTATTGGATTATGTTTGGTTTTCGAGCGCATAACTAGATTTTTGGATATGTTGATGGCACTCGTGTTGTAATAGTGTATCACAATTGGGTCCTCATATTTCACAAGTAGATATTCTATTTTTTGTTTCATTCATATGACTTGAGTACAACATGATGCAGCAGCTATATACTCATCTTCTACTGTCGAAAGTGAAATGGAGGACCACCTTTTGATTATCCATGATACCAAGAAAAATCCCAAGTAAAATGATGATCCAATGGTGCTCTTTCTATCATAAATACTTCCTTCCCAATATACATCAGTATATGCCTTCAGTGAAAAGTCATTTCCTTTTGTATACCATAAACCACACTTCATAGTTCCTTTTAGATATATGATGGCCTAAATGACCAAATATGTCCAAGACTTCTGTCAACACGTTGAATTTCCTGATAGAAATCTTCCTTCCGCAAACTCTATGGAATGCGGGATGCAGGAACATCTTTCTTTGAATTCTGTTCCCCGCAGATCTTCTGAAACTCTCCTTTCTGGAACTTGTGGGATGCAGGATGCAGATTCACAATATTATTTCCATAAATAATTATGTCCGCAATCGTCTATTCTGCATGCAGGATGGGGAATGCAGGATTGCAATTTCCATATTTCCCCAATTTTGCAACTCAAACTTTCCGCACCGTTGATTCTTGCGGGTTGATTCTCAGCCATTAATTTGTTTCCAGATGTGGAATAGATTGTGACCATTGATTTCCGCCACGATGTTTCTCCACTGTTCGATCTCCTCTGAGATCTTTCTTTGTAGATCACCAAATAGATCACTGACAAGATCAATTTCTCTGTTACTTAGAAACTAAGAATTTATACACATAATTTGTATGGAGCGGACGTAGGATGAATTCATAATTCTACAGATTTATATATCAACATGGAATTCATCAAAACATACAAAATGTAATCCTTTGTTCTTTATTCAATCAGACCGAAAACTCAAACACAGAGAATTTACTTCTTCATTCCTTCTGTGCACACTCTTTGTTATCTCATCTCTCGCTTTACTTTGCTGCACTCTTTTTTTTCATTCTATTACATTCAAATCATTTTATAACACTCACAAAAACTTGTTAGATCCGATGAAGTTGGATCTGAGGACCTGTTGTAATATCGCTGATCACAGAGGGTTACAAATAATACACATAGAAGCATATAAACATAACAGACACAAGAGACAAGAATATAGATAAGGAAGTAATAGATTATATTATAACATGAAGGTCCATACATACACAAAACTGAACCAAGTTCTCATCTAGATCAACAGCCTAATATATATGATTACAAACAGTTACAAATAACTACTTGTTGGTTCGGTCAACTGACACGACTTTATGCGGCTGACCTAATCTCTAATTAGTCGGGTCATCGAATAGCTCCTCCAACATCTCCCCCAGGAACAAAATCTTTCTTCGTCCCAAAGAAATAGGGGAGGGACTCAACAGTGTACTGTCTGAGGTAGTTACTTCTACTATTGTTTATCTTCATGGACTGTGTAGTTGGATGGTTGGTCGTTTTTGCACACATATTTCCACAATGGCTTCTGCTGTAATGGCCAGTTGGTATTGAAACTCTGTCCAATTCTGTAGTACTTTCTGGATGTTGATATTCAATGTTGTGATGCTTAACAGAGTTGACATTTTATCCTAGATGGAAAGATCTGCAATGATTTCCATGTCGGGTCCCATGAATTGATATTTTTCTTCCTCTGCATCCAGTAGTCTCTTTATTTGCAGGCAGATTGTATCCAGTTTATTGAGGCTCAGTAGTGCTTGTTGCACCCATTGGTATGCTTGTTTCTCCAGTTTCTGTAGTTTGGCTGTTTCCAATACAATTTGTTCTTGTATTTTACTTCTCATTGTTTCTTCGATGCCTCACCTCTTTTCTAGCACTTGAATTTGCTCACGAGTCTGGCGGGTCTGCTAAAATACTTGTCCGTAGTAGGTAGGCCAATTGTGGAGTACTTCTCTTGTGATGATAGACTCTTCCAAGTGGTCCTGTAGTACTTTGTGAGCTTCCGAGAATGTTGTATACTACTGCCTTAGTAGTCTAGATGTTTCCTCTTTTTGATATTCCTTTGTATTTTGTAGGTGTATTTGTAGGGTCGACACAACACTTTCAAATAGCTGATATGCTTTTTCCAGTGGCTTTTCGGTGTCGTCCTCTATTGGTCCTGGTATTACTATTTGGATTAAAGTTCTGCATTTTGTCAGAAATTCAATTTTATCTTTCTTAGTGCCATCGAGCTGCTCTCGTCTAGTCTAGTTTCTTGTTGCTACTTCTGTGGCAAGAGTTTATTCTTTTTGTCTTTTCTTTTTCTTTTGTGTCTATGCTGGTCTGTCTGTTGTTCTTCCTATGGTTCTGTAAGTGGTTGATTTCCCTATGGCTGGTTTCTTGGCTGCTGATCTTCAATGGTTGATGGAATTTCTGGTTGAGATTTTTAGGTGGAACTTGCAGCTCAATGTGTATCTGGGGGATTTGAAATAGGTGGTTCAGGGTTTGGAAAAGGTTCTGGATTGGGAGGTGGTGATGGAGATGGTGAATGGTCTAGTGTAATTGGTGTAGTGGGGATATTTTCAGTCGATAGTGGATCTTCGACTTCTGGTGGTGAATTGGCCAGGTCATCAAAGAATAGGTTGTTGATTGTTAAAATATCTCCCTAGTTATCTTCTTCCGTGTCTCTTGTTGGTTCATTGGCTAGTAAGGGCTGTGAGACATTTGATGGGGTAAATGATGAAGTGTGGCTTGCAACAATTTGAGATGTCCTATCGAGGTTCCTTAAGAATATGGACTTGATAGTTCCCACAGATCTTGGTTTTTGGGGTATTTGGTCGATTTGATGAGAGAGGATCTGGCGTGGTGAACTAGATTCAATTAGTGGAAATTTGGTGGTAATTTTCTGAACAGAGGTGAGTAATTCAGGTAGTTTTTCAATGAATGCCTGGAAATCACCATCATGGTCGAATCATTCTTTTAGTGTCTCCGGCATAACTTTCTTGTAGATGTCAACAGGGTTGATAGTGGGTAGATGTGGGGTATCTTCTTGTGTGATCTGGGTTGGGGATGGGGGTGGGGGTGTAGATACTAGATCAACAATGTTCTCACCGATTGAAGGGGTTGCAGTTTTTACCTTTTTTGGTCTTCCTTCCTTTTCTCCTGCATCGACAAACCACTTGAATTATGTTTTGACCAAAATTTTATTTGCTGCTGCGTCTTCTATGATTTCGACAACAGTAGCCAGCAATTCTTCTTTGGCTTCTGATTCAGATAGGATAAGCTTACGCTTCCCCTTCCCTTTTTCCTGATTTTCCTTCCCTTTCCTTGAGGCTGTTATTTCCTTTGCTATTTTATTTAAGTTTTCTTTTGTCATAGCATATTCTGGATTATCCAATTCAATATCTTGTTCTATCTGCTCTTCTCCTTCCTCCTGTCGGTGAGATGGGATGATATTTTTCTCTGTGGGCATGACCACTTGCTGTCCAGTTGGTGCACTTCCCATTTGGATAGGTTGTGGCATAGTTGTCAGTTGAAGTCTATTGATGTCCTCTGCTAGTATATCTTCTGACATGAAGGTACTGATATATAAGTGGAGTTCATAATCCTCCTCTTTTTCTTGGTCGGTCAATGGTTCTTCAATTGGTTGATTTATTTCTTTAGCCTTTGCTGGTATCAACAACTTGGTATTGGATTATCGAGCTAGTTCTTGGAAAATATCCTCAAATGTTGGATAATGGTCGAGAGGTTTTTCTTTTTCTTTTTCCCCTTGCATGTACCAGACTACAGTGTGGTCAAGTTCTAGTTGAATATGTGTAGTTTTTGGTAGACTTATTCTGATGCTCTAAGGCACCCTCCATCTAGTTGTCTAGACCTTTAGAGTCTGGAACCAATTTTCCAGTATTACTTTGAAATTTGCTAGTTCTTTCAAAGTTCCATTCTATGAAAATGGTTTGAACCTCTACATGTGATATTTTCCAAGTTCTTGGAACTGCTTATCTTCAACTTGACATAAGTGGTACATGGCTATCCAAATTATTAGTGATGGGAACCTGATAATTCCATCTGAATCTTGGCATTTCTCACATATGGTCTTGAGCATGTTGGCGACATACTGAGAATGTTTCTAGTGTCTTCTATTGTGTTGACTACCTCTAGCATNAACTCAAAATGGGCCTCCTAAAATGAACTAATAAAATAATAGTTAAAATAATAAAATAATATTTATTAATTTTGGAGGAAGAAAATAAAAAAACTACTTTCTTTTTTGTATTTTTGACATATTTCCTTGTGTTTTTACTCAAATTTCGATCGGGAGAGTTCATTGGATGCGGAATTAAATTCCACATCCAACGACTACCCACTCGGCATACTTTTGACGGACCCCGCTACCCCAAAAACAAGATATACCTGAAAAAACAGAATGATGATGTCATCATTCCATTTTTTCAGGTATTTCTTCTTTTTGGGGTAGCGGGGTCCGTCAAAAGTATGCTGAGTGGGTACTCATTGGTTGAAAATTTTAATTCCGCATCCAACAAGCTCTCCCGATCAAAATTTGAGTAAAAAAATAGGGAGATATGTCAAAAATACAAACAAAAAAAGTAGTTTTTTTAAGATACCTATCCCCAAATTTATATTAAAAAAGTGTTTAAGACCTATACGGTATTTCAAATTTAAAGAAATTTCATTGGATAACACATGATGACATGGAATTTGAATAAAAGTTAAAAGGCCCATTTTGAGTTGAAATTTCCTCTAATGTAGCTTCAGATCGCTCACTCATCTTGTAGGGGTGAGTCTTGTCGCTATGATTTTGGCCATGATTTGCGGCGTCTAGGCTTGTATTTGACTGATCATTAGCCCTTTTGAGTTCTTCCCTGATGGTGTTCCTGTTAGTCATTCTACCAATCCTTCTTTTATTCTAATAGGAATAGGGTCACCTTGGTGTGAGAGACCGGTAAGATTGTATATGACTTCGCCAAAAATTTCTACTGGTCTATCGAAGTAGAATTTGCCATTGTGATACCGACTGATGATAAATTTTATAGTTGTTTCTTTTGTTTTGCCAAAACTTGCCATGAAAGGTGTATTCATGTGACTCATAATGGTGTTGTCGATTATCTTCTCTTCTCTTCTTCTTGTGTCATTTTCTTGTCCACATAGGCCGATTCTTTGATTTCTGCCTAGGTTTTTTTCGATGAAGTTTCCTGTACCTTGGCATTTTTTATGTTTATTAATCTTCTCATGAGTGGGGTTTTGGTGGATTGTAGTTATTTTGTTTTTGCAGCTACGACTCTGGTTTGCTTCGGGGCCATTTTTTCGGTCTCTTGGTCGAATTTACTTACAGGGTTTCTGCTCTAAAATTTCTGAATACTTGGTTGCTCTATTTCTTCAGAACACAGTAAATGATCTTTTTTGGCATAGTATTTATAGCTGGATTGGGGTGATGATTATGACGATGGATGTATTAATGGCGGAAATGATGGTCAAGGAAGGTCTATCAATTTTGCGTTAAATGCATTTTTATTTTGGCGCTCCCTCTGACCATAGTCATGAAGGCGTGATTTGACCTTTGGAGTCGTTGGTCAATGTCGATCATGCGGGTGGTCGATGGGGGGGGTGTCGGTTGTCGAAGTTCAATCTAGTAAATATTTTGAAATTTACTGTCATTTTGGTTTATGCGTGTTGGATCNTTATAGGTTTTTCTGAACAATTATGGCCGTTATGTATATATATATATATATATATATATATATATATATATTAGATTTACTTAATTTTTGCGCCGTTTTAGTCGGGCACCATTAACAATTTTCTGAAATATTATGTCTTGTAATGTCCTTAGTCAGACTGATCCATTGGCATGGATATATTCAACAATGTAAGGTCCCGTCCATTCTATGTGTAGCGTTTTGGCTTTTCCTTTTACTGGTCTGTTATATAGCAGAGAAAGATCTCCTACCGACAAATTTTTGTTTTTGATATTGCGGTCATTCCAAGACTTCTGCTAATGTTTTTGAATTTATTGATGTTGTAAAGCCAGCAGTCGATGTTCTTCTAGCTTACTTAGTTGCATCAGTCAGTCCTTCCTTCCTTCTTCGACATCGACATGTAAGATATCTACTATGATAGGTGTTTATTGTCATAAATATAGTGGAACTACTACTTCTTGGCCATAGACTAGTTGGAATGGTGTTTGGTCAATTGAACATTTGTATGCTGTCCTGTAAGCCCATAATACTACAGGGATATTTTCATCCCAATCGTCCTTGTTGGTGTTGCAAATTTTTGTTGAAGGGCCTCTATTTCCCCATTCGACCGAGGGTGATAAGTTGTACTGCGTCGGTGGTCAATTTTGAATTGGTCTATCAGTGCTTTGATGGTTTTGTTAATGAAGTGTGATCCTTGGTCATTGATTAAGGTTAGTGGACATCTGTTGTAATCTCATAGATCACATAAGGTTACCAATAATACACACTAAAACATATTTAAATATAAAACAGGGATAAGAGATAAGAACAGATAGATGAATAAAGAGATTATATGATACAAATGAGTCCATACAACATAGAGAACTGAACTGAGTTCTCATCTGGCTCAACAGCCTTGATATATATGATTACCGAGCGATAACAAAATAACTACCTATCGGTTCAATGAACCGACACGACCTTAGGTGGCCGGCCTATTCTCTTAGTTTAGTCAGCTGACTAACTTAGTCGGCTGATCGACTAAGTCGGCCCATCAACTTAGTTGGTTGACTAAATCGGCTCTCATTCAAGTCATTCTAAGTGCTTCCTCAGTGGTTTTTTTGCTCTCTAATTCCTGAATGCCTTGTCGAGTCTGTCGAGTTTGTTAATAAACTTTCCCGTAGTGAGTAGGCCAGTCTCTTAGTACTTCTTTGGTTACGACAGACTCTTCCTTATGATCCTGCAATACTTTATATGCTTCCGAAAATGCATTGTGTTGTGCCATGAGGATTCGGGCAGCTTCCTCTTTTTGTTCCTCCTTTGTTTCTTGAATGTGCACTTGGAGGGTCGACACCATGCTCTAAAATAGCTAATACGCTCTTTCAAGCAGTCTATCTGTGTCGACCTCTATGGGGCTCGACAAGACAGACTGGGCCAAATTCCTGCATTTGTCGAGAAACTTGACCTGTTCTGTGTTTTTGTCCTTGAGTTCTTTATTTCGTCGCTCACTCCTTGTCTTTGCTTCACTCGCTAGTGTTTTGAGGAGTTGTCCCATCTCTGTGTCAGTCAAGGATCTTGCATCCTTCAAGATAATTTGGAGTTTGGGAAGCTTTCCATGATGCTCCTTCTTCTGTTTCTCCTTGTTCTTCTTGTGCTTTTCTTTGTCTGCCTCATGTTTACCTGCAACAGTCAATGTGGGATCTTTGTTTTGTGGGTTAGAGGACAATGGTTTGTCTGGTTAGGGAGGTAGGATGATTACCACCTCTGGTTGTGTGGATGTAGTCGGTTGTGGTGGGCCTATTTCTGAGTTAGGGGGTGGTGGTGATGGAGTTGGCGAATGGTCGGGGGTGATTGGTTTGGGGGAAGTATGGTTGAGTGGTGGGTTGTTAGGTCGGGTGTGTGAGTTTATGTTGGAAGACATTTTTGCTTCCGTCGGTGCAGTGGCTGGTAGGTTGGATTGGGGTACGGGGTCGGTCGGTGCAATAATGGAGGATCGATGTCCAATCACTTTACCTTCCTTGTCGGGATTTCTTGTGAAAGTCAACGTGGTGGTTGCAACGATTGGGGGCTATGTGCCCTATCCTGTGAAGATAGGTGCCTGGGTAGAAATATTATGAGTCGACTTAAATAATGCAGGCAGTGCCTCAAAGAAATGTTGTAAGTCGCTATCTCTGTCGAATTTTTCTTTCACCGTCTCTGACATTGCGCTTTTGTATAAGTCGAGGGGGCTGACTAATTGTTGTGCCGGTGCTCACTCCTCAGTTATTTTTGTTGGTGATGGGGGTGGAGGTGTCGACACAAGATTGACGGCGTTTTCAGGCGTTGTCGTAGTCTTTGCTTTCTTCGGTCGACCTGCTTGTGCTCCTGCGTCGATAAAGCGCTGGAACTGGGTTTCAACCAGCACTTTGTTTGCGGTGGTATCCTCTATGATGTCGAGGGTCGTGGCTACCAGTTCGTCTTCGTCCTCTGATGATTCGGCAATGATAAGCTTGCACTTACCTTTACCTTGTTGTTGTTCTTGTGTTTTTAGTTTCTTCCTGGCTGCTGCTATTTCTTTTGATAGTTTGCGAATTATATCTTTTGTAACAGCATACTCAGGTTTGTCGGGTTCTGTCTCGCCCGTCGGTGCTTGAGTCGGGACGACACTTTCTGTAGCCAGAGGAGGTATCTACTGTTGTGGCTACATCTTTGGCTTTGCAGTCTGGGGTTCTATTCTCTTGGCGGTCAGAGGTTTGATAGTTATCTGCAGTTGACCGGTGTCTCCTCTGACACAAATGTGCTAATGTAGAGGTTGAGCTCATAGTCTTCCTCCTTTTCTTGGTCCATGAGTGGCTCCTCAATCAAGAAGTTGATCTATTTTTCTACTGCTGGTACTGGTATTTTTGTCTTGGCCTGTCGAGACAGTTCTCGGAAGATCTAGTCGATAGATGGATTGTAGTCGAGGGATTTGGCGTTGGAATTGTCACCTTGCATATACCACACCGAGGTATGGTCGAGCTCCAGCTGGATGTGGGAGTTCGCTGGTAGATTTTGTGGGATGTTTTTAGGCACCCTCCATCTAATCACATGGACTTTGAGTTGTTGGAGCTAGTTGTCCAGAAATACTTTCCCGTGCTCTAGTTTGTGCAAGGTTCCTTTCTGGGAGAAGGGTTTAAACCTCCACATGTCGAACTTCGACGGTTCTCAAAAGACTGGGATCCCTTATGGGCAGATGTGGTACATAAAAATCCATAAGATGAGGGAGGGGAACTTGATGATCCCCCCCGTTTCTTGACATCGCTGACAAATGGTTTTTACCATGTCGACGACATAATCACCCCATCTGTATATTCGTCCGTCGGTGGCAATAGTGTCGACGACTTCTAGCATCTCTAACTTAAGGTCGTTGCCTCGACCTGCTAGAGTGAGTGTGATTGCAATTATTTTGGCCACAATCTATGGCATTCAGGTTGTGATTTGGCTAATCATCAACCCTTTGGAGTTTCTACCAGAAGGTGACCCAGTGAGCTCTTCGACCAGTCCTTCTTTGATTCTGACCGGTATGGGGTCTCCTTTATTAGAGAGATCGGTCAGCTTGGAGATGACATCTCCAGAGATGTCGACCAGCTCATTGAAGTAGAATCAGCCATTGTGATACTGACTGATTATGAACTTGACAGCAGCCTCCTTCGTGCCACCAAAGCTAGCCATCAACGGTGCATTGGCATAGTCAAAGAGAGTGTTGTGTCTGACTTTCTCTGCTACTTGAGTAGCCTTTTTGTCGGCAAAGGCCAATTCTTTTATTTCAGTCCATAGATTTTTCCATGAGCCTTCCTGTACTTTGGTGTTTTTGATGTTCTTCAGCCTGCGGACTAAAGGTGTATCCACAGCCTGTATCTCTTTGGCCTTGGTCAAGGATTTGGTTTGTTTAGGGGCCATTGTGTCTATTTGGTGGTCGATGTCACTAAGGGTTTCTCGGCTTTTGGTCGAATGGATGCTTTGATGCTCTGTCTATATAGGTTGTGGTGAATGAACCTTCGGTGATCCAGTATTTATAGGCGATGCTGTGGTTGTGTGTGACGATGGGTGTATTAATGGCAGATGTGATGTTCCAGTTGGAGTATGCGAGTGTGTGTTAATGGTGAATTGTTTCGGTGCTCGATGTCATGAATGCATGATGGGACTATCGAAGTTGTCAGTTGATGTCGGTGATGAGCATGGTTGACGGAAGTAGTCGGTCGATGAAAGTGGTCAATGGTACTAGGTCGATGGTCATGATGGTGGTTGTCGAGATGGTGATTTCCTGTCATGTTTTTCTGTTTGTAGGGTATTATTTTGTTTTTGGAATTTTTAGTTTTTTATGGATTTTGGTTGATGGTTATGGTCGTTATATGATTTTTTTTTTGAATTAGTTTCTGTAGCGTTTTATTCGGGCTCCATTAACGAGCTTCCGAAATACTATGCCCTGTAATGTCCTTAGTCGGACTGATCCGTTGGGATGTATATCTTTGAAAACGTAAGGTCCCATCCACTCTGTGTGGAGTTTCTTAGGTTTTCCTTTGACCCGACTATTGTATAGTAAAGCAAGGTCATTGACCGAAAGGTTTTTGTTCTTGATGTTGCGGTCGTTCCATGCTTTCTGTTGTTGCTTCTGGATTTCCTGGTGTTGTATAGCCATGAGTCGGTGCTCTTCCAACTTACTGAGTTGCAATAGTCAATCCTTCCTTCCTTGTTTGACATTGACATGTAGTATTTCTGTGATAATAGGTGTCTGTTTTCGGAAGTGTAGTGGAACTACTGCTTCTTGTCCATAGACTAGTCAAAAGGGAGTTTGGTCGGTCGATCATTTATAGGCTGTTCCGTATGCCCATAAGACTGTAGTTATTTTCTCAATCCAGTCGTCCTTGTCAGCATTACATATTTTAGTTAATCCTCTTGTTAATGTTTTATTGAATGCTTCAATTGCTCCATTCGACTGAGGATGATATGATGTACTCTAACGATGGTCGATTTGGAACTAGTAGGTTAGGGTTTTTATAGTTTTGTTGATAAAGTGTGTCCCTTGGTCGCTAATCAGGGTTAGTGGACATCCAAATTTAGTGATGATGTTCTCATAGATAAACTTAGCAACTATCTCACTAGAACACGTATCGACTGGTTTATCCTCTTCCCATTTAGTGACATATTCCACTGCAGTAATAATATACCTTGCACTTGATCTTTTTGTTGGGATAGGAAATGGTCCTATGAATTCTATGGCCTAGATTTCAAATGTGAGACTGGGGTTTACTGATATCAAGGAGATTTCTGTACTAGGAAGGGGTCGACCTAGTCGTTGACATCTATCACATCGACTAACAAAAGTTTTGCAATCTCTGTGGAGTGTCGGCCACCATAATCCTGACTGTTGGATTTTCTTTGCAATTGTGTCTGCTTGAAAATGTCCTCCTGCAGGTCCATAGTGTGCTTCATACATAATTTGGTCTCGTTCATGTTCTAGTACACACCTTCTGAGGATGTCATCTAATCCCATTTTGTATAAAAATCCATTAATGAGACTATATGGTGTAGCTTTCATAGCTAAGATCTGTTTTTTCTTGGTGCTCATACCTTCTGGTGCACGTCTGTACTATAAGAACTGAGCTATTTCTTCTAGTTCTGCTGGGACTGTTTCTATCCGAAATAAGTGTGCATCAGGTAAGTCGTCATTGACTCTTGTTGGTTCTTATCCTGTGTTGATTCAGGATAGATGGTCAAGACCTACATTTGACTTTCCTAGTCAGACAATGACTTCAAACTCAAATTCTTGGAAGAGAAGTAGCCATCGACAAATCCTTCCATGATGGAGTGGTTTATTGACAAGATACTTCAGGGCTTGATGGTTGGTATAGAATATAAATGGGTTAGCTAAGAGATAATGTCTATATTTTTGTAGGGCAAAGACCATTCCTAGGGCTTCTCTTTCTGTGGTCGAATAGTTTATTTCAGCCTTGTTTAATTTTTGGCTACTGTAAACTATGGGATAATTCATTCCATCATCTCCTGGTTGAGTTAGGATTGCTCCTATTGCTAGGCCTGATGCATCAATATGGACATGGAATTTAAGCATCCAGTTTGGAAACTTTAGGATGGGGGCTTCGACTAGTTTTCTTTTTAGTTTTTCGAATGATATGTTGCACTCCTCTATCCAGTTAAATTCTTGATCTTCCCTTAATAGTTCTTCAAGAGGATAGGTCATATCTGATTAATATCTTATGAATTTTTTGTAATAGCCTATGTGGCCAAGTAACACCCTGACTTGTTTGGGGTTTACTGGTGGTTTCAGGTCAAGGATAATTTTAATCTTTGCTAAGTCGACCTTAATACCTTCCTTAAAGACAATGTGCCATAATAGGATCCCTATGGGGGTCACAAATATACATTTCTTGATATTTGGGGAAAGTTGAATCTGTCGACATCTCTCCAGCATAAGTATGAGCCATTTGCAATGATCTTTTAGGGTGGAGTATATTGTCCAGTCATCAAAGTATACTTCCATGGTCTTGTAAATGTATTCTTGAATTGTTTTAACCACAATTCGAGAGAACACTACAGGTGCATTCTTTCAACCAAAAGGCATAACTTTGTAAGCAAAGGAACCAAATTCACATACAAAGGTTGTCTTCTTCTGGTCCTCTTTAGCTATTGGTACTTGGTTATAGCCTAAGAATCCATCTGTAAATGAGTAGCATTCATGTCCTGCAACTTCATTCAATATTTCATCTGCATAAGGGGTTGGAAATGGGTCTCTTAGTGTTACTTTGTTTAGTTCCCTGATGTCGACACAAATTATTAGTCTGGTCGGGTCATGTTTCTTAGGTTGAACCACCATTGGACTTGCCCATTCTGATTGGTCGATAGTCTAGATGATTCCTGCTGCTAACATGTTATCAATTTCCTTTTTGACTATCTCCTTGTATTTGTGAGCTAGTTTATAAGGCCTTTTCTTCACAGGTCAAACATCAGGTTTAGTATCAATTTTCATTTCTCCCATTTCATGGACTAAGCCTTTTAGGTCTTTGTAATATCTAGCAAAGACATCTTGGAACTCCTTTAGTAAGTTCACTATCTCTGTGGTCTGTTCTTTGCTCCAGTAGTCACCAATATTTGCCATTTTTCGTTGATCATCATTTGAGATGTAAAATTCTTTAGTTTTTACTTTAGCATCTAGTCACTCTGGTGCTTTGGCTTCATTGATCGGTCGACTTCCTTCTTTGAATTGTGAGAATGTGGCAGGGAAGTCGGCTGTAGTCATTCTGTCGGTATCTGTTTTTTCTGTTGTTTCAACTTTCAGGATGGTGCAAATAGGTTTTGTTGTTTCGACATGGTTGTATTTCCATCTAAAGCTTTTTCCCTCTATGTTTTCATTTTCTAATTGTAATCTTGTTGACTGAGGCTTTTGCTATGCTGGTATTTTGTTACATTTCCTTGTCTATCGGCGATCTTGCAAGGGTTTATTTTTGGTTGGCTGGATAAATTCTTTAATTTGTTTTGCTGTTTCAACTAGATTTTCATTTTGGGGTATAAAGTTGAAGTCTTTAATAAAATTTTCCCTGAGTGCGTGCCATAAGAAGGTTTCACCTCTAGCTTCTTCTATATTATACCATTTGTTTGGTAAGTCGGCTAGGGTTGATGGGAGCAAGTGTGGCCATGTTGGTTCATCCTTGTATCCAAGTCTTCCCCACTCCTTTTCATAGGTTTTGATATGATCCTCTGGGTCCTGTCCTTGAGTGAATAGAGGTATCTAAGCTTGTTGGGTTAACTTCTTTCCTCCAAACCTTTCGACAAAGTAAGTCGAAGCAGTTGTCTAGGTCTATAGTCTTGTCTAATGGGTATCCCACCATCTAGCAGCTTGTCCTGTAAAAGTTTCAACTAGGATTTCAAGTCGGCCATGTTCACCAATAGTTTTAGACACTTGCTCGACATGCATGACTGGTGATTTCCTTTCCTTATACCTTGGTAGTTGTGTAGTATTCAGGTTGGTCGGTTGTAAGGTAGGGTGTTTTCTCATTTTCTTTTCAAATATTTTTGGGACAATGGATACTATGAAGCACTATTGGGTGGGATTTTTCTACACTTTCTGTATAGTCCAGCACCCTCTTGCTTGTGTTTCATAGTTCTCGATCTCCCAATCATATAATTTAGCGTCTGAGTTATAACCAATTGAGTCTTGGTTACCCAAGTGAAGTTCTCCATGGATTCTTGTTTCTGTGTAATATGCATTGTTGTGGATTTGGTAGAGTTGTCTGACATCGACTTCTTCATCAATAGGTTTAGTCCAAGGTTCTCCTTGAGATGGATGAATGGGTACAATGACCTTTTGTCCATTTCATTTTAATTTGATTCATTCCTTGTCTAAGGATATGGATGCTTTCATCTTTCTACCCCAAGGTCGACCGACTAACGCTGGGAAGGAACTGGATCCTTCCTTTGGGTCAATGATTTCGAAATCGACCTTGGTTGAGATTCATTTTATAGTCGTGTCGACGTTTTTCCAGACTCCAATGGGTTCAATTAGGCCTTGGTCGGCTAGTTTCAGGTATATGCCTGACTCATAGAGTCAAGGTCTGCCCATTTGTTCCCAAGTGTCACGAGTCATGATGTTTACTTGCGAGCCGAAGTCGAGCACTACTTGTCGGACGTGATAACCTTCGATTTCCAGGTCGACAAGTGGGTCAGCATCACTTTTGTCTTTTTGATTTAAGCTGCAAATGTTCTTTGTTTGTTTTTTAGAGTTGGTACCTTTTATTTCATACAACAAATCGATGAACTGGGATATTGAATTATCTGTTTGAATGAGATAGATTAATTCATTTATTGTGTTATGTCGGTTGTTATGAACATTTTCTTGTCGTGTAATTTCTTGAAATACATGAGTTGCTTCTTTATATGTTTGTTTTTCCTTCAGCGGGTCAGGATAGACATTTTTCTCTTTTATTTTACTGATTCTGGGGTTATCAGCTCCTATTTTTGTTCCTTGTCGAGTTACAATATGTAAATTTTTGGTGGTTATTACATCATTTTTTTGCACAAAGGACAAGACATTAACATTTTTTTCATGTTAAGTTTTTCTAACATGGTATGGAAATCCTCTAGTGAGTGATCCCCTACCCCACAGTGAGTACAGAATTTGGGATCAGTTCTATCCTTGTATGGACAGTCTGCGTATCGATGACCCTCTTTATAAAGGTGAAGCACTGGATGGGTCAACGTGGTCGGTTGTCATGATTACCAGGGAATCGACCTCTTCCTCCATAGCCTGTGCATTGATTGTCGTACCGGTGCTCATATCGTCGACCATCGTATATTTGTCCATTCTGATTGTTTGCTAGATTGTTTTGATCGTTATGCTATGCGACTGCATTAGTTTGGTAGACCGCCTGATAATTTTGTCGGTTCTTTAGGTTCAACTGACAGTCGGATGTGTTATGACTTTTGGTCTCGTAGATGGCACAATAGGAAGCCTTTCCGTTCTTCATATTGAACGGGAAATATTTCATCGAGTGATCTCCGTGCTCCTGGAAAATGTCGCAAAATGACTTGGTATGTACAACTCAAACGTCCTGTCGGCTATAGTCTTGTCGATAGTTATCTTTCGAATGGTCGACCATCGAGAATTTGGTGCACCAGATCTCCTGATTCTTGAGGCTTAGCTCTTTCAGAGAATTCTGTAGGTTCTCAAGCTATTCTTCCAATCTATGGTCCATGGGGTAAGCAGGTATGTCTTCGTCTATCTCCACCTGAAGAGATTTTGTTAGCACATCTTCATAAGTTTTGAATGTTTATAGACTGATGTGTCGATGTACTTTTTGATATAGTCCTGCAAGAAACCATTGGATTAGTAACTGTTCATCTATAACATAATCCAATTGGCTCAGTAGGTATTTCCAATGCTTATCGTAGTTGTGGATGGATTCCTGTGGCTTTTGTGATGTGGTTTTTAGTTTTTTTGCGGCCAGGTGCTTAGCATTTGGAGTTTTGAAAAATGACAAAAATTGTGCCTTAATCTCAGCTTTTGTCGCTCTGGGTTGTCTTTCCAAAAAGGTCATATACCATGTCAACGCCCTTTTCCTTAAGGCTCCTACGAACTGTGCCATTTGTCTATCTTCGTTTGTAACTTGGTTGGCCTCCCAAGTTGACTCACAGACGAACCAGTGTAGTTTGAGGTGCTCATCTCCCTCATAAAGAGGAATGTGAGCCGATCCATGACCCATGTCTGAATCACTATCATTGCTCTCAGGAGGTGGTGGTGGTGGAGGTGGGGTTGGTGGTGTATTTGTCTCTGCGAAACTCTGGTCGACAGAACTTCCATTCTCATCGGTTGTCGATTCTTCGTTGACTTGCAGTCATTTGATGTTGAATTCTGTTGTCAATGGTCCACTACAAATATTTGGCCATAGTTCTGAATGTTTTTTTTCTTTTAAAGCTATATTTGGGGGAGGGGGCACTCCTTCATGTGTCGGTAAGAGCAAGTGGATACTTCAGTGGGAGGGTGCTGCTTAAAAGGTCACCCAATTACCTTCCTCTGGTTGATGTATAATGAGGTGTCGCCTAGTGTACATGTCGTCGCCTAGTTGACTCCATATACTAAAGTCACCAGCTCATAGTCAGAGGTCTTCTTCAACAATAGTCTGTATTCGAGTATGTAGATTCAATGGGGAGAGTTTTGTTCCTTCATTGGGAGCTCTTAATTGGAGATATTTTGGCTGCTCTATCCATAATTATTCCTCCTTAGGGGACGCTTCTTGTCCCACGCCTTCTTCATGTCGGTCATGACCCAACTCTGGCGGACTCTCTTCCTGGTCATTCTCCCTAGGGCTTCTTCCTCTGTGCAACTCCAAGGCTCTTTCTCATCTTGCTTCCCTTCTATGGTGTCTCTCTTCCCTTTCTATTTTCTGAATGTCCGACATGCCTTCGTATGATACTGTTCTCTTGAGTTCCCTTTTAGTCGACTTCTCATTACTGGTGACTGGTATCTGTTTCTAGTCGACTAGGATCCACTATACTCTATCTCGACATATGACCAACTACCCCCCCATTGCCTACCCGACGCTTGTTAGAAATCCCGGATAGTTCAGTCTATTTTCTTAGGAAGTATTCCCACTCCCTTTCTGCAATGAATTTTTCCCACTTCCTCTACTTCTCCACCCAGTTAGAGTTTGATGGCAGTTTGTGAAGTGATGGATGAAGTTCGATGATATTTCCTGCTCCTTTCTCGATCAAGAATTTGAACAGCAAGGTCGGTAGGGAACGCAGAAATTGTTCGGTGAGATCTCTGTAAAATTTCTCCTTGACTATTTCCACCGAAGTTCTATCTTTGACTGCTTGCTCCTCACAGAAGTCGTCGACGATTTTCTCAAACCACTCTGACAAGTTTGTTCTACCTTCGCGGATCAATTTTTCCAGCAAATGTTGTTCTTTAATCCTGTCCGGCTTTATCATCCAGGAATTTCTTCAAAAGTTGGGGCACTGATTCGACAAACTTTTCATGCGTCTCTGTGAAAAATCTTTCTTTTTCTTATGCGACTGTTAATCTGTTCCTTCGCACGTAATTCTACAAATAGTTTGCAACTTTACATTCCCACCAGTCCTTAATCTCCTGCTCTGGTATCATCTATTTGCATACATTCCAGTCGTGTACTACTGGCAATGGAACCAATGTTGTAATCTCACAGATCACATAAGGTTACCAATAATACACACTAAAACATATATAAATATAAAATAGAGATAAGAGATAAGAACAGATAGGTGAATAAACAGAATATATTATACAAATGAGTCCATACAACACAGAGAACTGAACTGATTTCTCATCTGGCTCAACAGCTTTAATATATATTATTACAGAGCAGTTACAAAATAACTACCCGTTGGTTCAGTGAACCGACATGACCTTAGGTGGCTGACCTATTCTCTTAGTTTAGTCAGTCGTCCAACTTAGTCGGCTGATCAACTAAGTCGACCCATCGACTTAGTCGGTTGACTAAGTCGGCTCTCTTTCAAGTCGACTTATCAACTTGCTCCTTCTACAACATCCAAATCTAGTAATTATATTTTCATAGATAAACTTAGCATCTACCTCACTGGAACATGTGTCGACAGGTTCTGCCTTCGCCCATTTGGTTTACATATTCTACTGCGGCTATTATATATCTTGCATCTGTTATTTTTTGCTGGTATTGGGAATGGTCCTATGAAGTCGATGGTCCAAATTTCAAATGTCAAACTTGGGTTTATTGATATTAAGGGAATTTCTGTACTAGGTAGAGGTCGACCTAGTCGTTGGCATCGGTTGCATTGGCTAACAAACTTTTTGCAATCCTTGTATAATGTTGGCCACCAGAGCCCTGACTGTTGGATTTTCTTGGCAGTTGTATCTGCTTGGAAATGTCCTCCTTCCGGTCCATAGTGTTCTTCGTGCATGATATTATCTCTTTCTTGTTCTAACACACATCGCCCGAGGATGTCGTCCAAGCCCATTTTATATAAAAATCTATTTATGAGGCTGTATGGTGCAACCTTCATAGCTAAGATTTGTTTCTTTTTTGTGCTCATGCCCTCTGGTGCTTGACTATTTTCTAATAATTGAGCTATTTCCTCCAACTCTGCTGGGACAAATTCTATTTGAAATAAGTGTGCATCTGGTAGGTCATCTTCGAATCCTGTCGGCTCCTCTTCCGTGTCGATTCTCGATAGGTGGTCGGGTCCGACATTTAATTTTCCTAGTCTAACCACAACCTTGAATTCAAATTATTGGAATAGTAGTAGCCAGTGACAAATCCTCCCGTGGTGTAGAGGTTTTCTTATGAGGTATTTCAATGATTGGTGGTCAGTATAGAAGATAAAAGGGTTGGCTAGTAGGTAATGTCGGTACTTCTATAGTGCAAAGACCATTCCTTATGCTTCCCTCTCTGTTGTTGAATAGTTCCTCTGTGCCTTGTTTAGTTTTTTGATACTATATACTATGGGATAGTCCATTCCGTCATCCCCTGGTTGTGTTAAAATCATGCCTATTGCTAGGCCTGATGGGTCGATGTGTACATGAAATTTGATCAACCGATTTGGGAATCTGAGGATAGCAGCCTCGACTAGTTTCTTTTTTAATGTGTCAAATGATATGTTACATTCACCTGTCCAGTTGAACTCATGATCTTCTCTTAATAGTTCTTCTAATGGATAGGTCATATCTGAGTAGTATCTAATAAATTTTCTGTAATATCCCATGTGTCCCAGCAATACCCTGACCTGTTTTGGATTTACTGGAGGTTTCAAGTCGAGGATAATTTTTATCTTTGCAAATTCGACCTTGATGCCTTCTTTGCATACAATGTGACCTAGTAGTATCCCCATAGGGGTTAGGAAGATGCATTTTCTTATGTTGGGAGATAAATGAATTTGTCGGCATCGTTCTAGCATGAGCCTTAGCCATTTGCAGTGATATTTCAACATGGATTAGATTTTCCAATCATTGAAATATACCGCCATTGTTTTGTAAATATATTCTTGAAATGTTTTGACAACAATTCTCGAAAATACTGCAGGTGCATTTTTGAGACCAAAAGGCATAACTTTGTAGGCGAATGAGCTGAATTCACATACGAATGTCGTCTTTTATGGTCTTCTTTGGCTATTGGTATTTGGTTGTACCCTGAGAATCCGTCTGTAAATGAGTAGCATTCATGTCTTGCGACTTCATTTAAGATTTCATCTGCGTCTAGTGTTGGGAATGGGTCTGTTAAAGTGACTTTGTTTAGTTTTCTGAAGTCGACACAGATCCTTAGTTTCATTGGGTCATGTTTATTTGGTTGTATCACCATTGGGATTTCCCATTCCAACTGGTCAATAGGGTAGATAATTCCTGATGCGAGCATATTGTCGATCTCTTTCTTGACTATCTCTTTGTATTTATGAGCTAATTTGTATGGCCTCTTCTTTACAGGTTGGGCATCGGGTTTGATGTCGATATTCATTTATCCCATTTCATGGACTATCCCTTTGAGATCTTTATAGACTCTAGCAAAGAAATCTTGGAATATTTTCAGTAGGTTTACTATTTCGGTCGTTTGTTCTTCGCTCCAATAATCGCCATTTTTCCATTTTTGGTCAATCATCATTTGATATGTCAAAATCTTTAGTTTTAAATTTGGCATCCAACCATTATGGTGCTTTGGTTTCATTGATCGGTCGAATCCCTTCTTTGAATTGTGAGAATGTAATAGGGAAGTCTTCTGTAGTCATTCGGTCGATATCTTCTTTTTCAGTTGTGCCGACTTTAAGTACTGTGTGAATTGGTTTTGTTGTTTCTGAGTGATATTATTTCCATCGAAAGCTTTTCCCTTCTGAATTTTCGTTTTCCATTTGCAGTGTTGTCGACTGTGTTATTATATTGGTTTGTATGTTATTGCATGGTTTTGTCGGTCGATCATGGTTTTGTATCATACTGTTGTTCCTGGTCAGTTCTATAAATGCTTTTATTTGCTTTGCAGTTTCGACTAACTTTTTTTGTTGCGGTATAAAACTGAAGTCCTTAGTGAATTTCTCTTTAAGTTAGTTCCATTGAAATGTTTTGCCTTGTGCTTCTTCCATTTTATACCATTTATTTGATAATTCGGCTAGTGTCGAGGGAAACAGGTGTGGCCATGTACGTTTGTCTTTATAACCAAGTCTTCTCTATTCTCTTCCGCATGTTCTTATGTGCTCCTCTGGGTCTCGCCCTTGGATGAACATAGGTATTTGTGATTTTTTGGTTAGCTTCTTTCCTCCGAATCTTTCTACAAAGTAACTCAAAGCTATTTTCCACATGTGCAATCTTGATTCATGGGTATCCCACCATCGAGCATCTTGGCCTACAAAGGTTTCTACTAGGATTTGTAGTTGGCTATGTTCACCTATGATTTTAGAGACTTGTTCTATATGCATAACTGGGGATTCTCTTTCTTTATACCTGGGGATTTTTCTGATACTTATATGTGTTGGGTTTAAGGTAGGGTATTCCATGGTTTTATTTTCTAATATTTTTGGAATGATGGAGACTGAGAAACATTGATTGACTAGTTTCTTCTGTATAGCTTGGATGGTCCAGTAGCCTCTTGCTTGGGTCTCATAGTTTTCAACTTCCCAATCGTATAGTTTTGCACCCAAATTATATCCCACTGAGTCTTGGTTGCCTAAGTGAAGCTCACCATAGGTATTGGGTTCAATGTAGTCTTTGTTATTTTGAATTTGATATAATTTTTTAATGTCGACTTCTTCATCAATGGGTTCTGTCCAAGGTTCTCCTTGTGAAGGATGAATAGGGACTATGAATTTCTTTCCATTTCCTTTTAATTTTATTCTTTCCTTGTCTAGAGATATTGACGCTTTCATTTTTCTTCCCCATGGTCAACCTACCAAGGTTGGGAAGGAGCTAGATCCTTCTTTAGGGTCAATAATTTCAAAGTCAACTTTAGTCGATATTCCTTTTATTGTCGTATCGACATTTCTCCAAACCCTGATGGGTTCGATCAGTCCTTGGTATATTAGCTTGAGTTATATGCTTGACTCATATAGTCCAAGTCTACCTAGCTATTCCCAAGTGTCACGAGTCATAATATTTACTTGTGAATCGAAGTCGAGTACAACTTGTCAAACATGGTATCCTATGATTTCTAGATCGACAAGTTGGTCGGCAACGCTTTTGTCTTTTTGGTTTAGACTGCATATGTTTTTGGTTTGTTTTTCTATATTATTATTATGCTTCATATTATACAATAAGTCAATGAATTGATATATCGATTTATCATCCTGTACTAAGCATATTAATTCTTTAATTGTGTTTTGTCGACTGTCATCGACTTCTTCCTATCTAGCAAATTCTTTAAACATATTAATTGCGTCGCTATATAATTGTTTTTGTTTAGCCAATTTAGGATAACCATTCTTTTATTTGACTTTACTTATACGTGGTGTTGCAGCTGCAACTATTTCCCAAATTTTTTAAATTTTGGACCCTCCTTTTAATTTTTTTTTTCCTGGGATTGTTTGGATTGCTGAACTCTATTTTGCTACAAATTGAGATTGTTTGAAGTTGAAGTTAGGTCAATTGTTTTCATGCTTTTCAGAAAATTGCTATTATCTGCCAATGCTATGGACTATGGAGTTTAAATTTGATTTGAAAATGATGTCCTTTGATTTGAATGATTTCCTTCATTGCTATCGAAAGTCTATTTATGTTTGGATCGAAACTTTAGTTCTCTTTGCCGCCGCTATTTCAAAGGTGAAGCAAAATTTTTCTATCGTTGGCCAACCGAAAGTTTTTTGAACTTAACTTTTTTTATTTGGTTTTTCGGAGGTCAATTGAACAGTGAATCAGGGCCGTAGTTCTCTACGCATGCGCCGTTGCAGAAGCTAATTAATAAACATCCCGATGGTAAGTTTTTTTTTTCGCCAATGCCTTGGTTTTATTGACCAACTTTTTACTTTGCGATGCTTTATTTTCGTAATCAGAATGTTTTTATACTATTGATCAGGGAACTAGTCCTTTGCGTTGTCGATATGGTGATAGCATTAAGCCTTTGGTTGCTAATACATAGTCCCTGAAGCTTCCAACCGTTGATGTTTTATGTTGACTGTGGAACTTTTATTCAGTCTATCTCTTGTCGTTGCGGCTGTGCAAGGAACTATCCGGCCAATGCTTTAGTGGTTCCGATATGTGACGCTTAATTATCGGGTTTTTTAGCATTTGGGAGTGATGACATTGCGGAAAGGTTGAGGACTAATTTTCTGACACATAGTGCTCAAAGCCTCCAATTACCAACGTTATTCTTGTCGCGGAACTCGTATTCTGATGGTCTTCTGTTGTTACGGCTCCTCAGTGAAATGATCATCCGATGCTATAGTACTTCTGCCCACCGAAGTGGATTATCTGCCTGATGCGTAACGTTTTTGCTTCCGACGGTCAGTAGGGTTTTCCCACCATTTTTGTTGTGCTATTACTCTATTTTATGGGATGGTGGAATTTTCCCATGGGTGCTGGTCGAGTCAAGGTTTTCTCAGATGAAGAGCACATTTTGGGGGTTTGGTGTTTTGAGGAGTGTCAGTTGCATTGTCTTCGCTCTTGCTTTCTTCATAAGGTTTCGAGTTAGTTCAGATGCGGCTCATTTTTAGATATAGAGTCTATTCTATCAGGATTTTGTTTTTAGTGGGACAGCGGGCTTAGAGGTTTTTCGGACCCAGCTTGTAGGATTTTCTTTGCCTTATCATTTTTCTTTTCATGCATCAATATTGTTTATAGTTCATTTTACAGAATGCATGTATTAGTGCAGTTTGTGTCACTTAGTTAAATGCTAGATGGTCTAAAATATTCTATGTTCATAACAAGGTGACCACTGCAAGAAAGATATATCTAAAAGTCAAAATAGAAGGGAGGCATCAAGGAAAGAAGAGGCTGAAGCATGAAAAAGCGAGATAGAAAAAGGAAGGATAGAGTGAAGGTCTGAGATCTCAAATGGATCAATAGCAGCAGAGGCCCAGGCTTGGGAAAAGTTCATCTGTTACCAAGCTAGTCCCATTTTATAAAGTGCTCTTAAAATCTAAATCTGAAATGTAACGTATTGTATGAATCATGAGCAGTCACTAAAAGACAAATTTGCGAGAATGAACGGTTGGGTGGGGAGCCCAAAGGTCACCGAAGGGCAGCCCAAGAGTTTTTCTTGTAGTATAAGTATAGGAGAGTTAAATAGTAAGGGGACTTTTTCCCAGATAGATTTGTGAGAGTATGTTGTAAGAAGAACTATTTCCTTTTGCAATAAAGAAATTACAAGTTTCCCGTTGGAGAAAGTTTTGTGGAAGGTTTCAAATGCTGTGCTATGGATTTGTTGAATGTGAAATATTTTGTTTTCAGTTGTTATCCATTAACTGTGAGATCATTCTAACTCTTTGAACCTATGTTCTTGTTATGAATGCGCTCTAGTTTATTCTATGAAATTTGCACTGTGAGTAATGAATGTTTTTCATAAACAATGAGCTATCTTGTTGTTCATATATATATAAATGTTCATGTGTTTTGAAATAAGTAAGAGCTATCTATGATTTTTCTTAATGCATGCGCAAAATACATTACTCATTGATAAATGATAATCTTGCTCCCTAGGGATGGGTTAGGTAGTTAGTTTTAGTTTCTTGGTGTGTGTGATTTAGATGCAAGAGAGTTAAGATGAGAGGTAAGAACTTGCACATCACATTGTGACCGCTCCTCGTATTCTCTATCAATCTGCATTTTTTAGATAGGCACTTGCATCTCATACTTAAATACAAAAAACTAAAAACATACATGGTGGACTGGGCTGTAACCGGTAAAACCCTTTATTTTTGTTACTTGACCTACGGTAGCCGGACCATAAACTGGATGGATTCCCCATACCAAACAGTAACGGGCTAGTTGGGAACATTTACTGGGGAGAATCCCTAACTGTTGTTACCAGCAATTTTCTAGGCGTCAACACGTGGATTATCATTTCCAATTTTTGTCCCTTATCGAGTTACTATGTGCAGGTTCTTTGTATTCATTACATCATGTTTTTTAACACACGACAAGACATTAATTTTTTTATTTTTATTAATTTTGTCGAGCATGGTGGGATAATCCTCTAATGAGTGATCGCCTACACCACAGCTAGTACAAAAATTTAGATCGGTTCTATCCTTGTATGGACAGTCTGCATAGCGATAGCCTTCTTTGTAGCATGTAAAGCATTGGATGGGCCATCGTGGTTGATTGTTGCGATTTACAAAAAATAGTCCTCGACCTCCATATCCTCCATGATGGTTGTCGAACCAACGTTCATATCTATGGCCTTCATATATTTGAGTATTTGGCTCGTTTTGATCATTGCTTCTCTGGGTGTTATCATTATTCTGTGCAACTGCGTTCGTTTGGTAGATTGCTTGGTAATTTTTTTGGTTCTTTAAATTTACGTGGCAGTTGACCTTTGCATGAATTTTTACCTCACAGATTGCACACCAATATGCTTTTCCATTTTTCATGTTATATGAGAAATATTTCATTGTATGTTCTCCATGTTCTTGGAAAATGTCGTAGAATAATTTCGTTTGAACAAACTGAATGTCCTGTCGACTTACGTCTTGTCGACAGTTATCTTTGGTGTGTCTGACCGTGGAGAATTTTGTGCACCAGACATCCTGATTATTGAGTTTCATCTCTTTCAAATATTTCTCCATGATTTCTTGTTGTTCTTCCAGTATAGTATCAACGGGATATGCTAGGAAATCTTCATCCATCTCTACTTATAGAGATTTGGTAAGTGTGTCTTCATATGTTTTAATCGTCTCCAAGCTTATGTGCCACCAATTTTTTTTTGATAGACTTGCAAGAAACCACTGAATTGATAGTTGTTCGTAAATTACATAATATACTTGGATGAGGAGGTCCTTCCATTGTTTGTCATATTCCTAGACAGACTCTGCTGGCTTCTGAGATGTTGTTTTCAGTTTTTTGGCTGCCAGATGTTTTGCATTTGGAGTTTTAAAGAAAGACAAGAATTGTGCTTTAATGTTTGCTTTGGATGCTCGGGGAGTTCTCTTGATATAGGTCATGTACTAAGTTAGTGCTCTTTTCCTCAAGGCATCGAAGAACTGTGCCATCTATGGTTCTTTGATCGTAACTTGATTTTCCTCCCATATTGACTCACAGACCAACCAATGTCATCTAGCATCTTCATCACCCTTGTATAGAGGGATATGGGCTGATCCTTGACCCATGTCGGTATCGCTATCGCTGTCTCCTTCAGGAGGTGGCAGTGGTGGCGGTGGTGGTGGGGGTAGTGGGATTTTTGTTTGTCTTGCTTTGCAGAGATGGTGTCGATGGAACTTTCATTCCCGTAAGTCATTTTATTTGTCGTTTCTTCTTCGATAAGTAGTCGGTTCGGGTCGACTTCTCCTATCGATGTCAAACTGCATTGATTTTTCTGCGGGTCCAACTGTTCCATATTTTGCAAAGCTATGTTTGGAAAGGAGGGTGCTCCTTCATGTGTCGGGTAAAGCAAGTGGATACTTCGATTGGAAGGGTACGCCCAAAGTGTTACCCAACTTCCTTCCTCCTGTCGGTGGATCACTAGATGATTATCATCATTTACCTTGTCGTCTACTTAGCTCCATATACCAAACTCACCAGCTCTTAGTCGCAGGTCTTCTTCGACAATGGCTTGTATTATAGTACTCGGATTCATTGGAGACAGAGGTATTACCTCTTGGGGTATTTCTAGTTGGAGAGCTTCTCGCTGATCTATCCACAAGTCTTCTTCCATGGGTGATGCTTTTTCATCTACGCCTTCTTCATGTCGATCATGACCTGAATCTGGCAGATTTCTTTCTTGTTATGTCACACTAGTAGTCATCCCTCTTTGCAACGCTATAGCTTGTTCTCTTCTTTCTTCTCTTATTTTCATCCTCTTCTCTCTTTCTACTCTCTGTAAATATGACGTACCTTTGTGTGTCACTGTTTGTTCAATTTCCTTTTTAGGTTGAATTTTCATTGTTGGTGATGGTATTTTATTCAGTCGACTAGAATCCTTTTTACTTTACCCCGACATATGCCTAGCTACCCCCCCATAGCCTACCCGAAGCTTTAGAAATCTTAGATAGTTCTGTTTATTTGCTTAGGAAGTACTCCCACTCTCTTTCGGCAATAAATTTTTCCCACCTCTTATGTTTCTCTGCCTAGTTAGAATTTGGTGGTAGTTCGCATAGTGACAGACAAGGTTCTATGATATGGCCCACTCCATTTTCTATTAGGAATTTGAACAAAAGGGTCTGTAAGGAGCAAAGGAATTGCTCGATAAGGTCTATATAAAACCTTTTCTGAACGCTTTCGATCGAAGTTATTTCTTCCACAGCTTGTTCCTCGCAGAATTCATCTGTGATTTTTTTAAACCACTCCATTAAGTTTGTTCGTCCACCTCATATCAGTTTCTCCAGTAGCTCTTGGTCCTTAGTTTCTTCCAAATTTCTCATCCAGAAGTTTTTTCAAAAGTTGAGTTACCGATTCTACAAACTTCTCATGTGTTTCAGTGAATAATTTCTCCTTCGCCTGAGCAATGGTCAATCTGTTTCTCCTTGCGTAATTCTACAAATAATTTGCTGTCTTACGCTCCCACCATTTCTTAATCTCTTGTTCTGATATCATCTTCTTATGGTCATTACGTTTGTATATGTACTACCGGAAACGGAACCAATGTTGTAATATCACGGATCACAGAGGGTTACCAATAATACACATAGAAGCATATAAACATAACAAACACAAGAGACAAGAATATAGATAAGGAAGTAACATATTATATTATATCATGAGGGTCCATACATACACGAAAATGAACCAAGTTCTCATTTGTCTCTACAGCCTAATATATATGATTACAAATAGTTACAAATAACTACCTGTCAGTTCGGTCAACCGACACGACTTTATGCGGCCAACCTAATCTCTAATTAGTCAACTATTTGACTAGTTGGTTCACCGAATAGCTCCTCCAACAGGACCTAACAAAACTAAAACCTATGGACAAAGATCAATCCTTGAGTAATCCACATAGGGATCAAGGAGAACATAGGAAAAATTTCCACTTATTACAATCAAAACTAATTCTATCTATTTATCAGTGAACCCTATCTAGAACTTGATTACAAGGCAAGTTGATTCATCAGTCAATGAACCTCGAGCTAGATGCTAAGTTGATTCATCAGTCAATGAACCTCGAGCTAGATGCTCCTGCATCATACTCCTGGGGAAGAAAATATTTTTTCATTAAGTCTCCAGGAAGTACATTGTACTTGGAAATTTATTACTTTGCCATCCAGGTTGCATCTTCAGTAGGATGATTTCTCCATTTGACCAGGTATTGCAAGAAATTTTTTTCCTGATCTTCCTTGAGATTCTTTTGTCAAGGATGGCTTCAATATGAGGTTGTTCTTTTTGTGTAATTTTACCTTGCCAATCTATATATGAATCATCTCTATCTGAAGTTACCATTTGGTTCGATACCTGCATCTCTAAAAGGATACAAATCTGAAACATTAAAAATTGGTGAAATCTAAAGGTTAGAAGGAAGTTCAATTTCATAAGCATTTGCAAAAAAATTCCTTAAAACTTTACAAGGTCCAATCTTTTTAAGCTTCAACTTATTATAAGTTCCTTTAGGAAACCTTTCCTTTTTAAGATAGGCCATTACTAAATCTCCAATCTAAAAATCCATTTCTCTCCTCCTTAGGTATGCTCTATGTTTATACTTCTCTGCACTTTCCTGTAATCTCTTCTTGATGGTTTCTTATAGCCCATGCATACTAACTACAAATTCTTCACCCTATGCACTTTTATTTTCCTATTTTCCCAAATATCTAAGTTCATATACACCTCTTGGATGCATCCCATAGAAAATTTGAAAAGGACTCATACCTGTACTTATATTGGGTGAATCATTGTATGTGAAATCAACCTGAGATAAATCCAAGTCCCGCTATTTTGGATGTTTATACACTAGAATTCTCAGTATATTTACCAAGATTCTATTTACCACTTGATTTTTTCGATCACTATGATGGTGATAAGTAGAACTGAAACTGAGATTAGTCCCAAATTTCTTCAATAGAGTTCTCCAAAAATGACTAACAAATTTTGTATCTCTATCAGACACAATACTCAAAGGAAAACCATGCAACTTTACAATTTCTAAAAAGAATAAATTAGCAATGCTTGTTGCATCATTAGTCTTTTTGTATGCAATGAAATGAGCCATTTTTGAAAATCTATCCACTACAACATAAATTGAATCATGACCTATCTGAGTTCTAAGTAAACCTAAAACAAAATCCATTCTTATTGAATCCCTAGGCCTAGCTGGAATAGGTAATGGTTGATACAATCATGTGTTCTGACTTCTCCCTTTTGCATGTTGACAGATTCTACATCCTTCAACAAATCGCTTCACATCATGCTGCATCTTTGGCCAAAAATAAAAATTACTCACCAAAGCAAAAGTATTATCTTTCCCAAAATGTCCTGAGAGACCCCCACTATGTTTTTCTTGAATTAAATTTTCCCTCATTGAACATCTTGGAATACACAACTTATTGTCTTTTAACAACAATCCTTCCTGTAACATATAATCTAACCAATAGCTTCTGTTATGGGTAACTTGATCCATGAGGATATTGGTGGCCACCCACCTATTCCTCTTGGACCCCCACCACTGTTTCTTTCAGTTTTCCAGTTTCTTTAATTGTAGCACAATTTACTATTTTTGGCAGTTTTCGGATCCTAAACTTCCGGAGCCGTTTTGAGGCCCTAAACAATGTTTTTTTGGCATCGAATCGTCGAGAAAATATGAGTC
This sequence comes from Pseudotsuga menziesii, assembly GCA_001517045.1. Taxonomy (NCBI): domain Eukaryota; kingdom Viridiplantae; phylum Streptophyta; class Pinopsida; order Pinales; family Pinaceae; genus Pseudotsuga; species Pseudotsuga menziesii. Next base: position 167,066 of record LPNX010097746.1, on the reverse strand, counting down.
CATTTTGGAATCAATATTTGTTGTTTATGGATGTAGTCCTTAAACAGATATTTATAATGATGTATCATGCGCGTCAAACAGAGGTAGTATGCTAAAGTTACGACCCCAGGAAATTGATGTACCAAGTTACCCAACGGGGCCCACATTAAGGCATTTCACCTCCTAGGGTTAGGTTTTTGGATGTGTAGGGTTTCTATTGTTTCTCAATAATATATAGGCCCTCGAGCCTCATTGTAACACAGAGTTGAGAGGCATGTAGCCGCCACATCTCTTCTTAGATACAAGCTACCAACACTCTAGCTAGTTTATTTCCATTCTGTATGTAAACAAGTTTTAGTTATTGATTAATGAAATGAAGTGTTATTTCCACTGCATATTTGTTTCTATGGTTATTTGTGTATTCTGTTGCGCTCCTGCATAAATCTGGATCAGTGGTATCAGAGCAATATGCTATTTCTCGATCCTTCTTTGCATGTCCCCAAAGAGGGCAGGGTATCAAGAGTTAGGGATCGATCTGGTTGAACCTTTGCAAGATCAGCCTCACAAATCCTGACGGCCACCCATGGGGGACAAAAAGAAATACGAGGGCGCAAAAGATCCTATCAAAATGTTGCTCAAGGAAGCCCTTGAAAAACAAAGGAACGCGATGATGGATAACTTCACCCAGATCCTTCAACGACTTCCCATTGGCGGCGCATCTGCATCTAGCAGCCACTCTGTAGGTGCAACCCCTTTTAAGGTACAAGTAAACTTCGACATTCCCATATTTTATGGTCGAATAGATGTAGACACTATAGATAAATGGTTGAATCTATTAGAAGGATATTTCTCGGTTCATGACTTTTCTGACTGGGAAAAAATTACTTTTTTTCTACTCAAAGCCGCCCCCCATGTCAAGGACTAGTGGGAAACCTACTGTGAGAGAAAGGATGAGGAGGAACCCTCACTGTTCTTAGCCGTACCCACTTGGAATTCTTTCTGATATGCCATAAAGGGACAATATTATCTGATGGGGAGCTATGAGGACAAGTACATCCAATGGACTACGTTGTGGTAGCAAAGGGATCAAGATGTGCATGAGTTGATGAATCTATTCCATACCCTGTGCACCAAGTTGGGTATCAAATATTCAAAGAAACATTTGGTGCTGAAGTACCACAGTTGTATGCATAGATAGATTTAGGAGGAAATGGAGTTCCTTGACATCTCCTTGCTTGGTACGACATATCGGTATGCTCCCAAAATTGAGCAAAAATTCAGACAGAAAAAGCGAGACTTTGGATCTACAAATCAGAAGGAAGGGAAAGGTGCCCCAAAACCATAGAACCAAGAACACAGCCAAGGCATGGTGACTCAAGAAAACTTTCCAAAGCCGCAAGCAAAGAGCAACACTGCAAATCCGAAGAAGGAAGCGGGAAAGTGGTGCGATATCCATAAGATCCTCACTCACAACACAAGTGAGTGTCAGGCTAAGCAGTCATTGGTGGTTGAGATAAAGGCTTCTGAATCAGATGCATACTCTGACACTAAATCTGAAACCAAGAAGGGGAATGACAGAGGGAAGAAGATTATCAATGCAGATCCCAACGCCACTATTTCCACCATGAAGATCCAAAAGGAAGAACCAAAATATTCAGAGGAGGAGGAGCATCTTTTCCACTCCCAGATGTGGGTAAAGGGTTCCCCGCTATAGTTCATCGTCGACAGCAAGAGCCAAAAGATCCTGATTTCAGTAGAGGTTGTGAAGCGTTTGGGTTTGCCGACCACAACACACCCACAGCCGTACACCATCGAGTGGCTTCACCAAGGACGAGATCTTCGCGTCAGCTAGCAGTGTTGACTTCCCTACAACATCAAACCCTTCATCGATGAGATATTATGTGATATTGATCCTCTTGATGTTTGTGATGTATTATTAGGTCAACCATACTTATGGAAGTGACATGCTGTGTATGAGTCCCGGCCTCGCATTGTTATTATTACGTTGGGAAATAATTTGTACAGGATACCAGAGGTACCACCCCCTACCGCTATCTATTTGGTTACTGCAAAACAATGAAGTAAGCACATTTCCAAAACCGGGAAGTTTGTTTTCTTGATGATCTGCCCTCAGGGAGAGAAGAAGATCGTGGCCACAACCTCCCGACAGGGCCCCTCCGCATGACAACAACAAATGGACAAGTTCGTGGAGGAGTACCAGGGCATCTTCACCCCACCCACCGGGGTGCCTCTCCACTATCAGGTCAAGCACCCCATTGATCTGATCCCAGGTGCGTCATTTCCCAATGGACCGATCTATCGCTGCTCTATTCTGGAGAATGATGAAATCAAGAGGAAAATTTAGGAGCTGCTACAGAAGGGTCACATCCGGCCAAGTTCATCACCACGTGGGAGCCCAATCGTGTTGGTACATAAAAAGGATGGGACTTGGAGACTCTATATTGACTATCGGGCACTGAACAAGATCACTGTCCAAAATAGATACCCAATCCCACAAATTAATGACCTCCTAGACCAGCTTAAAGGGGAAAAATATTTTATCAAGATCGACTTAAAGTCTGGGTATCACCAGATACCGATCGAGCCGACTGATGTGTGGAAGAATACCTTCAAAGCCAAGGAGGGCCTTTTCGAATGGTTGGTCATTCCTTTCAGGCTGACGAATGATCCTACAACCTTCATGAGACTCATGGATGACATCTTGCGGACATTCACCAACTCATTTGTAGTAGTGTACTTGGATGACATCCTGATCTTTAGCCAGACTTGGGAAGAGCACCTCCACCACATCCGACAGGTCCTCCAAACATTACGGTAGCACAAGTTGTGTGCCAATTTGGACAAGTGCACTTTTGGCATGACCCAGGTTCAGTATCGAGGATACATTATTGATGACTGTGGGGTACATGTGGATCCAACCAAGATCCAAGTCATTCGGGATTGGCCAGCCCCAACTACTCTAACAGAGCTTCACAGCTTTTTGAGCCTTGCTAATTTCTACCGCAGGTTCGTGTTGGGATTCTCTCATATCAATTTGTCCTTGAGTCAAGTCACCAAGGGAGTATCGAAAGCAAAATTCTTTTGGTCAGAAACTCACTAGAAGGCATTTGTAGAATTGAAACATTGCCTCTGTTGTGCCCCAGTTCTCACATTACCAGACTTGCAATAACCATTTGAGATTGAGACAGATGCCTCTGACTATGCTATTGGGGAAATCCTTACTCAACAAGGGCAGCTAGTGGCATATCATAGTGAGACACTGTCAGACACAGTCCGCAAATATCCCACTTATGACAAATAGATGTATTCCATTGTATAGGCTTGCCGGCAATGAAAGCATTACATTTTGGGGAAGGAAGCGATCATCCACATAGACCACTAACCCCTGCAGTTCATGCATACACAAGGAAAGTTACAGAACGATCGCCATCAAAAGTGGTCCAGATATCTACAACAATTTCATTTGAACATCAAGTGTAAGAAGGGAAGCACCAATAATGTTGCAGACTGCCTCAGCCGACCACCAATCATGGTGATAATGACCATGCTCAACTCTTGTGGGAACAAGACTTCTGATTGGATGCTTCTCTACAAGAGTGATCCAGAATTCAGCCACACATACCAGATGCTCTCGGAGGAAAACCAAGTTCCAAAATTTCACCTCTAGGATGTACTACTATGGCACATGGGACACTTTTTTGTTCCTTCAAGCAAGCGTGCCAAGATGATTTGGGAAGCGCACTATAGTCAATTTGTTGGGAATTTTAGGGTCAAGAAAATAGTGGCAGTACTGTAGAAGTATTTCTATTGGCCGAACCTTCAACAAGACGTCAGGAAGTACATCCGATCCTGCACTGCCTACGCCATTTCCAAAACATCCATCAAGAAGCAAGGCCTCTATACTCCATTTCCTACCCCTAGTCGACCTTGGGAATCCATCTCCATGGATTACATGTCAGGCCTTCCTTCTACTAAGCATGGCAACGACTGTGTGTTTGTGGTCATTGACAGATTCTCAAAGATGGCCATAATGGCGGTCTGCAAGAAGAATATCATAGCAAAAGCCACTTCTAAACTCTTCTTTGAATGAGTGTGGGTACACTTTGGTATCCCACAGTTTATAATCTCAGAATGGGATAGTAGGTTCCTTAGTACATTCTGTTCTAGCCTATGGTCAATGCTAGACACCAAACTCACAAAGTTTACAGCTTTCCATCCCCAGACCGATAGCTAGACAGAGGTCGTCAATAGGATGATCGTACACATTTTGCGCGTGTAAAAATCAAAGCATCCATGCACATAGGATGAGATCCTCCCCTATGTACAACAGAGCTATAACCGGGCCCTCCACAGCTCAACCAACCACAACCCCTTTCAGGTGGGTTTGGGATTCCAGCCACTATGTCCCATTGACGTAGCCATGCCATTTGTAGCTACTCAGGCTGATTCATCTCATATCTAGTCTGAAGTTTCCAAGGAAAACAACTTCATTGAGCGCATTCAACACATTCACCAATAGGTTCATGACATATTGGACAGATCCAATGCTAATTACAAGCAACGACATGATCAACATCAGGTGCAACGCAACTTCCAGGTGGGCGACAAAGTGTGGCTACATTTACAGAAGGAGCACCTCGTTGGACCCCGTCGAAAGCTTCGCCCGCTCTGATATGGGCCATACACCATCACCAAGGCTATCAGGGACAATGCCTTTGAGCTCAATATTCCGCTATTCCTTGGTCTACACCCAGTGTTCAATGTGGACCGCCTTTGGTCCTACTTTCCACCTCTACTGGACACATCAGACGTGGCAGAAGAACTCACACCAACAAAGTTAAACCCTGATTGCATGGAACAAGCCACAATTGATTGAATTATGGACACACATATCAAGAACACCCGCCAGCAGAATATCTAGCTATATTGAGTTTTCAAATCAGGCCAACTCCTTCACCAGAGAAAGTGGCTCACTGGGGACCAAGTTCAACAAAAGTTTCCTCATCTCATGGAGGAACTCAACGCAATGGGGACCATTGCTTCCTAAGGGGAAAGGAATGATCCATGAGGATATTGATGGCCACTCACCTATTCCTCTTGGAATCCCACCACTTTTTCTTTCAGTTTTTCAGTTTCCTTAATTGTATCACAATTTACTATTTTTGGCAGTTTTCGGGTCCTAAACTTCCAGAGCTGTTTTGAGGCCCTAAACGATGTTTTTTTGGCATCAAATGGTCGAGAAAAATGAGTCCATCTCGGACTTGATGTTTTTTATTTATGGATGTAGTCCTTAAACAGATATTTCTAATGATGTATCATGCATGTCAAACGGAGGTAGTATGCTAAAGTTACGACCCCGAGAAATTGATGTACCAAGTTACCCAACGGGGCCCACATTAAGGCGTTTCACCTCCTAGGGTTAGGTTTTTGGATGTGTAGGGTTTCCATTGTTTCTCAATAATATATAGATCTTCGAGCCTCATTGTAAGACAGAGTTTAGAGGCATGTAGCCACCACATCTCTTCTCAGAGATAAGCTACCAGCACTCTAGCTAGTTTATTTCCATTCTATATGTAAACAAGTTTCAGTTATTGATTAATGAAATGAAGTGTTATTTCTGCTGTATATTTGTTTCTATGGTTATTTGTGTATTTTGTTGTGTTCCTGCATAAATCCGGATCAAACTGGATTTTCACAGGCAGCATAAATATCCTTGAAATCTACATCCTCTTTATACATAGTAATCAATTTTTAAAATCCCAAAGTACTGACCTTAACTTCCTGCATTACCAAACTTATCCTGCTCAAAGAGTCAACAACTTTATTAGAGTTACCACTTGTATGTTTGATAACGAAGGTAAAGTTCTACAAAAATTCTACCCATTTAGCATTCCTCTGATTTACTTTAGGCTGGTTGTTGATGAACTGCAAAGCATGATTGTCAGAATACAAAACAATTTCCCTAGGCATTAAATAATGTCTCCACTTTTTAAGAGCTTGCACAACAACATATCATTCTTTATCATATGAAGAGTACTTTTTTTTAGCTTCATTCAAATTTTCACTGAAATATGCTACTGGCCTCTGCTCTTGACTTAAAACTACTCCCACTGTTGTTCCATTGGCATCTGTCTCCACTTGAAACACTTTATCAAAACTGGGCAAAGCCAAAATAGGCTTCTCAGTTATTTTCTTCTTCAGTAATTTAAAATTTCTATCAACTATTTCAGTCCATTTGAAAGGTTGTTTACTTCCTCTAAAAGTATCTATCAAAGGTGCACAAATCTGACTGAAATTCTGAATGAAATTCCTATAGAAACTAACAAGTCCATGAAAACTTCTTACCTCATAAGAATTCCTTGTAACTGGCAATTTAAAATTGCTTGCACTTTATCATAATCCATTTTTAGTCCTTCTTCTGAAATGACGAACCCTAAGTAGACCAATTATTTCTTTAGGAAGCTACACTTCTTCAAATTTATCAGAAAATTCTCCTTCTGCATGTTGCCGCCTTTTCACACACCTGGGTCACGTGGCAGAAATCTTCAAGCCACTCGGTGTGTCCTTGGGGGCAAGTCTCGAGTCAAGGCTGTGACCTTGTTCTTGACTCCTCCATTTAGGCTCAACTCCTAATGAAGCCAAGGGGGGTAGACCCTATTAAGTTACTAAGGATGATTTCTTAGTGTGGTGATGTTAAACTGAATCAGTTACTTAGGAGTTCGAATATTTTAACTATAAACAATTGAAGATGACAAGATACGAAAATAACACACGAAAGCACAAAGCTGATAAACAATATATATATGAAGAAAAAATGACCAGTGCCTTAATAATGGAGTCAAATCAAAGAGATCAGTGTGCTTGCATGTGTTTGGAGTGAATGTTTTGCGATTGCATTTTGGTATGTTTTAAGTTAAAATTGAAGTATGAATTGATTAAATTAGGCTAAGGGGGGACTCCAGATATACCCGAGAGTACTTGGAGTATGTACAAAACAAAACCTTTACGGCTACCCGCAAGGAATATGTGGGCTGAAATGGATTCTCTAGGGCTATTGTTCGTAATGCACCCATTAGGGTGTGACAGAGATTGACGCCCCGAGGTCACTTTTCAGTACGTTGCCGCTTCCTTTGGGTATTTTTCCACCGTAGAGGTTCGATCGAGGTGTTGGATTTTCACCTGATGGTTTGTCAATTGGGGAGAGTGAGTCCTAATTATGCTAGTCACCCAAGTGCTTTTGATACAGCTTGACTGATCGGACGAACCGCAGCCAAGTATAGAGCATACACACTGGAGTCTTGTAAATTTTACTAAGTTTTAACTAAGTGTTCTTGTTTAAAAGAAAAAAGCCTCCAAGAACCTATTTCGATCCAAGTGGATCTCAATCAAGGAATCAAGGAGGGGTTAATTTTAAATTTCTGATAAACAAAAGATGAAAAATAAAACAACTACACAAATCTGGTTTTCTGATTAATCCTACCACGAATCTCTTTCCCCTTGCGGGTCACTCGGGAAATCGTGGGGTAAGTATTATGATTACTTTGAAATGTAAGATATGGAGTATAGAATTAACAACAAGATAAAGTATACTACCCTACAAATCAGATCAATTCTAGTGAAAAAGGAATAAGCAAAAAATGACGAAAATGGCACCGACGCGAATCCCCCCAGGGGGGATGGGGAATGGGCTCGAAAGAGCCTATTCAAAGAATGATTTTATTACAGCGGTTACAATATCAAAGGCCTGATAAATCAGAAATTTCTTGGTCCTTATATAGGATGAAAACAAGATCTTACAGTTATACAAAAATTTTAAGAATTTTGTGACAAAAGAGAGACCCCTGGGGGGATTTGAGCACTCCAAAAGCCACTTTGGACAAAAGATTCCTTTCTTCTCTATCAGACCTGCTAAAGGAAAGTGAGCACATTAGAATAACAAATTCCCAAAATCACTTTAAGAGTACCTTTGGGTCAGCCTATTTTATCTCATAAAAATGATGAAATTAAACTAGCTAAACCGACGAAAAAGGAACCAAGGAAAGCAAGATTTCCTTGGAATATTGGATTGCTGTTTGTGCAGCCAATTAAAATGCACTGATATTGCAGAATATTGAAATTTATAACAGTGAAAGGAAATCTAATGCATGTGATCTACAAGTTTTCTTTCAAATTCATGCAAAAAGGACAATTTCCTTATAACTAGATCTGGGATGCTTATGATACTTTTTTAAGTGCAAGATCTAGGATATGCGCTATGAGATATTAGATCGATGTATATTTTACTTTGATGAAACAGATCCAAATAAAATCACAGTTATGAACTGAAAAGGTAACCGGGTAAAGTGTTGATTTTTTGTAGAAATGAGAAGAAGAGGAGAGAAGGTCGGATCGTTGCTTGAATGGAGCAAGCTGGAAGGAGGCCCTTTCCTGGAGTGCTGAGGGACAGCATATTGAGCTTATTTGATAGGAAAGGATTCAATCTAGATCCACAACCTCATCCAATCGGGAACCTGCAACTAAATAACACAAGCCTGCACAAACCTCGTGAGATCTAGATATGGATGTATAAAGCAACAAAAATGAGAGATTATGCAGAAATAACCTTATTTAAGCATATAACTAAGATTGTTGAGCATACATCATATGGATAAACAAGGTTAAACAATCTAGCTTTCCTAGTTTATACCCTTACTAGATTCAACTGAATCCTTGAAGCTAAATCACAGAAACATCACAACATTTGGCAAGAAGTTGCAGCTACCACATCAGCAGCATAACACTGAGCATCCACATAATCAAAATCACTACAAAGTATATCCTCCAAAGCTTCTTTATTCACAAATAATGATCAAATACAGAGTTACAATGGCAATCCCTTCAGTCCAGCTCTAACTAGCTTGGAAGAGGGAGCCTCAAGCGGGATATATACAATTTGCAGGCCATCTAGCCCAGGGGGGGTCAATTCCTCATGGAATCAAGTGAAATCAACAAA